>LPNX010899160.1:64451-152765 GCA_001517045.1 Pseudotsuga menziesii
TCGATTCCTTCTTCTTCTCTTTCCACATCTGAATCTAGGGTGCTTAGAGGAATCAAAGCCCTAGCAAGGGTTAAGAAATGATTTGTACATCCATAAACATACAAGGAGTGTGGGACCTCCAAAAACATCTTTCCCTTCAAAGGATTTTGGATAGGGACAAACCTGATGTGGTGTTCTTGCAAGAAACCACGGTCTTGGGGAAAAAAGTGAGTTCTTTTTTCCTAAAAATAAAAGAGGTGGCATCGGTGGATGCTTCGGGTTTATCCGGGGGGGGTGGTTACTGGTTGCTTGGGACCCAAGGAAGGCCAAACTGAAGGCATACTCTGTGTCTGCAGGTATATTATTATCTGGTCACATCTTGGATTTCTCTGAAGAAATCAATCTAATAAACATATATGGGCCCTATATATCAAAAAAAATGTTCTAGGATAGGATTGTGGCCAAGGGGATTTTTAATCTGCCCAATTTGGTGATTGTGGGTGACCTTCACTTCAGTTAGTTGGCTTGTGAAATATGGAGGCCGAAAGCAAAGCACGATCCACTTGGTGCTTATTTTGAGGAAATATTTGAAAGGGCATAATTGGTGGATGTGAAGCTTGCTCCTATCTGCCCTACCTGGTGCAATGGCAAAGTGGGTGAGTTTGGGGTGGAAAAAAGGTTGGATCGATTTTTCCGTAGCTTGTCCCTAATTGAAAAACTGAAAAAATATAGGACTTGGGTAGATTAGAACATATTCTCGGACCATTATCCCATATATTGTCAATTTGAGTTTGGTGGGAAGAGGTCAAATCGACCTTTTAAGTTTAACCATGAGTGGCTGCGGGTGGAAGGATTCAAGGATCTTGTGAGCGGGGTGTGGAATGACTCAGTTTACCTAATTTCTCTCTCTTTGATGGATCTTTTAACTATGAAATTAGGGAAGTTGAAATTTGGTCATCGACTGGGATAAGAAGAGAACTGAACTGGATGAAAAGGTTCTGATCTCCATTGAGGAGCAAATAGGTCATATCAATGCTACATCTTCTCAAGGGATTATGGCTCAGTTTGATATGTATATGCTTATGAAGCTAGACTAAGAAAAATTGCAAATACTCAAGGTCTCTTTTGAAAAAGTACGTCTGGAGAGAAAAATTACATGGTTAGAGGTGAGTGATAAGAATACAAAATTTTTCCATAAATTCGTTGAACATTGCAGTAACATTAACTCTATATGGGTACTGAAAAATGACGATGGCATACTTGTTAAGGAACAAGTGGAAATCTCACAGGTGGCACACTTACATTTTAAATCCTACTACAATGTAGATGGCAATTTCTCTGTTAGTGATCAGATTAAGGTTATTATGGAGTTCCCCAAACTATTTACTGATGTGGAAGGTGATGAGATTTTTATGTCTATCCCTTTGCTCGAACTTAAAGGCGTCATTATGGCCTCTGCTAGATCTAAAAGCCCGGGCCCAAATGAGTGGACTATGGAATTGTTTTTGGATTGTTTTGAGGTGATGGGTGTAGGCTTGTTAAAAGCAGTGTAAGAATCCAAAGTAAATGGGGTGATCTCAGGAGGCATAAACTCTACTTTTGTTGCATTAATTCCCAAAAAAATTGCCATTGTGGACCTGGAGGACTTTCGTCCCATATCCCTCTGCAATTTTGTTTATAAAATCATTTTGAAGATCATTACAAACAAACTAAAACCTATTTTCTATAGGTCTTTCTGCTGAACAATTTGGTTTTTAGAAAAAAGACAGATACTGGAAGCCATTGGGGTGGCTCAAGAGGTCTTTCATAGTGTCAAGTCCCGAAAATTGTCTACATGTGCTCTTCAGCTCGATTTAAATAAAGCATATGATAGAGTTTCGCAGGGGTTTCTTAAGCTCATATTAATTCAAATTGGTCTTCCATTCAGGGTTCTAAAATGGATTATGGGTTGTGTCACTTCGGTGTCATATGCAGTTCTTGTGAATGGATGCCCTACGGACTTTTTTCCTGTAGGGAGGGGGCTTCGACAGGGTTTCCCCCTCTCACCTCTACTCTTTCTCCTTGTAATATAAGGCCTTAGTAGGTTGATCATTAAAGCAAAGGCATATGGTAATATAAATGGTAACAAAATCAGTGGAAACCTATCTATATGCCATCTTATTTTTGTAAATGATACTATGATCTTCGGCTCGGTCTCTATTGCAGAATGGCATGTATATTATGAACTTATCAAGGAATTTTGTAATGTCTCTGGCCTATCTATCAATACCAAAAAATCTTTGCTCCTGGAAAATGAGGCCTCTGCAGCGGATTTGTTAGAGATTAAATATTTGTTTCAAGTTCAGTCTTTTCCCTTTGTAGTGTGTACTCGTTATCTTGGTTATTTCATAAAACCAAATGGATACAAAGCTAGGGTTTGGTTGTGGTTACTGTAAAGGTTTGATAGAAGGATCAAGCATTGTTGTTAGTGATGGTTGTCACTCGAGGACGATTGATTTTGGCTAGATCTGTGTTGGTTAACCTTGTGGATTTTTGGTTCTCCTTGAGCAAAGTTCCAAAATCAATTATTAATGAAATCAGAAAGAAAATACGGCATTCATCTGGTTTGGAAATTAAAAAAGGTCAAAGTACCATTTGGTGTGTTGGGATATTATTGCTCAGACAACGTCAAAAGGTGGCTAGGGTCTGGAAAACATGCATTTGTTCTCGTTGGCATTAAGGGAAAAAAGCCCGTGGATGGTCTTCTCTGGTAGGAACTTATGGTCCTGTGTTATTCGGGAAAAATAATTCAGGTCCCTTTCTATGATTCAGTGGATTCATAGCTTTAAGAAGCCTCGTGGTGGAATTTCAAATATTTGGGCTGGTCTCTTAGAGGCTTTTAAGATCTTCGGTCCCTGGCTGGCTTGGGCTACGAGAGACGGTCGTGCTATCAAAATTGGGGAGGACCCTATCATTAGTAGTCCCTCACGGTATCTGTTATCTTCTGAATTAATATATCATTTGCACAACAAGGGTTCTTTTACTCTATATCATATCTCTATGCCGCCTTTTAGTCATGCATCTTCATAAGGTTGGATTACTGCAGCTCAACTGGGGATTTATGGTTCAATGGGTGTCGAATGGTATGAATATACCCCGACCTTCAACAAGGATCCATTAGGTTGGTTGATGATTCTGATATATTGAAATGGACCTACAATAAGACTACAAGGATCATCACTGCAAAACTGACCTACCAACAGTTAACATATGATATTACTGTCATTCAACATTGGTGTCATACTATTTGGCCTTGGAAGGCGCCTTACTGTATTATTATCTTTTGCTGGTTAGCGCTGGAAAATTGACTCTTAAACTGGGATAATCTCCTGAATCGGAGGTATGATCGGTCCAAATTTTTGTCCTCTCTGTGGTCGAGTTGAAGAAACTATTTTTCACCTGTTTGTCTCTTGCTGTTTCACTCAAGCTATTTGGTAGGAAATTGACTGTATGTTAAAAAGCCACATAGATTGTAACAATGATACGTTATTAGAATGTTTCCTTGTTTGGAAAAAAATAATCCCCACTGGACCTCTTTACCTTGCTATATATTATGGGAGATATGGAATTGCAGAAACAAGCAAATCTTTGAGGATTCTCTGCCAAATGGTCTTACTATCAGTCTGAAGAGACTGAATGCTTTTTTTGAATCTGGTCAAGATCAAACCACTGGTAGAAGTCCTATGCTGAAATCTAGGGTCCTGAAAGATCTGGTCCCTGCTCATAGTATAATGGGATTTTTTGATGGGGCCTTACAAAGGGATTAATCCACTCTTTGCGGGGCCGGTGCTATCCTTTGGATCAATGAGTTTTGTTTATATAAGTTATGGATGAACTGTAACACTGGTTCCATTACCAAGGAGGAGCTCCTCTCCCTCTAGGTCCTCCTTCAGTTTGCTCAGAGCCTTGGTTTGGATGGGATTCATATTTATGGTGACTCTCGTATTATCATTGATTGGGCAAAAAACATGCAGGGGTTAAATCTCATTTATTTTGGATGTGGTTTGCATTTATTAGCTAGCATGCCGTTTGCATTTATTGCCTTGTTTTTCATGTATTTCTGCTTAGCCTCGTGTTTCCAGATTGTCAGGTGCAACCTACCAGGTTCTCACATAAAATATAACAGTCTAAAGACTCCAAACCGTAAATGTGAACTCCTAGGGACAACTTAAAGGGGATTCCCATTCTCAACACATCAACTCTTTATCTCTATAGGTTGTCTCACCTCAAACACAAGGGGAATCCTTGTGACAATCTAAGTCTATGCAAAAGACGAAGAATGAAAGCACTCTAGGACTTAGGGTAAATGTA
The DNA here is from genome assembly GCA_001517045.1 of Pseudotsuga menziesii. Taxonomy (NCBI): domain Eukaryota; kingdom Viridiplantae; phylum Streptophyta; class Pinopsida; order Pinales; family Pinaceae; genus Pseudotsuga; species Pseudotsuga menziesii. The sequence goes on from LPNX010899160.1 coordinate 68,781, forward strand.
GTTTCAATGAAATTACAATACTTAATTTCCATATTTACAAAAAAACAAATAAAATGTGTTATTTTTTAATTTTTTAAGGTGGTTGAAAGGGGAGATAAGCCCCTAAATTCTAGGCTGGTCAAATGGGGTCAATAAGGGAGACTTGGTTGTTTTAAACAATGTTTTTGGGAAAAAAATGGGGTGCAAAATGAATGCTACAACAAGCCCTAAATGGATGGAAATTAACACCGAAAATTATGAAGGGGTCTTCAAGAGATCCACCTTCAAGTTTAGTTCAAGGGTGAATTCTACTAAGGAAATAAACTAATGCAACAACTGTTGAAGACATCAGATGGAAAATCAGATTACTTCTATTAAGAAAATATCAAAGGAACTAGAGAGATGAATTTTTATACCTAGTTCACTTCCATTGTGGTTGATAAACCCTTCCCCTTGGCCTCATGAACAAGCTTTGAAAATCATAAAATCAACATCAACATTCAACAAATAGATATCTAAGTACAACACCTCACATCAATGAGAATGCGTCATCAATTACCATAGCAAGGCTCTCCGAAGCCAGAGCACTTTCAACAACCATTACAAGTGGGAGGAGCCTCTACTATATAGGGTTCTATGCTCAACCTCCTCAACAATAAAAATAATAGTATCCTTGCTAAAGCTCTAGGTTTAATCTAGAAAATTAGAAATGCATAAGCTAATATTATCTATCAACTAACTTGTGTGGACAAGTCAAACAATATATGAAAGAATAGTGGCCATGCCACATGTACAAATCTCCAAGCAAGATGAGTTCCAATAGGTGGGACAAATCCTCAACGTCCTCCTCAAACCTCTCCAAGAGAAGTTGATCCACTAGCATATCCTCAATAAATGTGCAATGAGCGCTTCAAAGTGGCATGTGTGAGTCCTCCAAGCTAACATATGGACCAAGTAAAACATCCTCAAAATGGTATGTGTGGCTCCTTTAATGTGGATGGACAATCAATAGGCATAGAAAAGTGTGCAATATAGTGTCTAATGAAGAATCAACCCATTAAGAAAAGAAGTGGAGGCTCATAAAGATTTGACCTTGTGTCAAAGATAGCAATCAATGTTAGGATGCCTCTCTAACAACCTCCTTGTCATTGTCTTCAAGGTGTAACCACTTCTCAAACAACGTGCAAACAACTATATCCCCAAGAGTGAAAGGTCAACAAGGTAAGAAGTGGCATCAATATGAGTGCTAGGCCCGTTGAGATGCAAAGAATGTAGACATCTAGCTTGAAAATATTTGAGACAACATTGTACTGAAAGTTGCAGAGACCATTTCAAATTGTTTACTAACATTAATGATGATCTGGAATTTCAGGATTGTTTTTAACCAAAAATTGCATGTGAAATTGATTGTTAAACACTGCTTTAAAAATTGAAACCTAAATGCTTAAACATCCACACATAAGCAAATAAATAGAAAAAACCATGAAAACGATAGACAAGAGCTGATAACAGAGTTCACCCTTCCTACTATATCTCCGGGCTACCTCCATTGGGAAGGTCGATCTTATTAAGTCTTCAAAGCTTACAATAATGAATTTTGGAAACACCTCTATTTTCTGTCAGTTAAAAACAGAAACAAAAAGCACCATTGAATTCCTTGCAAAATTTTGAGAAAAAAGAGTATAAAGTCGACTATATTAGCCTGAGGCCTCCTGTGGCACACATATCGAGACAACCCTTTATGCATAAAAACAAATCTGTACGTAATGTATGGATACCACCTCGGGATCCATGCCCATCAATGGCTTGTATCGTGCCTTGGTATTTATGCCATACTTTGCCTTGGTTTCTGTGCATTCCGTGGTTTCGAACTTTGCCAGGGTTTAAATTTTCATGGCTTTTTATAGTGAGAAAGTGTGCGAGTGGAGGAGCCACGTGCCCCTTTTTTTGACGTCGATCCACGTTTAAACTTTTAAGGATATTGCATTGATACCTATCAAGAATCAAGTGGGAGAAATGTTGGTAATGCCTGGGTGCTACAGGGCATAGGTCTCATGGTCAAACTCGCGTGCCTCTCCTCACCCTACATGATTTTGTTATATGGTTTGAATAGCAGCAATGATATATCCTCTAGTTTGTTGTTCTGTGGCGATGTTAACACATGTTGGTTTATATTATATGATTTGAATGGATACAATAAGGATTTGGCGGTGGGCTATGTGTTAACGATATAATATACGGTTTCCATGGGTATCAGTGTTGACCTTGGGGCCCTCGCCCCCACCCCCCCTTTCCAAATGAATTATAGTTTGTTGTTTTGTGGTGATGTTTACACATGTTGGTTTATATTATATGGTTTTAATGGATACGATAAGGATTGGCGGTGGTCTGTGTTGGAAATATAATATATGGTTTCCATGGGTCTCGGTGTTGACCTTGGGGTCGAGCGCTAATCCCTCGACCCCCCCTATTTTCATTTCCCCCTTGATCCCTTCCCCCCAATATTCAAAATGAATTCTAGTTTAGCTTCAAATACAACCTGTGATTGATAGCTATCAAGGAACACTAAGCGGAGGTATGGTTAGGGGAATTGGGTGAAGGCTTGTGCTAGAGGGAGTTATTGGGTTCAATTCCCCTAGAATCCAATTATTTTTTTTATAAACCTTTACATCAACATTTTTTTTTCCCACAGATTCATTATTTTAGCCATTTTGAACTTTTTTGCCTAAAATTCAAACACTGATAACTTAGGCATCCAGAGGTCATTTCGGGCGAAACAGGTGTTGATGGAAAGCTGTCGATGGGCTCTTTAACTTGTTAATCTTTATTTTTCTCTTTGAAGACTTATTTAATGACTGATAATGAAAGATACTCTTGGATCAAACCTTCCCACTGGAAAGCTTTTGGGCCACCAAAAACATGAAATCATTTAGAATATAGGTGAGGGTACAACTCCCTCACTCTACTGGTCTCTATCCATCTTTCTCTGCTTGGATGCATTCCTTTCATCTCTACACGAAGAAATTCCATGTCTCCTCTTCTTGAATATCTGAGCTTCTTATCAAGTATCGCATCTTCCTGAAGTTCATTGAGATACTCAGGAACAAACTCGTCCACAGAATGTGCTTAAACCTGTACATCTTGGTCTACAATCATAGGTGGCTCATATAGTTTCAAGTTTTCCACATTAACAACTGAATACATTTGCATATAAGGAGGTAATTCTAAATGGAAAGCATTATTACAGACTTTATCCAAAATTGTAAAAGTTCCATACCTTATAGGTTTCAACTTTCTATCTTCACCTTGGAGTCGATCTTTCCTGATATGAAGCCATACTCAATCACTAATCTAGAAATGATGATTTATTCGATACTTGTCATGTCTTTCTTTGTACTTGGCCTACCTTGATTCCAATTGTTCCTACATTGCTTAATGAATTAACTAAATCTGTTGAATAAACTTTCGAGATTTATCTGCATAAACCTGTCCACATTCCACTGTATCTTTCTCAAAAATAAAGTCTAAAGGAGAATTTTGCAAATACCCAAAACATGTCTCGAATGGAGATTTCTGAGTTGAATATTGTATAACTCTGTTATAGACATGTTGTGCATAATGAAACTCTCATCCCAAAGCTTAGGATGCTTAACACAATATCCTCGAAGAAGATGTACCATGGTCCGGTTGAACACTTCAGTTTTTCTGTCGGTTTGTGGATGAAATGTTGTGCTTTTCTTCAACCTTGTGTCCATAAGTTCCCACAAATATTACCAAAATTCCCAAGAAAGCGGGAATCTCAATCAGAAATAATAGAAGTAGGAAGTCCAAAATGGACCCATACATTTTGAAAGAACAAATGAACAATCATCTCAGCTATGATCTGCTTTTTACAAGGCATGAGTATACACATTTTACCGATCGATCTACAACAACATATAGATAATCATGTCCCTTCTAAGCATTGGTAACTGACCTACAAAATCCATTGAAACACTTTCCCATGGACAAGAAGGAACTGGAAGTGGAGTGTACAAGCCTAACTTGATGTTACTTTGTTTACTTGTTGCACACATAACAAAACCTTTTACATATTTGGACACTGTATCATTCATTTGAGGCATGCATATCAAGACAACGCTTTTTGCATAAAAGAAAAATCTATATAGAATGTATGGATTACACCTTGTGATCTGTGCCCATTAATGGCATGTACCTTGCCTTGGTATCCGTGTCATACTTCTCCTTGGATTTTGTGCACTCTATGGTTATGAAATCTCTCGGGGTTCAAATTTTCGTGGCTTTTTATAGTGAGAAAGGGAGCGCGTAGAGGAGCCACGGGCCCCTTTTTTTTACGTTGATCTACATTTAAAATTTTAAGGATATTGCATCGATCCCTATCAAGGCTAAAGTCGGTGGTGTATTAGTAACACATGGGTGTTACAGGGCAAAAATCCTGAGGTCAAACCCACAGGCCTCTCTCCACCCTACACGATTTGTTATATGTTTTAAATGGTGGCAATGATATATCCTATAGTTTGTTGTTTTGTGGCGATGTTAACACTTGTTGGTTTATATTATATGTTTTGGATGGGTACGATGAGGATTGGTGGTGGGCTATGTGTTGGCAATATAATATATGGTTTCCATGGGTCTCGATGTTGACCTTGGGGTTGAGGACTAAGCCCTCCCCCCCCGCCTTTCCCAAATTAATTCTAGTTCAATTTCAAATACAACCTCCAACTGATAGCTATCAAGGAACACCATGCGGAGGTATGGCTACAAGAACTGTGTGAAGGATTGGGCTATAAGGAGGTATTGGGTTCAATTCCCCTAGAATCTAACCAAATTTTTGTAAACCTTTACATCAACATTTTTTTCCCACATATTGATTTTTTTAACCATATAGAACTTTTTTTCCGAAAATTCAAACATTGATAGCTTCTGCATCTGGAGGTCGTTTCGTATGAAACGAGCGTTGACGAAAAGTTGCTGATAAGCTATATACCTTGGTAATATTTATTTTTCTTTTTGAAGACTTATTTAATGATCGATAATGAAATATCCTCCTGGATCAACTGAGCTTACCCAAGTTCACAACTTATTGAATAGTGTTGTAGAGTTGATTTGCATGTTGTTGCAAAATTCATTTTATATGATGTTGCCGCAAAATTGGATTTGTATGCTACAAAATTAGTTTAATAATGCTGCAAAATTAATGGGTTTTGCATACTATTGTAGAACTAAATTTTTGTTGCAGAATTAAGTTGTTTATGTTACAAAGAATATATTATTGCAAACTATTGTAGAGAGTGTTAGTTGACAATATGGATGCTAATTGACAATATTGGGATTCCAAGAAAGACTTTGGAGTGACTTTAAATCCTATGCAAAGACTATTGCATGTTATTGTTAGCATTGTGAAGAAATTTGCATATTTGAAACTAAAAAGTATGCAGATGCTCCAAAAGAAGAAAATTGCAGAACTAGATCCACATCATTCATGTATAGCTGATTCCTAAATTCAACCATCATATATGTAACTTGCAACTATGTATGTTTGTAGGTTCTTGTGTATTTTTGTTACTTGCTTGTGTTTTGGAAGTATCAAATCGAAGAAAAAAGTTGAATTGTGTATTGTATCTGGGTGCATTTTTAACAGAGACATACACCCTTCACCTTTTAATGTTTGAATCTACTGAGTTGTATTTGTAAAGGGTGGAGTTGCAAGAATTCCTATGTATTCTCCTCTTGCATCTGAAAGGGGGGACATGATGTTAGGCCTCAAGCTTCTAAGCCTCCTTCTGATAATAAGAAGTCATGGCCTTCTACAAGTAAGATAGAGAAATAAATCTTAAGCCACAACCAGTTTCAAAGGTAACATTCAATGATGTAACCACAAAGACATAACATAACCATTTATAGATTACTCATGTGTTTTTTGTCTAGTTGTGACACCTTGACTATTCTCCTCTCCTCACATTGTTCCTAAAATGAGGGAAATGAATACCTACGATAACAAGTGAGCAAGATCAAGTGAGATAGAATAAGAAATCCTATGAAGAGATATGCTCGAGTTAAATCCATATTTTGTGTCCATCCTAAAACCATCGCTATCGAGAGAACCTTCAATTAGAAGAAGATAGTGCAAGATTATAGCTAACATGCTTGGAAATTTGGATTCTCAAGGAGGAAATGTTCAACAAGTTCCACCTGTTCACTTCATGTCTTAGCTCTCCAAAAGGTTCATGGTCAACCTAAAACCACCAATTTAGTGGAATACTTCGGCCTCCTATTTCTTCTTCTAGAGAACCTCTAAGCCTTTATGTCAAGTTCCAGATAGAACCTTTGAGCCTCCACGCCAAGTTCAAGAGTTGGTGGTCATCCTTAAACCACCCACACAATAGAATATTTCAACTTCCTGTAGCCATTTTGGTTAGCCAAACCTACCCATTCATAGAGTTGTTGTATTTAGTAGAATATAGTGCAAGCTTCTGCTAACCTGCTTGGCATAGTGGTTTACCAAGCCTTTTATTCAGCTCTCTTTTTTTTTTTGGACTCATATAAACCCTTCAAGTTAAGAGAGGGATTGTTCGAAACCTAATCCTTAGGGTTGACATATTCCCATAATATTGTATTATTATTCATCATATTCATGAGAAAAGGAATTGATGTGTTTAAGGGGAGACCAAGAGTCACCCAAGAGTCCAATAGGCCACTTGGAATGATAAATCCAAGGGCCACTTCTCATTTTATATATGTACATTAATTAATGAGAAGAGAGTGTTTTTGCATGCCTATCTTTTTCTTTTGTGTGGTTATTCTATTTTCCTAAATTGACTTTCTCTTTTCCAATATTATGTTTTCCCCAATGGGTTCCTTACAAGTTCAAACAAGTTGAATATCCCTTATACATATCAGGATCCCTAACGGGCTCCTTAGACTCAACTAATTATGATCCCTAAATCCAACTAGTGCACAAAGACAACACCCCTAAGCAAACTAATTCAGATGCAAACAAGTAGATCAGGAGGATAGGTGAGCTCCCAAATGCAACAGGTATATCTATCGTAGGAGAGGATTGAAACTCCCATACACTACAAGTAGAGGTGTGTAACCAATTATAGTGTCCCTCAACTTCAACGCATATAGTGTCTGTGTTGTCTGACCCCTACTTGACCAGGATACTCACAGAATAACCTCTACAAGTACCCCCTTCGATACCTAGGTAAGGAAACTAAGCTCACCCCATTATAACCATTTCTCAGGCATACAGTCAGATGCGGGATCTACTGTATGGGCAAGGTAAAAAAGCCCGAAGCTCGAAAGCACCAAAGGTACCTCAAAAGACCCCAGATACGAATAAGATCTTGGAAATATCTTCAGCGCTCAACAGAAATTGGTAAGGGGATATCTCGACCACAAACATGTGTGTTTCCTCGTGCTTAACTCCTGTGTAAGAGGAGCTTCTAGAGAACACTAATTATACCAAGTATTTCACTTATCACTTGGACATACACCTAGTTTTTTTATTTCATAGCCTTGGAAAAATTTACTCACGACACCCTATTTCAAGAATCTACAATCCTAAGCTTGTTGGTGCACCTCTATCAAATAAAAATGTGTAATCAATTTTAATTTAAGCATCAATTTTAAGGATTGTGATTACTCAAGGGTAATGAATGTGCAAATAGTGATGGTACAACTTATGACTCAAAAATGAAGTAAATATGCACACGTAAGAAACAATGCCAAGTGCAACTTGTTTTTAATCATGAAAAAGGGGTATGCCACTACATGTAATGTGAAATTTCATTTCAAATGCCCATGTAATCATTCCTATATGAAAACTTGATCACTAATTCCATATAAGCAAACCTAATGCGAGTACCAAATCAAAGCATATTCACAATGCAATAAACATGCGAATACAAAATATTTTTGCATTTTCACTATAAATGCAATGGAAATGCAATAAGCATACCCTACAAATTCTCACACCCTACGGGAAGAATCAAACAAGCCAAGCAAGACACTGAGACCAAGAAGGAAAATGCATTAATAAAAAAAAGGAGATAAATGACAAGAATAAATTTCAAAGAAAATCAATGAAAAATACGTCTTTGGTCACAACAGAAGCAGTCAACAGGAAGCACAAGAACCCACAAAGACTCAACAATATTCACAACCCACCAAGAAGCTCTGCACATCAAAATATCAAGCAAAGGGATAGATCCAAATTACTTCAAGAGACTTCCAATAAATCAACCAACTACTGAATGTGACATAGAAACGCAGAGAAGTAGAGATCAAATTAATCTAATCATGCACCCAAACCCCCCAAAAAAGGAAATCCCTAGTGGAGTCACCAATTCTGTTACGGAGAAGGTCTCCTATAGATTGGGGTGGACCACAGAAGACAGGATAACAACATAAATAAACCCATTTCAAAGCATGCTAAATATATAAACGAAACTAACACTAAAGGACAAGAAGCGTACCTTATTTTGAACGTTCGAAGTAGATCCCCGTTGAGCTTTCAATCAAACTTGTACCTACATATTGTCCTCAACAACAACAATATATACAAGTACCATATATGTAAAGCATTAGAATCTAATATAGCATGTTAAATTCCAATACATAAACAAAGTAATTGCATACATGGATAATAATATTCATAATTACCCATGCAATGGACGAGAAATGGATATTTATATTAATATGAACATAGATACAAATGACAACCTATGTCGGCACCTCATCTAAATCTAGAAACCGAGCGAGGATAAAGGGATGCAGACTCAAGTGTATAAGAATGGGTCACAATTCTAGTATAGTATCTTTGCTCTCCAACGTTCATCTTGTCTTTCAATGCTTCATAATAGCTCAATATATAGCCCCTCAATGGGAAGTGAAGGGTCGAAATGGAGTGTTTCCCGGCATATGGAAGACCAAGGATCAAGTCATCCGTTACTTGATGGGGGGGGACTCCAAATATTTTTGTTTTTTAGAATAAATACCAATGTATGTGGGTGACAATGGTGCAAGCTGTGTATATGCACGTTGTATAATTCTGCCCATGTATACATATAAAAAAGTATTTTTAAGGGTTCCATTGGAGAATTAGGGTAATGTGAGAAAATGGGGACAAAAAAGTATGCATAGGGACAAGGATAGGCCATCAAAGCATGATGTATCAGATGTGGAAAATCACGTTATAACACCTTGCTACAAAATCAATAACATTGACATATTGGTGTGGAAAAAGAGGTTGGTGTCATAGTTACTCAACACAACTCAATTCAGAGAGTTATTGAACAAACAACAATTAAAACATACACCACAAGTAAACTCAAAGTAGAGAAATGAAACACTCCAATATAATTGATTGATACTCATGACCAATAACACCCTCGCTTCAATTACATACATAGAACCAATGCCTTGACTTATGTTTAACTCTATTCCCATTACTCAATTGCAAAGACCAACTCGTGAGAGTTAAAGCGTGTCCTTCGTTGGTAACATAAATTTATAATGTCGATGGAGAATATCAAGTGATGGAAACCATTGCAATGAATCACTTAGGTACTAGACCGACTGGTATCCAATGCAATTTGCCTCTTGTTGGATGTGGCAATGACTTCCCATCTATCAACTTAGCTAACATGTAAGGTGATTTGATGAGTTGTGAATACATGGGTAATTTAATAGTGTGGCATAATTTTCTCTTCACAACCAATCGTAGTCAATACTTCCTAACATTGTTTTGTTTTTTTCATTTTTATTCCATGCTTATTCTTATGTGTTGTGGTTCCTCCTTTTGATGGTGTTGGGATCCATTCTCATCGGGAATTTCTAGCAAAGGAACTTTACAAGCCACTTCAATATCATTTTGAAATAATTGCATAGGGGTTTCAATGCAATATTGTTGAATACAATGATTCCATTTTGGTAAAGCATTGGCATCATTACCAAGTTTCAATGTAGAACCAACCTTCAAGTTCTGTCAAATTTTGAATAAAAAAAAAACTTAACAAGTGGTGAAATCAGGCTTTAAATGCCATGTGGGATAGTCTCTAAAACTAAAATGCTCCTGCATATTGGAAAAGGTGAACATCTTTCTCACAAGGTAGGTGAACAAAATTTGCAAACTAGTCGCCCTCCTTTGTCTATCTCTATTTCTAACATACAGAACATTCATTTTGTGTCTTGACCCAGCACCACTTTGCATCCACCTCACTTTAAAGTTTTTCTTCCATTCCTTGTAAATCCATCCCAGAATGTTGCACTACCTTCTTCTCCTAACCCACTTGGTGGTGCTTGCTACCTCTGGATCCTCCCTCTTAAGCACCATACTCAATGCTTACTGCATGAAATTCACTTATATTTCATTATTCCTGTTGTTAGCTTTGCTACTCACTATCTCCGTTGTGATCAAATCGTCCTCCTTCTCTACCTTTTAACATTTCAAAATGTTGAAATTATTAGTATTAATTGAGTTCATTCAAATTTTAAAACAATATATCTTGATAAAAGATTTAAAACAATATATCTTCATTCTGTTTGTTTTTATCTTCATTCTCTTTGTTTTTAGAGGAATAAATCTTTCATGTTGTTGTTTTGAAAGATAATTCAAATCTTTGATTTTAATCCAATGTAAAATTAACCTAAATTCAAAGGAAAAAATTAGTGGAAAATAAGTATCAAACTAAAATAAGAATGTGAAAGAAAATTCTAATTTTGATCGTTGTAAAATAAGCATAAAGTAAAAAAAAAATTAATTAATGAAGGGTAAGTATCAAACTGAACTGAAAACCAGAGTCGGTGATTCGGGTAAGTATCAAATTGAACTAAAAATGAGAGTCGGTGATTCTCTTTGTTTTAAATAGACCAGCAGAAATCTGATCATTTCCATGTGTAGTTAAAGAAATCAATTCTTCAGATTCACAACAATCAGATTTAATGATAGTAAGCAAACATTCAACTCCTTTATAATCCATTTCTAGTTTATGTTGATGGGAAAGTGCATCTTCTTGAAGATCATTGAAGGGCCACTGCCAATTGAGAGTGCAATTTAATGGACAATGCAATCTAATTTGAAATAGAAGAGAAGTTACATGTGGGTAAGCTCTTGGGTAAATCATCTTGCAACTATTTACAATTTGTGATTTACTTAGTGAGTTATGGGACTCCGGAGAATGTTGTTGTGGCATCAAAGTTATTAGACATGCATATGTCAATCAATGACATATACCAACAAGGGTTTCAACATATTTATTAAAATCTCTAGAAACCTTCGTGCACATGATTTTATTTCAGATTGCGGTGAAATAGCATAGCCCTGACTTTCACAATTATTTGCTTGAGAACAATTTATGAATTGAATAGTTGGGCATGGTACCTAGGTTAAGGGTGAGTATCCATGTTCACAATACCCATCTACAACATACGGATGTGTTCTTCAAATAACCATATGGTTCAGTCAAGCATGGATGGCATTGTGATGACCCATCCATTCAAGAGATGCCCATAACACTTAATTAATGTTTGAGTTGTTAAAGACATTGTGAATCCAACATTAGAGTTAAGTTACATGTTGGTAAGAAAATGAGTTGGATTTGTGGTCTCCTCCAAGGGTGCTTGGGCATAGTTCAAGAGTGTCATGACATTCAATGGTTGATCAGGTGTCAAAATGCGTAGCTCTCAATAGAGAGAGCAAAGATAGAATTGTTTGCAAGTAATTAATTCACCAAAAAGGATTGTATTGTGTAGCAATTCTTGAGATCCAATTATGAGAATCAGTGATCATACTTTTGGAGATTAAATTAATTTTGGTGTGACATAAAATTTAAGGTGAGATTAAGTTAATTTGGCATGACATAAAATTTCAAATGTGATTGACAATAAATCGGTAAATAAAATGAAACTGATGAATCAAGAAGGTTAAAAGTAGCATGTACTATGACAGTTTTACTATTTTATCTAGCTGTAAGACACACAATGGCAAGCATGGCCATGTTTATAACGGGTTATAATTTGTGTCATATTTGATAATAAAAAAATAAGTTCTAATTTGTGTCATGTTTGATAAAAAAATGAGTTCTAATTTGTGTCATGTTTGATAAAAAAAGGTTGTTGGGTAAATCATCCTGTAACTATTTACAATTGATTATTTACTTAGTGAGATATGGGACTCCTGTGAATGTTGTTGCCACATTAAAGTTATTAGACATGAATATGCCAATCAATGACATACACCGACAAGGGTTTCAACATATTTCAATGACATACACTCACAAGGGTTTCAACATATTTATTAAAGGCTTTGGAAACCTTCTGTGCAAAGGATTTTATTTCACATCGCAGTGAAATAGCATAGCCCTATGAGAGTGCATAACACTTTTTTTCTTGAGAACTATTTATGAATAGTTGGCTTGAACTAAAAAAACACAATTGGGCCAGTTAGCTATGTTAAGGGCAAGTACCCATGTTCACAATACCCATCTACAATGTACAGATGTGTCCTTCAAATAACCATATGGTTCAATCAAACATGGATGTCATTGTGATGACCCATCCATTCTAGGGATTCCCGTAAGACTTAAATAATGTTTGAGTTGTTAAATACATTGTGAATCCGACGTTAGAGTTGAGTTACATGTTGGTAAGCAAATGAGTTGGATTTGAGAACTCCTCCAAGGGTTCTTGGGCATAGTTAAAGAGTGTCATAACATTCAATGGTTGATCAAGTGTCAAAATATGTAGCTCTCAATAGGGAGAGTATTGTTTGCAAGTAATTAACTCGTAAAAAAGGACAGTATTGTGTAGGAATTGTTGAGATCCAATTATAAGAATGGGTGATTATACTTTTGGAGATTAAATTAATTTTGGTGTGACATAAAATTTAAGGGGAGATTAAGTTAATTTGGTGTGACATAAAATTTCAAATTTGATTGAAAATAAATTGGTAAACAAAATGAAACTGATGACACCATAAGTAATGAGACAAGAAGGTTGAAAGTCACATGTACTATGATAGTTCTACTATTTTCTCTAGCTGTAAGACACAGAGTGGAAAGCATGACCATGTTTATAATGAGTTATAATTTGTGTCATGTTTGGTAATAATAAAATAATTTATATTTCAGTGTCATGTTTGATAAAAAAAATGTGTTCTAATTTGTGTCATGTTTGATAAAAAAATTGTATGGAGGGGGAGTGAAAGTTAAAAGAGCTCAAATTATTTGCAGCATTGTAAATCACATGTATTTGGTTTTATGTATGCCTTAATTACCACAAATAAATATCAATTCAAACCTTTTGCAATGTGGCAATCACCATTAGACATCTGTATGTCTTTTACTTTTGTTTTCATAAACATCATCACCCCTAAATAATTAGTTTGGTTTCATAGACACTATCACCTTTAAACAATCACAAATAATACATGATCAATAATTCATAAATTCTCATGAATGTCAACATGGCTTAAAAAACCAATAGATTGTTCAAGTAAGAATAGTAAATACAACATATTTCTTAGGGTTATCAACGACTAATTGATATAGAAGAAGTATATACAACAAAGAACCAAATGTGAAAAAGCATGAAGAAGAGAAGTAGGTAGTGCACAAATTACAGGACACCTTGCACTGAGATGTGCAAAGTGAATATACAGTAGAAGACGCAGATCACAGAGGTTGCAAAGTGACACAAATCATAGATCTATGAGGTGTTGATATTGCAGATTCTAGGAGACATAGTTTAAGTTGAAGTTATAGATTGAAAATTGTTGACAGTGCATAAGACACAGATATCAAAAGACACAAATCATAGATATTAGAATATGCATATCATATATCAAAGAAGACACAGATCACAAAATTCATAGTTCTATTATAACTCATCTTCATTTCAAGGAGGCGGGAAGGGGAAAGTGTCACATGCCCCAATTTTGCAAAAACAATGCCATATTATTTGATTTTATTTGAGGACAATATGTTAAATTTTATGCTAAGTTGTAATTGATGACTCAGCAGAGTCAAGGATATTTAATGTAATTCTGAATATTTTAATTATAAATAAATAAAGGAAGAGACAACAGCTTAGGAGATCTGTTAAAAGAGTGTTTACTGGTCAAATTGGTGGAGGAGACTGGGTGGAGAGCAAACTGACATGTGGCAGCATCCTCAAACCACTTCCAACTGTTGTAGGTTGCAACCTCCCTACAATTGGGGTCATGATTCCCCAATAAAGTGGAATCAAAGTAGGTGGCTCAATTAATGACAATTGACCCAAAAGACATAGGCAATATTTATAAAAATTCCCATTGAAGAGAGTTGAGGCTGCTCATTTTAGGAAAGTGATTATTCAGGTTGAATGAATGTACTTCAGAGAAATTCAATGGAAGGGAGATTGGAAACTATTTGAGGGGATAATTGCTGAGTGATCTAGTGCAGATTTTAAGCTAAAAGATCTTACTGCTAAGTGCAGGGTGTTTTATTGAGTTATTGGACCAGTCTACTGTTTGCATGCTCCACCAGTTCTCAGCCAAGAAGACCAGGAACAGGCTCGGGGGTCCTAGGAAGGGTTGTTTGAGCGCTCTCCAGGAGTTTGGTAGGGAGGAACGGCCTCCTAACGTTGTTGTCATCTATACTAATCATGTTCTATATTATTTTGTTTTAATATGTTAGAATGGAAAATAATTTCTAGTCTGTGTTTTTCCACACCTGGAAGGACTAGGCCATAATCCAGCACAGATAGAATATTTACAGTAGATGAAAGAAAATGTTAAGAGACTGAATAGAATAGATATGGTTCTGCATTTCGTAGTTAACAGAGTAATTTATTTCAGTATGTAGGTTATTATTAAAAAAAATAGTGATCTGATTATCTTTGTTTATTGTTTTAACAAGCTTGTTTATGTAAATATATTGGAAAAGAAATAGCAGTAATCTAGTACAGGTAGAACGATTAAGATGATAAGAGAATATCTTAGTAGATAAGATTGTGTATTTACAGACAATAGATTAATTTTTATTCAAGTTTAAATATTATGGAGGTTAAACTGTGTTATGATAGGTTTATATTTCTGTGTGTTCACTTAGTAACTGAATCAAATGTAGTAGAAAAATCACAGTCAAGTTACAATGTTTACATTCAATTCAGTAAAGAAATAAACCACTAATCATATAGTTTATTTTCTAATAATATCGATTAATTTAAGACTAATAATTACTATAAACTAAACAGGGTTATATTAAAAGAACTTAAATTATAAAGAGCAAACTAAGTTACAGAATCTGTGCTTATCTTTACAAAGAACTATGAGTAAATTCTATCTGTCAGTTTAGTAAATAAAAACAATGAGAATATGATTAATAACTAATATAAAAATAAATATCTATCTATGCAAAAATTGTTTTATAATTATCAGACAGGCTTATAACTGTAAAGGTAAGCTTCAGGGTCGAAATGCTAAACCAAATTTATTTAATTATTATAAATAAAAGACATTTAAGCTACAATCTAATTATCTAGATAATTATATCAATAAACAATTCAACTACTATAGACTGTTTAAAGTCCTTTTTAAAGACAAATGTAATATTACAAGTTAAATTGTCATGACACACCTGTAATGAAAAATTAACCAAGTTAATAAGTAGTAGAACCTATTTAAAAATAAATTGAAAAATTAAAATTAGACAAGGGTTTCATTTAGGAAAACAATAGCTTGTATTTCTCGAGCAACTAAGTAAATATTATAGATTACACACTATGACTAGGTTACAGTCTTAAATAATAATCATAATCTATTTACAAAAGATAATAGACAATAATAATATTCATTAACATTCGATTAGGGAAAACCCTAACATACACAGAGTCACAATATACAGTACCACTGCAAAACGAGACTAAGCTCGAAGAAAAACTTTCTTAAGAAGCAACGTATTGCATTGACAGGCCATAAGGCTGGAAATTTAAACTAATTACAACACCCAACTCAAGGACGAGACTATCTAACGACATAGCGAGGGTTTGCAAACAGAATAGAACAAACAACTTTAAAAACAAAAGAAAACCATGTAACTAATGGAGAAACTGGACAAGCTCCCAAACTTGGGGTTTCACCATCGATAACCTTGTTACAAGCAGGGTAAGAACCCATTCGTTGAACCCAGGGCTTACCGAATTGGAGCCATAAGTCCTCGAAGCCAACCAACATTACCTTCGACACAGGTTGCAAGAGTTGTCACAAGTCCTGCAAGAAGAGCACGATACTGTGTGTTAGTTTCAAAACTCATTCGCTATTGTAAACCCTACTGTAAGAATAACTTTACTGTGAGTCTTCTATTCTGGAAAGAAAACCAAATATTTTTCTTAAATAAGAGTATCGAACAGTCTAGCAAAGAGACTATCACCTATTGCAATTTGTACATACAAAATCTCCAAACCTTATGACATTGATGGAGCGCAACCAGCAGCAATGAAACTTAGCTTCTCACAGCAGTGAAAGGCCATGGGGAAGGAAAAAAGGAGCTAAGGACAGGCTACAAGACAAGTGCAACAAACCAGTAAACTCTCGCATAATAAAACCCACAGCTAAGAAGGTTGGGCACAAGAATGAACTCAGGAGACTACAACAACGTTAAACCCAAGTTTTGGAGCAAGCTACTATAGTAAGAACCCTCACGGCCGCCCTGAAACCTTGCAGAGCAGCCCGAAGGCCAGCGTGAACTTAGGAGGGAGAATGACAAGTGATTAGGGTTGCAAGGGTTTTATATCGCCAATACATGGACAGGAGGTGACCACGTTCCCTCAAATAATTCAAACCATGCAAGGGTTGATTCCAAAGTCCACCCGCGGTTCAATCATTCAATTATTAAAACAATGATTTTTCATCAAACTTTGCATGAGCTATGATATATGCATATATATATCACCACGATATTCATATAAAATATTTATCATAATGTTTGCTAGCTTCGATTTGGCGTTTGGTTAAACAATAGTTTTTCTTAAACGTTGACCCTAGTGAAAGGTGGTAACCACTTAATCCTTTGGATAAATTTCGAAATCGATCATGCTTAGAACCCTTCTATCTATAAGTAGATTTATATACTTGCAAA
This sequence comes from Pseudotsuga menziesii, assembly GCA_001517045.1. Taxonomy (NCBI): domain Eukaryota; kingdom Viridiplantae; phylum Streptophyta; class Pinopsida; order Pinales; family Pinaceae; genus Pseudotsuga; species Pseudotsuga menziesii. The sequence goes on from LPNX010899160.1 coordinate 85,901, forward strand.
ACAATGTTAAGTATGCATGTATTATAGTCTAAACTTATCACTTATAAATAATCAGCTTGGGTGGTTATAATTTATGGAGTTGAATAGCATAGTAAAAGTTTATAAACATGACTTTTACAAAGTTCAACTTTGGTTTAAGCTTTCATAGACTCTAGTTGCTTCTCGAACTGTCAATACTAGTAAAATACCATAATTGTTTATATTGGACAAGATAGTTTGTGATGGTTCAAGATAACCTGCACTAGCATAGGGTAGAATCTTGATCATAGTAATTAGATCTACCATAATAGCTACTATAGACATTAACTTAATGTAAGAGAGGCATTATGGTAATAATAATAAAATTACAATGGAATAACCATGATCAAGTCTATAATCATTGGAACGACACTGATTGACATAGAATTAGGGAGTAAGGGCATACAGTATTCCATCTAAAAATGATGCAGTTATTTTTACAATAATCAAGCTTATAATATCAAGAAGTTTTATAGGCAGTAAGTTTCCCAACAGAATGTAAATAACGATCAGTTTGGTAGTTTAGTAAATAATACGATAATGTATGTGGTTATATTAGTACATGCGGTACGACGTTAATGTAAGTAAGACAGTTGATAAATTGTTAGTGAACAACTGGATTTTACATACTAGTAACAGGTTGATAACTTCCATAACTAGTAAGTTAAAAATAAAATCGAAACTTATATTCTACTGAGAATATTTACTATCAGTATCGATAGAAGCTCTTCCATGAATAAAAACAAATAGTACAAATAAGTATAACATTTGCAAGTTAAGCATGTTAAAATAGAAATGAATATACGACGAAGATTACAAGCTTAGAGTTCTTAGTAAGTATCTTTGGTGTCGCTAAGCTTGATAAAGAAAGAACCCGTCATCCTAAACTCTGCTTACAAGAAAAACTAGAAAAGATAAACTACTTTACCTCGTTGAAGTTGCTTGAAAATTTATCAGCTTATTTTACTAGCATATTATTTTGCAAACATAAAAACTTCTTGATACTTTATGAATTTAAAAATTCTACTTGATCGATCGTACCTGTGAACCTGTAAGAACCAACAATCTGTCTGTATTAGCATAAATGCTAAGTAAGCCCAGGATTCAAATTTAGATTCTACCTACTTGCCATAAAGTAGACTCATTATTAAACTGAAAGAAAACAATATGCAAGTAAATCATATTTCACGTTACGAAAAAGAATCTGCTTTAGTTTACGTAATTTGAAAATGTATAATACTAATTGTTGGATTGTTTCATTTTCCGCTAACCATTAGCTATTAGTAAACCACATATTCAACATTTTATGTTATTTTAAAATTTTAAATTTTTGTGAAAATTTGGGGGACTGACATGTGGTATCAGAGCACAAGGTTCAAACACTAGGCCTTGATGAAGCCCAACTAGCTTTTATGAAACAATGATTTTGAATTATTTTGCTGATGTATTTTATTTTAAATGTTATTCAAGAGAAATTATTTCTGAAGTTTAACAGTAGGTATGGAAAGGCTGGAGGAATATGCGGAAGAGGAATCTCCATTTACTGAACTAGAAAACTTACAAAGAGACCCTATACAAGAAGATCTGACCACTAATTCCTCAAAACTGTTACAAACAGTAAAAGACTTCAAATCTGAAATGGAATCCGTTAAATGAGAGAATGAAAGGATTTTGAGGGCTCAGGAGGAGTTGAATCAGATCCTAACAGAAAGGTTTCAAACTGATGGTAGGGGTAAAAGAGTTGAATCAGAAGATACAAGCCATCAACATAAATATAAAAATATTAAACAGACTAAAAATGAAAGCAGCTCATCTTCAGAGGTGTTTGGTGAGCAACAAAATTTTCATTCCACTAGTGATAGTAGTGATGATAACCATTATACTAAAAAGAGAAAATATAAACCCCATGAGGAAATTTATGGGGAATTCAAAAAGATAAAACCACCAACATTCAATGGAGAGACTAAGAAGGGGGAGGAAGCAGAATACTAGTTATCTAGGATGAAGAAGCACTTCCAGATTTATAACTATTCTAACCAATTAAAGGCTAGAATGGCTATCTACAATCTCTCAGGAAAGGCTGATATTTGGTGGCAAGACTTAAAGAGAGTGAAGGGAATAAAAGAGAAGAACGTAAATTGGAGTACCTTCAAGAGCTACTTTAAAAAGAAATTTATGTTTGAGCAGTACTATGAGAAGAGAGCAAAAGAATTCTATGAGCTTAAACTAGGTTCAATGACTATGAAAGATCTAAACATCAAGTTTTTAAGTCTGCTTAGGTATTTTCCATACCTTGTAGATGAAAAACCAAAGGTACAACGATTCCTCAGCTGTCTACCTTATCATATTAAGGACAGGATTGAGTATGACAATCCAAAGACTTTGGAAGAAGCTATGAGGAAAGCCAACTTCTGTTATGAACAGAATCGAAAGAAGGAAAGCATGGCCAACTGGAAGGCCAAGAAGAATAATAACCATTATGATCAAAAGAAGAAATAATTTGTGCCCAACAGAAATTCTAAAAACAATAAGGCCAGAAATTTTCCTAACAAGAATTTCCAAGGGAATAAGAATAATTCACCAAGCAATTAGAATAATTCCAAGGGTAAAGAAATTGCTAATAACCATGGTAATTACACCAAGAACTTTGAACAAAAAGAACCTATAAAGTGTTGGGAGTGTAATGGCCCACATTATGCCTTAGTCTGTCCTAATCGAAAAAAGACTGTCAATAATATTCATACCATACAGGAGGAAATGACTGTCGGAGATTTAGCGAGGAATATGCCCAGAATCAATGTATCCTTGGAGAATCAACAAGTAGAATATCAAACTTCCATGGTGGAAGTAGAAGGTACAATAAAACACACCCCTATAGCTATTTTAATTGATCCATAGCTAGTCTCAGTTATATTTCACCTAAAATGGTAGAAAAATGTAACCTGCCTATTGAAAATTTGAAATTCTTGGTTGGTTCCATTAGCCACTGGTACTAAAAGGAAGGTAACTTGTTTTGTAAAAGAATGTGCAGTAGTTATGGATCAATTTGAAACTGTTGTAAAGATTAATGTATTACCTCTTGGTTCTTATGGATTACTCATCGGTATGGATTGGTTAGAACAACATAGGGTAATTTTAAATTGTTATGATAAAACCTTTACATGTATAAATAATGATGGAAAACCAATAAGTGTAAAGGGGATCCCTAGAAAAACAACCATAAAGCAAATTTCTGCTCTGTAGCTTAAGAGAGCTGTTAGGAAGGGTTGTAAAGCTTATGCAGTAACAATAACTGATGAGGAAAATCTAAATAAGATAGACAAATTAAAATTGGAAGATATACTGGTTTTAAGAGAGTATGCTGATGTATTTTTGGAAGAAATTCCAGGACTACCTCCGAAAAGGGAACTAGACTTTACCATTGAGCTGGTACTTGGTGCAGTACCCAGCTTAAAGGCCCCTTATCAAATGAAAATACTTGAACTTAATGAATTAAAGTCACAATTAAAAGAACTTATTGACAAAAAGTATATTCGACCTAATATGTCCCCTGGGGGGCACCAGTCATCTTCGTTAAGAAAAAGGACGGAACCATGCGACTTTGCATAGACTACTGTCAGTTGAATAAGATGACTATCAAAAATAGATACCCGTTGCGTTGCATAGATGATTTGTTTGATCAACTACGTGGAGCCACAGTGTTTTCGAAAATTGATTTAAGGTCTGGATATCATCAAGTTAGGATTAAAGATGAAGACATATTTAGAACAACCTTTAGAACTCGATATGGTCATTATAAGTTTGTCGTCATGCCATTCAGGCTTACGAATGCCCCAGTTGTTTTTATGTGTTTAATGAACAACGTTATGCATAAGTATATAGATAAGTTTGTAGTCGTGTTTATCGATGATATATTAAACTATTCAAAAATTGAAGAAGAACATAAAGAACATTTAAAAATTGTTTTGCAAGAGCTACGAGATCATCAACTCTTTGAAAAGTTTAGTAAATGCGAATTCTTCAAAGATAAGATTCAGTACTTAGGACATGTTGTGACTAAGGAAGGGATTTCGGTAGATCCCAAAAAGATAAAGGCGATCGAAGCTTGGTCGGTTCCTAAGGATGTAACTGATGTTCGATCCTTCATGGGAATTACCGGTTATTATTGGAGGTTCATTGAAGGTTTTTCGAGAATGGTGAATTCGATAACTTCTTTACAGAAGAAAGGAAAGAAATTTGATTGGAACCAAAAATGCGAGGAAAGCTTTAAAAAGTTAAAAACTTATTAACCAACGCACCTATTTTAAGAATAGCTGATCCAAATAAAGAATTTGTGGTGTGCACTGACGCCTGCAATGATGGTTTAGATGCTGTTATGACTCAACAAGGGCATGCTATTGCCCATGAGTCTAGGAAGTTAAAAATTCATGAAAAGAATTATGCAACTTATGATCTGGAATTAGCTGCTATTATACATGCTCTAAAGATGTGGCGTCATGACCTAATTGGCAGAAAATTTATTTTAATGACTGATAATAAAGGACTAAAGTATCTGTTAGATCAGCCTAATCTAAATGCCAGACAAGCTAGATGGCTAGCTTTCCTAAGTGAGTATGACTTCGAAATTCAGCACATTAAAGGTAAAGAAAATAAAGTTGCTGATGCATTAAGTAGGAATGAAAGGCTGAACTTCACAGCAGTTATCAACACTTATACAACAGATCTGGATGAACAGCTTAAAGCAGGGATATAACAAGATGAAATTTACCAAAACTTACAAACTAAAACGAAATAAAATCCAACAGAAAGCTTAAGTAAAGGGTATAGTTTGAATGCAAAATAATTTTTACTGTATAAAGACAGAATGTATGTACCTAATGTACCTAAAGTTAAGTTATTAATTTGGGATGAAATCCATAAAAATCCATACTCAGGTCATCCAGGCTATCAAAAGACTATAACTATGTGTTGAGGCCTGTAAGTTCGCAGGCAACAACAGCAAGGGATTCTCCCCAGTCAACGTTCCCAACTAGCCCGTGACTGTTTGGTGTAGGGAGTCCGTCTAGTTTGCGGTCCGGCTACCGTAGGTCAAGTAACAAAAGGGTTTACCAGTTGCGGCCTGGTCCACCGTGTATGTTTTTGTATTTTGACTTAAAGTATGAAATGCACATGCCTAATTAACAATGCAGGGTGATAGGGATACAGGGAGCAGTCACAATGTGATGCGCAGGTGCTTACCTTTCATCTTATAACTCACAAGCATCACAATCACATAAATTACGAGAAAGTAAATACTAACTAAACTATATCTAGAGAGCTAGATATCAATTTATGTGTAATGCACCACTGTTCATGTGTTGTGGCAAATCACAGATAGCTGCTCTTATGACCAAACATATAAACATGAATGAATGTGTACATGATAAGATGGATCATCAACAATTAAAAATTCCATTACTCATAGTGGAAGACATCACAAAGTATACTGAAGAACGTTCAAACAAGAACATAGGTTCAGGACGTTAGAATGCTCTTACAACTAATGAAACACAGTTGAAAACGAAATAGTTCCCATTCAACATCGCTCATTTAATAACATTGACACATTCCACATAGCACTTTCTCCAACAAGCAAAATTTGCAATTTCTGGTTGTAAAACGAAATAGCTCCTCTTACAAGCAAATAGTTACAAGTATTTCCAGGGAAAAAATCCCCTGTAAGTTCTAACTTTCAAATATTTAACTAAAACAGTAGACCGCTTGGGCTTCCCCCCCAAACGTGTCACCTTTCAGTCCCCCAAAATGCTTCGTATCCTTATTTTTATCTTTTCTGTGCGCACTCATGATCGATTGAGTAACTGGAAGGCTTTTCAGGTCCACGCCTTTGTCGTTATTGGCCTCGCCTTCTACTTTGCTTGCCCTCCTTGCGATCCTGTCTCCTATCTATACCTTCGCGCAGCGGCAGTATGAACAGTGTTTTGGATCTTTCCTGCAATAGAACGACATCTATCATTCATGGGGCTGTATTATCAAACTATGTTAATTTTATCAACCAAAAAGGCTAAGCAGCAAAAAGAGTCATATGCTACGTTACTGTTCTGAGAACTCGATAAGAGCTTACACCTCTATCTCATCCACCTAAGGGTTCGAAGGAATCACCAATGACGGGAAATAAACACTCATCGGTGGCTTAGAATGCTAACATTGGCAGGGTAGACCAATCTGCAGCTGTATAAGCGGGTCTTAATAGGAAATGGGTACCGCAAAACACTTGAGCACATCGGAGTCGGAAGAGTTAAGACATAGGCTAAGGGCAGGAAAACTTCCAATCGGAAATCGGAAGGACATTGACATCGGAAGCCAAAAGCTTTGCACAGCCGCAACGGTGGAAAAGAAAAGACTATGGACAAGCGATTAAAAGACCAACACGAATCGGTGGACGGGGCACTTTACGTTTCGGGTGCTTAGCTGCTTTGGGAAGCCGCAACGACGGAAGAAGAAAGGACAACGGCCTCCGATCAAACATAATTTGATGCCCAATCTATGAAAAATATTAAGTGTTTCGGATAGCTCTAAAATTCAACAACGGACAAAAACATGTTTCACCTCCAACACGACGGCCCTTCAAAGAACAAATGATCTGATCGACTAGCAAAACCAAACTTAAAATCTGTGACTCACAATTTTTTTTTAAAACACAAGCAACTTCTGAAAATAGGATGAGAGTTAATCTTCAAAAAATCATTCAAAATTAAAGCATGACCAAAAAGTTCACGGATCCAAACGATTCAAAGCAACACTAAATCATGAGGAGGGGACCAAAATTTAAAAAATTTGGGGAGAACAGTTGCAGCTGCAACAATTGGCGATTCCTTGGTGAACCTAGATCTCTGGATCATTATTCCTTGAGTGACAGACTGTTTAACAACAAACAAACTTATTGAATTATTCTAGCTATCTGGATTTCTCAAACGACAGATGTATGTACCTTTAATCATTGAAGACAGTCCAATTTGGGAGAGTGGAAACCAAGATTTTCGAGTCCAAATAACTCTGTTGAGGCCGAAAGATGAGTTTCATTGTTAATTTTGTCTTCAGGAAGCTGGAAGCTTGGACACCACAGGATTGTAACATATGGTAAACAGAAACATTCATTTGTTCCTCATTCCCATGCCATTTTGCACCTTTTGTGCTTTTGGATTTTTTTGTCCTTTCATTTGAGTCCTCCTGCATGCCTTTCTTTCTGAATTTTCTATTCAGGCTCCTCTATCCATAGTGTCCTTTTGTGTGAGAGATGTATTTAATTTTCAGCTCACGGACAGAGAAGAACTTTTGGCAATTTTGTACTCATACGGTTCAGTACTTTGTTTTGATACATATTGCTTTCTTTAGGAGTTTTTTGACTCTTACTTGCCTTTTAGGCTTTCAATTCTTGGCATGGGATCATTTATATATAATATACTGTTTACCTTGCTTCCTTTCCATGGGTCTTTTGCTGTCACCCCCTAGGACATTTTAAATGTGACATGGATGGAGCCTCAAAATAGTATTCCAGACCCTTTGACTCTGGTTTATTTCACAGGGGTTAAGCAGGAATTCAATGCATACATATCTATTTGGGAAAACTGATAAACTGGAAGAAGTTCTTTTAGACAAGCAACAATATACAGTCTTATACCCAGGAACTTTAATCATTCCAAAATTCTGATGTTCTCCATGCAACCATGGATTTATTTCTTTTATTGAAATCAAAAAATTAAACTAAAACAAAACTAAACTTCATGACTCAAAGACTCAAAATACGACCAAGCCAAATTATTTATATACAAGATAGAAAAAGACAAACAAAGCTCAGGAAAAATACGGCTTGAGAACTAAGCCATTTACTGGTAAGTTCTCTTCCCACCCTTGTAGATCTTGTAACTTATAAGTGGAAGGGCCAAGCTTTGCCGCAATCTGAAAAGGACCTACCCACAGCTGCTGGAATTTTGTGTGTTTTCCTTTCTCATCATGGGGGTGATCCCACTTGAGAACCAAATCTCCCACTTCAAAGTCTTTTGTTCTAGACTTATGTGTGTCGAACCATCTCTTTATCACCTCTTGTTGTTGCTTAAAGCACTCTCTGGCCTTAGATCTAGCCTCTTCTGCTTTTAGAAGATTAAATATCCTCATTTGTAAGACTTCATTCTCCGACCCTCTAGACTCTTGCGCTATTATGGAAGAGGGTAGCATGATGTTGGGGGGCAGAATGGATTCTTTACCATACACAAGGGTATACGGAGATATTCCTATCGAATACTTGGGGGTGACTCTATCGACCCAAAGGGCGTTTGGTAGCGCTGAGTGCCAACTCCTCTGGTTTTCTATCACAGTTTTCTTTAAAATTCTAATCAGGTTCTTGTTAGTGGATTCAGCCAAACCATTTCCTTGTGGGTAGTAATTGGCAGAGTAATGCAACTTTATTCCTTTTTCATGAGCAAAAGAAGTTAATTTAATTGATGAAAAGTAAGTATCATTATCAAAGACTAGCGAAACTGGAACTCCAAACCTGGTCATGGTATGGTCCTGTAGGAAGCTGATGACCGCGTCCTCATTTATTTTGCACAGCGGGATGGCTTCGACCCAGCGAGTGAAGTAATCGGTTACAGTCAGAATGTACTTGTGTTGTAGGGAAGAGTTTGGCTTTATTTCCCCAATAATGTCCAACCCCCATTGCTCGAATGGCTCCATGATCATTACAGGCTTCAGTGGTGCGGCTGCTTTAGATTGTCTCCCTCCACACCTTTGACAAATGTCGCACTTCCTGACATGGGCGTGTGCATCTTTGAAAAGCGTGGGCCAATAGTAACCTTCCCTGAGAATTTTGTGTGTTGTAATATCTCCTGAAAAATGTCCCCCAGCAGGCTGATCGTGCAGTTCTGTCATTACTTTCTTTGCATCTTATTTTTCTAAGCATCTAAGAAGGACTCCGTCGTAATTTTTTCTGAATAATACTCCTTCAACAATTTGATAAGAGGCTGATTTGAGACGCAACACTCTTCTTTGCTTAGAATTCCAATGTTTTGGAAACATCCCTACCTGCAGGTAATGCATGAGATCTCTATACCAAGATTCGGGGGCTGTAAACAAAGGACATACATCCATCAAATGTAATTCAACCTCGTCTTCCCAGGCGTGTTCGTCCTTGTTCCCATTTTCAGCCATCAATTTGCACAACCCTTGCCCTTTAACTATAGAAGTTGGCTTGAATTCAAGGTCATACTCTTGAAGAGCTGTTACCCAATTGCCTCTTCTTTCTCCTAACTCCTTCTGTATGAAAAGGGACCTCACAGCTGGGTATGGGACGATCACCTTGGTTCGATTTTTTAATATGTAGGGCCTGAATTGTTTCATTGCTTTGAATACTGCATAATCTTGTTTATCAATAGCCGGGTAGTTTAATTCGGCCCCTTGTATACCAGTGCTCATGAAATATATTGGGAATTCATCCCCCCCGTCTTCTTTTTGAGTAAGCACAGCTGCTAGCGAATCATCAGATGCAAAAGTATATAGAATAAAATCTTTATCGAAATATGGGCTCTTTAGGGAGGGTGTGTGTGCAACAACAGTTTTAATTTTGTTGAATGCATTCTTCTCAATCTCAGTCCATTTGAATTGTGCACTTTGATTCACCATTTGCTGCAGAGGTTTGACAATCTGAGCAAAATCTGGCACAAATCTGTGCACAAAGTTTATCATTCCCATAAATGATTGCATCCCCTTTTTATTATGGGGCAAAGGGATCTGTTCAATGGCCTTGATCCTTTCTGGATCTATATATATTCCTTTCTTTGAAACTACATGACCAAGCAACTTACCTTCCATAACAGCGAATACACACTTCCTGGGATTGAGTGAGATGCCGTATTTCCGACAGCGTTAAAAAATATGCCTTAAATGAAACACGTGCTCTTCTCTCCTCTTTGAGAATATTGTAATATCATCAAGGTATATTACAACACTACGTCCAATCAAACCACGGAAGGCTATGTCCATCGCCTTCTGAAACGTAGCACCAGCATTTATAAGCCCAAAAGGCATTCTTCTGTAAGCGAAGGTTCCCCATCTGGTCCTGAATGTTGTCTTCAATCTGTCTTCTTCAGCTACTAATACTTGATTGTAGCCTGAGAAACCGTCTAACAAAGAAAATAGTTCAGAACCGGAGACCATTTGTAGTAGTTGCTCCATGGGTGGAACATGGTACTTATCTTTATCTCAAGCGCGGTTTAAATTTCTGAAATCCACGCATAGCCTGATTTCTCCAATTTTTTTTCTTATTGGTACCAGATTTGAGACCCACTCAGAATGCCTGACCTTAAAAATGATCCTAGCATCCAATAATTTCTTAACTTCACTCTGGATCAGAGGTTCCAGTTTGGGGTGCATTTTTCTTAAAGGTTGCTGGTAAGGTTTGACGCCAGATTTGATAGGGATAACATGCTGGATGATGCTGGTGTCATATGTCTTCAAATCTTCGTATGTCCAGGCGAAAACATCTTTATATTGCTTAAAAATATTGATAAACTTATCCCTTTCCGCTGGTGAACAACATTTGCCAAGATTCATGTATTTAGGATGTGTCTCAGTCCCTAAATTTATCAGCTCGAACTGTAGAGATGAGCTGTGAGTCTTCACGTTTGCAGGTATTCTGAACTTATCATTTAAATCGAACATTATTTCTAAGGTTCTGACTCCTTTAGGGATGAAATTATCATACTTCAGCTCGGCCTGATGTTCTTCATCATCTATAATTGCTCCTTTAAATACCTCATCATTGGTTAAGCATTCTATAATCTGTTGGTCGTCATCGAACACTCGTAGGTTGGTGATCATATCAGGGACTGAGGGCCTGAAAAGAAATTCAACGGAGCATCGATTATTAGTAGGTACAAGCCTAGCAGCCGATGTGGCTAACAAGTCAGCTGCTGCATTTTTAAGTCTTGGAATCGAAATAATATTAAATGCGTTAAAACACTTGAGTAGGTCCCATACCTCGTTTTGATAAGCCTTTAAGTGAGGAGAAACACAATGTATTTGATTCCGGATCTGTTTTACAATTATTTCAGAATCTCCAAAAACATTTAGATTACTTACCTTTAATTCGATTGCTTTCCTTAAGCCCTGCACCAATGCTTCATACTCAGCTGTGTTATTCATACATTCAAACTCTAATCTACATGAAAGAAAATGTTTATTCTTCTGGGGGTCGATCAGGACACAACCAACCCTTGACCCCTCTAACGTCTTAGATCCATCAAAAAACAATGTCCAGAAATCACTAACTACTGTATGCGAATCTATTCCTACTGCTAAGTCTACTATTTTATAGTCGATTTCATCATCCTGTGAGAATCGAAGGAGATCAGGCTGGGTGTCTGACGTGTTGCTGGCTTCTTCTGCTTGGTAATTTCCTGGTTCCAATTCAATAAAATAATTTCCCAACACAAAATCCACTGGTTCATTCTTCTCCTCAAGTTGAGTAACGTTGTATTTCATGTGAGGCTCTCTCATAATTTTAATTTGGTTCGGACTTCCTTTATACGGCAGCCACAGATGTGACCAATCAGAGGTAAAATATCCGTTTAGTTTGGCTGACCAATCTCTACTCAGAACAAGACCATAAACGTTTGGTATGTCGGCTACCATGCTATCAATAACTTGGAATACTTTATCATTTGAAGATAATCAGACTAGGACATCCTCCATCTCACTAATTACCTTTACATTCATCCTATCCAGTTGAACAACTCTCCAAGTAGATGGTTTATGCTGCCCATTTATCTTTTTACAGACTGATATTGGCATGACGTTAACCGATGCCCCTGAGTCTACCAAGCAATTATGTACGTTGTGATTAAATATTTCAAAAGTGAGGAGGAAAGGAGGATGCTTGTTATTAGACTTACCCCCAACGCTGGTTTCTCCGATTTATTCTTCTTCCTTGGGTTGATCGTCCGCGGGCAGCCTCTCATCCGATGCTTCAAGTGCCTTCAATAGTCTTTCCTTTTGCTGCGACACTTTACACATTTCTAATAGAGAAAAGTTAGCCTTTACCTTCTTTATATCCTCCACAATGTCATAATCCATCTACGGTTTAGTGGGATGTGGCTTATCAACATTCATTTTTTCTTCAGTGGGCTTGGTGAACGTATCAGTTTGCCTAGGATCCTGGCTGGTAATGGTGAATTCAGGAATTTTATCAGCTGAGGAATTATTCTGAATTTTTTTAACATTTTTCTGCAGCCTTTTGATTTTTGGGAGTATGAGACTGTCTTCTTTAACTGACCCTTGCCTCCTTGTTGTAACATTGGTTTCCATGACTTCCTTGTAGCCCCAATTCTTTTCCTCTTCAGCATCAAATAAAGAAACAAAATTCCACAGAACCATGGTTTCCTCTTCTTATTCCTTCGTTGAAGTGGTACTCTCTTTTCTTTCTTCATATCCATCTTCTGTTAATTTAGAATCCAACAGTTGATTCATAACCAACGTCATTGAGTTTATCCATTGAGGACAATTCTTCTCAGAGTGGGGTTGTTGGTGAAAAGTGCAAAAATTCTCCATTCCTATCTCTGTTAGATTCATAGATGCTGAATTGTGCGAAGGAGGTTGGGACTGATTATTGTCCTCTCTTTTCTTGTAATAGGGCTTGTAGAACTTTTGAGCTTCCTTTTCTTTTTCCAAGTCTATGATTCTGTTAGAAAGCTTCTGCATCATTTTTTCCATACTTTCAAAATATGGTGATTGCTCTTCCTTAGGCTTAGTAAACAACAAGGCTTTCCTTCCTGCCATTTTCTCTCCTGACCGTTTAGGATAATCTTCAATGCTTTCTCTTTCAACCTCTACCTTTTCTGCCTCCTCATAAGTCTCTGCCAACGTGGGTTTGGCCTTCATTTTGGTGAACATGGCCATCTCGGGTCCTAGAGCCGAAGTATAATATTCAATCAAGACTTTATCCGAAGGTCTATCAGCTTCAGAAAAATTCTTGAGGTATGCTGTAAATCTTTGAGTGAAGCTGTGCACCTTCTCTTTTCTCTCTTTCTTCAAGGCGCATAGTCCTTTCATGAGAGCTGCATGAGTCTTTTGAGCCACATACTTACTTCTAAAGATCCTTTCAAAGGTATCCCAATCAGGGATAGAGTTTGCAGGAAAACCAAAATACCATGATGCTGCAGCTCCTTTAAGGGTGTGCAAGAATAGTCTGCAAACTACATCCTCATACTCCCCAGCCCTTAACCCTTCTATTGCCAAGTAAAAACTTTGCAGGTGGTCATCTACTAGTATCTTCTCACTTGGGTTGAATTTGGGCAGCATCTTTTCAAAGGATTCAGGTAAATCATGTAGCGGAGGTGTTAGGTTTAAAGGTGATCTGGCTCTCCATGCAGGTGGTGGATTCGGTGGGTTGGGTGGTTGATTGGCATTGACACCTGCCATGAGTCTAGGTGGAGAGTGAGGAGGTGAGAAAATAGGAGTGTGAGCAGGGGAACTGTGAGGAGTATCCGGGCCTTCTTGATTCAAAGGCAATACAACTTCCTGTAAGGCTGTTTCTACAAGTTCTTCCCAATCCCCAACCAGCACTGAGTCTTCCAATATAGGATGATCTTTCCTTTTATATTCTCTTCTGGGCAATTCAGGGATGATCGGAAATCCTCAAATCTTGTTCACGTATGCCCTGGTGTGTCTTCTCAGATTATTAACAACCTCGTTGTCAATATAAAACAAATGTTCTCTACTCCTTTCTTCCGAAATTGGATTATGAATTCCACTGCTTTCATAACTGTTACCGGTGGAAAAGTCTCGGGAAAATGGGTTTCCTCGACCAGCCATGCACTGGCGGCCCTCCTTCTAGTGCCAGAAACTGTTGAGGCTTGTAAGTTCACAGGCAACAACAGCAAGGGATTCTCCCCAGTCAACATTCCCAACTAGCCCGTGACTGTTTGGTGTAGGGAATCCGTCCGGTTTGCGGTCCGACTACCATAGGTCAAGTAACAAAAGGGTTTACCGGTTGCGGCCTGGTCCACCGTGTATGTTTTTGTATTTTGACTTAAAGTATGAAATGCACATGCCTAATTAACAATGCAGGGAGCAGTCACAATGTGATGCGCAGGTGCTTACCTTTCGTCTTATAACTCACAAGCATCACAATCACATAAATTACGAGAAAGTAAATACTAACTAAACTATCTCTAGAGAGATGGATATCAATTTATGAGTAATGCACCACTGTTCATGTGTTGTGGCAAATCACAGATAGCTTCTCTTATGACGAAACATATAAACATGAATGAAAGTGTACATGATAAGATAGCTCATCAACAATTAAAAATTCCATTACTCATAGTGGAAGACATCACAAAGTATACTGAAGAATGTTCAAACAAGAACATAGGTTCAGGACGTTAGAATGATCTTACAGCTAATGAAACAAAGTTGAAAACGAAATAGTTCCCATTCAACATCGCTCATTTAATAACATTGACACATTCCACATAGCACTTTCTCTAACAGGCAAAATTTGCAATTTCTGGTTGTAAAATGAAATAGTTCCTCTTACAAGCAAATAGTTACAAGTCTTTCTAGGGAAAAAAGCCCCTGTAAGTTCTAACTTTCAAATATTTAACTAAAACAGTAGATCGCTTGAGGTTCCCCCCCAAACGTGTCACCTTTCAGTCCCCCAAAATGCTTCATATCCTTATTTTTATCTTTTCTGTGTGCACTCATGATCAATTGAGTAACTGACAAACTTTTCAGGTCCGCGCCTTTGTCGTTATTGGCCTCACCTTCTACTTTGCTTGCCCTCCTTGCGATCCTATCTCCTATCTATACCTTCGTGCAGCGGCAGTATGAACAATCTTTTGGATCTTTCCTGCAATAGAACGACATCTATCATTCATGGGGCTGTATTATCAAACTACGTTAATTTTATCGACCAAAATGGCTAAGCAGCAAAAAGAGTCATATGCTACGTTACTGTTCTGAGAACTTGACAAGAGCCGAAACCACTATCTCGTTCATCTAAGGGTTCGAAGGAATCACCAATGACGGGAAATAAACACTCATCGACGGCTTAGAACGCTAACATCGGCAGGGTAGACCAATCTGCAGCTGCATAAGCGGGTCTTAATAGGAAATGGGTACCGTGAAACACTTGAGCACATAAGAGTCGAAAGAGTTAAGACATAGGCTATGGGCAGGAAAACTTCCAATCAAAAATTGGAAGGACATTGACATCGGAAGCCAAAAGCTTTGCACAGCCGCAACGGTGGAAGAGAAAAGACTACGGACAAGCGATTAAAAGACCAACACGAATTGGTGGACGGGGCACTTTACGTTTCGGGTGCTTAGCTACTTTGGGAAGCCGCAACAACGGAAGAAGAAAGGACAACGGCCTCCGATCAAACATAATTTGACGCCCGATCTATGAAAAATATTAAGTGTTTCGGACAGCTCTAAAATTCAACAACGGACAAAAACCTGTTTCACCTCCAACACGGCGGCCCTTCAAAGAACAAATGATCTGATCGACTAGCAAAACCAAACTTAAAATCCGCGAATCACAACAATTTTTTAAAACAAAAGCAACTTCTGAAAATAGGACGAGAGTTAATCTTCAAAAAATCATTCACAATTAAAGCATGACCAAAAAGCTCACGAATCCAAACGATTCAAAGCAACACTAAATCATGAGGAGGGGACCAAAATTTAAAAAATTTGGGGAGAACAGTTGGAGCTACAACACTATGTTAAGAAAAGAATATTTTCGGCCAAATATGAATATTGAATTGGCAGAGTATTTTGCTAGGTGTTTTGAATGTCAGCAGGTGAAAACTGAACATCAACAACCAGCTGGATTTCTTCAGCCATTGCCCATTCCTAGATGGAAATGGGAGATAATTAGTCTCGATTTTGTTACTGGACTGCCTAAAAATCAGAATTTAAATGATTCTATCATGGTAGTGGTCGATAAATTAAGTAAAGCAGCTCACTTTATACCTATTAAAACTACGTATAAAGCTACAAACATAGCTGATATCTTTCTAAAACAAATTTTCCAACTGCATGGAATACCGAAAGTTATAATCTCAGATAGAGATCCTAAATTTACAGGTAACTTTTGGAAATCTCGGTTTAAAGGATTAAACACTACATTAAATTTTAGTACTTCATTCCATCCTCAAACAAATGGACAGACTGAAAGAGTAAACCAAGTACTGGAAGATTTATTAAGAATGTATGTGAAAGACCAGTCAGGTAAATGGGAGGATTATTTGCTTCTGGAAGAATTTGCTTATAATAATAATTATCAGGCATCATCCAGATTTAGTCCTTTCAAAATCTTGTATGGAAGGAAATATAATACTCCTATCTCTTGGAGTAATCTAGTGCATAGATTAGTATTAGGTCTTGAACTATTAAAGGAAATGGAAGAAATTGTAAAGCAGGTACAAGCTAATCTGAAAGTTGCGTAGGATCGACAAAAAAGTCAAGCAGACCTTAAAAGAACTCCAAAGGAGTTTCAGGTAGGTGAACATGTGTTCATCAAGGTGAGGCCCAAAAAGAGCTCTCTGAGATTGGGAAGTTGTGCAAAACTAACACCTCTTTACTGTGGTCCATTTGAAATACTATCCAGGATTGGACAAGTAGCTTTTCAGTTAGCATTACCACCAAATTTAGGAGTACATAATGTTTTTCACATTTCTGTATTAAAGAAATATGTTCATGATGCTACTCATGTTGTTAACTGGAATGATGTATAGGTGGAACCAGAAGGATATTTTCTGGTGGAGCTGGACTGTATCCTCGGGCAGAGGGAGATCACACTTCAGAACCACACCATTGGTCAGGTGAAGGTGCAATGGAATCACCTTAGTCCAGAGGAATCCACCTGGGAATTGGAAAGTAATATGCGAGATGCATATCCAATTTTGTTCAAGGGGAATTCTGAGGATGAAGAATAAATAACATCGAGGACGATGTTATACTTTAAGGGGGTGTGTATGTCACATGCCCCAATTTTGCAAAAACAATGCCATATTATTTCATTTTATTTGAGGACGATATGTTAAATTTTATGCTAAGTTGTAATTGATGACTCAACATAGTCAAGGATATTTAATGTAATTCTGAATATTTTAATTATAAATAAATAAAGGAAGAGACAACAGCTTAGGAGAGCTGTTAAAAGAGTGTTTACTGGTCAAATTGGTGGAGGAGACTGGGTGGAGAGTAAACTGACATGTGGCAGCATCCTCAAACCACTTCCAACTGTTGCAGGTGGAAACCTCCCTACAATTGGGGTCATGATTCCCAAAGAAAGTGGAATCAGAGTAGGTGGCTCAATTAATGACAATTGACCCAAAAGACCTAGGCAATCTTTATAAAAATTTCCATTGAAGAGAGATGAGGCTGCTCATTCTAGTGAAGTGATCATTCAGGTTGAATGAATGTACTTCAGAGAAATTCAATGGAAGGGAGATTGGAAACGGTTTGAGGGGATACCTGCTGAGTGATCTAGTGCAGCTTTTAAGATGAAATATCTTACTGCTGAGTGCAGGGTGTTTTATTGAGTTATTGGACTAGTCTACTGTTTGCATGCTCCACCAGTTCTCAGCCAAGAAGACCAGGAACAGGCTTAGGGGTCCTGAGGAAGCGTTGTTTTAGCACTCTCCAGGAGTTTGGTATGGAGGAATGGCCTCCTAACGCTGTTGTGGTCTATCCTAATCAAGTTCTACATTATTTTGTTTTAATATGTTAGAATGGAAAAATAATTTCTAGTTTGTGTTTTTCCGCACTTGGAAGGACCAGGCCGTACTCCAGTACAGATAGAGTATTTACAGTAGATGAAATAAAATGTTAAGAGACTGAATAGAATAGATATGGTTCTGCATTTTGTAGTTAACAGAGTAATTTATTTCAGTATGTAGGTTATTATTAAAAAAAATAGTGATCTGGTTATCTTTGTTTATTGTTTTAACAAGCTTATTTATGTAAATATATTGGAAAAGAAATAGCAGTAATCTAGTGCAGGTAGAACGATTAAGATGATAAGAGAATATCTTAGTAGATAAGATTGTGTATTTACAGACAGTAGATTAATTTTTATTCAAGTTTAAATATTATGGAGGTTAAACTGTGTTATGATAGGTTTATATTTATTTGTGTTCACTTAGTAACTGAATGAAATGTAGTAGAAAAATCACAGTCAAGTTACAATGTTTACATTCAATTTTTCAAATGGATGTAGCTTGGGTGGTTGGGAGGAATGAATGTTACCCTCCCCACCCAGGTTCTACTCTTGTAAGTGACATGATGCTCTTGTAAAGCCCTTTGTAAGAAATGTTGTGAATGACGAGCTGACCATACCTTGATTCAGTTTGAATATCAGGTATCGGTATTTTCCGTGGAGTAGCCCTCTAACAAATGGTGAACCACATTTAAAAAAAAAATGTTTACATTCAATTCAGTAAAGAAATAAAACACTAATCATATAGTTTATTTTCTAATAATATCAATTAATTTAAGACTAATAATTACTATAAACTAAATAGGGTTATATTAAAAGAACTTAAAGTATAAAGAGCAAACTAAGTTACAGAATCTATGCTTATCTTTACAAAGAACTCTAAGTAAATTCTATCTGTCAGTTTAGTAAATAAAAACAATGAGAATATGATTAATAACTAATATAAAAATAAATATCTATCTATGTAAAAACTGTTTTATAATTATAACACAGGCTTATAATTGTAAAGGTAAACTTCAGGGTCAAAACCCTAAACCAAATTTATTTAATCATTATAAATAAAAGACATTTAAGTTATAATCCAATTATCTGGATAATTATATCAATAACAATTCAACTACTATAGACTGTTTACAGTCCTTCTTAAAGACAAATGTAATGTTACAAGTTAAATTGTCACGACACACCTGTAATGAAAATTTAACCAAGTTAATAAGTAGTAGAACCTATTTAAAAATAAATTAAAAAATCAAATTTAGACAACGGTTTCATTCAGGAAAACCATAGCTTGTATTTCTCGAGCAAATAAGTAAATATTATAAATTACACACTATGACTGGGTTACAGTCTTAAATAGTAATCATAATCTATTTACAAAAGATAATAGACAATAATAATCTTCATTAACATTCGATTAGGGAAAAACCTAACATACACAGAGTCACAATATACAATACCACTGCAAAATGAGATTGAGCTCGAAGAAAAACTTTCTTAAGAACCAATGTATTGCATTGACAGGCCGTAAGGCTAGAAGTTTAAACTAATTACAACACCCAGCTCAAGGCCGGGACTATCCAACAACATAGCGAGGGTTTGCAAACAGAATAGAACAAACAACTTAAAAAAAAAGAAAATGATGTAACTAATGGAGAAACTGGACAAGCTCCCAAGCTCGGGGTTTCACCATCGATAACCCTGTTACAAGCAAGGTAAGAACCCATTCGTTGAACCCAGGGCTTATCGGATTGGAGCCATAAGTCCTCGAAGCCAGCCAGCATTACCTTCGACACGGGTTGCAAGAGTTGTCACAACTCCTGGAAGAAGAGCACGATACTGTGTGTTAGTTTCAAAACTCATGCGTTATTGTAAACCCTACTGTAAAAATAACTTTACTGTGAGTCTTCTATTCTGGAAAGAAAACCAAATATTTACCTTAAATAAGAGTAACGAATAGTCTAGCGAAGAGACTGTCACCCGTTTCAATTTGCACATACAAAATCTCCAAACCCCACGACGTCAATGGAGCACAACCAGCAGCAATGAAGCTTAGCTTCTCACAGCAGTGACAGGCCATGGGGAATGCAAAATGGAGCTAAGGACAAGCCGCAAGCCAAGTGCAACAAACCAATAAAATCTCCCATAGTAACACCCACAACTAAGAAGGTCGGCCACAAGACTGAACTCAACAGACTACAACAATGTTAAACCCAAGTTTTGGAGCAAGCTAGTACAGGAAGAACCCTCACGCCCGTCATGAAACCTTGCAGAGCAGCCCGAAGGCCAGCATGAACTTCGGAGGGAGAATGACAAGCGACTAGGGTTGCAAGAGTTTTATATCGCCAATACATGGACAGGAGGTGACCACGTGCCCTCAAATAATTCAAACCATGCAAGGGTCGATTCCAAAGTCCACCTATGGTTCAATCATTCAAATTATTAAAACAATGATTTTTCATCAAACTTTGCATGAGCTATGATACATGCGTATATATATATATCTATATATATATATATATATATATATATATATATCACCATGATACTCATATAAAATCTTTATCATAATGTTTGCTAGCTTCGATTTGGCATTTGGTTAAACAATAGTTTTTCTTAAACGTTGACCCTAGTGAAAGGTGGTAACCACTTAATCCTTTGTATAAATTCCGAAATTGATCATGCTTAGAACCCTTCCATCTATAAGTAGATTTATATACTTGCAAAACAATGTTAAGTATGCATGTATTATAGTCTAAACTTATCACTTATAAATAATCAGCTTGGGTGGTTATAATTTATGGAGTTGAATAGCATAGTACAAGTTTATAAACATGGCTTTTACAAAGTTCAACTTTGGTTTAAACTTTCATAGACTCTAGTTGCTTCTCAAACTGTCAATACTAGTAAAATACCATAATTGTTTATATTGGACAAGATAGTTTGTGATGGTTCAAGATAACCTACACTAGCATAGGGTAGAATCTTGATCATAGTAATTAGATCTACCATAATAGCTACTATAGACATTAAATTAATGTAAGAGAGGAATTATGGTAACAATAATAAAATTACAATGGAATAACCCTGCTCAAGTCTATAATCATTGGAACGACACTGATTGACAAAAAATTAAGGAGTAAGGGCATACAGTATTCCATCTAAAAACGATGCAGTTATTTTTACAATAATCAAGCTTATAATATCAAGGAGTTTTACAGGCAGTAAGTTTCCCAACAGAATGTAAATAACGATCAGTTTGGTAGTTTAGTAAATAATATGATAATGTATGTGGTTACATTAGTACATGCAGTACGACATTAATGTAAGTAATAAAGTTGATAACTTGTTAGTGAACAATTGGATTTTACATACCAGTAATAGGTTGATAACTTCCATAACTAGTAAGTTAAAAATAAAATTAAAACTTATATTCTATTGAGAATCTTTACTATCAGTATCGATAGAAGCTCTTCCATGAATAAAAACAAATAGTAAAAATAATTATAACATTTGCAAGTTAAGCATGTTAAAATAGAAATGAATGTATGACAAAGATTACAAGCTTAGATTTCTCAGTAAGTATATTTGGTGTCGGTAAGCTTGATAAAGAAAGATCCCGTCATTCTGAACTCTGCTTACAAGAAAAACTAGAAAAGATAAACTACTTTACCTCATTGAAGTTGCTTGAAAATTTATCAGCTTATTTTACTAGCATATTATTTTGCAAACAGAAACACTTCTTGATACTTTATGAATTTAAAACATCTACTTGATTGATCGTACCTGTGAACCTGTAAGAACCAGCAATCTTTCTGCATTAACATAAATGCTAAGAATCCCAATATTCAAAGTTAGATTCCACCTACTTGCCATAAAGTAGACTCATTAGTAAACTGAAAGAAAACAGTATGCAAGTAAATCATATTTCACGTTATGAAAAAAAAGCTGCTTTAGTTTATGTAATTTGAAAATGTATAATACTAATTGTTGGACTGTTTCCTTTTCCGCTAACCATTAGCTGTTAGTAAACCGCATATTCAACATTTTATGTTATCTTAAAATTTTAAATTTTTGTGAAAATTTGGGGTACTGACAGAAATGATAGGAAGTTAAAGCTTCCTTCCAGTTGGTGTTGGACAATACAGAAAGAGGATTTGGAGCTTTCTTTCAATCGTTGTTGAATAACAATAAGAGGACATTGTAGTCTCCATTTAGGCTAGTGCTTGAACACTAAAATTTGGTGCTTGCATAAAAGGACTGATATCCATTCATGTCGGTGCCTGAAGTTAGCAAGTTGGTGCTTGCGCAAAAGATTGAAGTCCTTGTAGGTTGGTGCCTATAATTAGAAAGTTTGTTCTTGCATGTGGGATTTGTGTCCCAATCAAATTGGTCTCTGAGTAAGTTGGTGCTCAAATTTGTAGATTGGTGTCTCCTATCCATGTAATCAATTTTTATATTTAGATATATATAAAGTTACTTTACAGATTCTTTGTGAAATTGTGTCCTTTGTTGTTTTGACATAAAAAAGTTTCTGAAATATAATTTGTTAAGTGGAAATTTGTATAATTTGTGCTTTATATTGATCCCAACCCCCCCCCATATAGATAAGAATTCCAATGGTGTTATTCTAATCTTTGGTAGGAATTTGGATCTAATTATTTCCATTGAATCCATTAAATAAAGAGAAAACTCCTTCCTTGCTAATGTGTCAAGAATTTGGTCAATGAACACAATAGGAAAATTGTATTTCTATGTAGCCTTATTTAGCTCCCTTTAGTAAATACAAATCCTCCATCTCCCATTTTTCTTAGGTACTGTCACAAGAGGAGAGACCCACTAACTATTAGAAATTGGGTAGATAAAATTCACAATGAGAAATTTCTTTGACCATATTTATAAAGAGCGGATTCAAGTGGCGTTCAAGCTATGGGATAGGTCAATCATCCTTTTGAATGTAAATTTGGTGGGTGTGTAAATCAGGGTGAATTCCCCTCATATATCTGTACTCCCATTCAAACGCTTTTTTTTCTGCTCATGTAATAGATGAACTAGTTGTTATTTTTGTAATGGAGGTAATTATGGGTTAATGTTCAAAGTTTTTCCTAAATTTATTTCTACATGAAATATTGGCCATACTATAGGGGAGCGTATGCATTAATTCTTGCACATGATCTACGAACTAGGAATCAAAATCATCAAAGAATAATTAACAAATACTCATGAATTGGAAATAATCAGAACCATAATGGTTTCCTCTCTGTATATTTAATAAACAATAAAGGGTTACAATACCAATGCTGAGCAATGGCTTAACTCTATGAAGAATTCGAATACCTAAGGAGACAATTCGAATTCAGTGAGTGAGTCTAGCTTAACTGAATCTCCACCATGCAATCTCACTCAGTTAACCACTTGACCAAAACCCTAATTGACTCACCAAACCCTAACTGAAGTCGGAGTGCAATAAATGACTGAATCTCAACTGAAGGAGATCAAACACATGTCATAGCAAACCAACCATCAAGTGCTAGTGCTGCATGACTCCAATGAACCCCGATGAGGTTAACTAAAGCTGAACTGACCATTAGAAGTTGGTGGAGGCACCTTGTTGACTCTAGTTCATTAAATAATAATAAATAATCATTAAATAATATATTTAATGAATGGAGGAACCTTAACTGACAGTAACTGACTAGTTGAACTGATTGTAACCACCAGTTAGCAATTAGGTGCATTAATGTCAGACAGATCACCCCTGGAGTGCTCCAGTTAGCCTCCTTGACTGTAGGAGAAGGCTAAGTTAGCCTCCTTGACTATAGGTAGGCGTGGAAGTGACTGGGATGATGGTAATTAATGCTCCACTGATGTCAATTAAACTTAGGATAGTGGTTTAACTAGGCCAATTTGACCGAAAGAGTGTGTATGATGGTAGATGTCTCCAACACCCCCCCTTAAGCTATACTTATAAAGAGTTAGAAAACATAGATGCATAAAATGATAGGGCCCTGGAAACAAAGGCCATAGGTCACCCTGTACAATAAAGTAACTGCTTAATATAACCAAGGAAATGGGGAAAACCTCATGGGAAAATACTCCCCCTCAAACTAAGCAGTAAATCAGGAATTGGTTCTTCTATGCAGCAGCATCCTGAGACTGTGCATGTGAATCTCTGAATCCAAACTAAATGAATATGTCTAGAGGAATCTTCCACTTTGGAAGAATAACAATGCACTCAACTGAATCATAAATATAAACAGTTGCACGGTGAAAACTGGACCCATGTAGAGTAGCTAAAATCATCTGAAGAGAGAGCAAAGGTTCTTGAGGATTCGAACCATGTGTGGAACACTCAAGAAAATAATATGTTGCAGCCCTGAACAGTAAACCATGATTGGTAAAATCAGCCCCAAATATTAGGAGCAAGTGTCCAAGCGGATGCAAAATGTCTTCCTCTTTACTAGTTCTGTGAGGAGATGAGCTTGTGACCAAAGGTAGAGAATCCCTGGGACTCTGGAGAGAGAATGCTTGAGCTCCATAATCTGATATAGATTCTGAAATAGCTAATGAATCACAAAATAAAATATCAGCAACCTCATATGAGGAAACTAACACCAAATCCCTAGGAGCAAAATTGAAGAAGAACTGCGGTACTTGATTTTTCACACCATAAGTGGTGAGAGCAGCTACAAGCATGACTGAAGGATATTGGATTTTAAAATATGAACAAAATAATATCAGATCATAATTTAAATCAGATCTAAATAAGTTCACAACAGATTCAAAACTATGAAATGAAATCAAATCCCCAGTAGCAGTTTCGAAGGAGACTTGCGGTACTTGTTTCTTCACACCGTTGATGAGAACAACTACAAGCAGTACTGAAGGTTTATGAATCTGAAATTTTGAACCAAGAAATATCAGATCAGATCCAAATAAGATCATATCAGATCCAATAAGGTTCATATCAGATCCAAAATTATGGTCAACCGAGACGGTAGATGCACAGTTTTCTTCTTCTTCAAAATTCTGAATTTTGGTGCATGCAATCCTGCAGGAATTTGCTGAAAGATCTAGATCATGGGGAGCGAATGTCCCACTCTTATAATCTGATATTTCTTCCAAAATATCCAATTTTTTACATGTTTTCACACCAGCAGCAACATTAGAGGGAGAAAAATCAAAATTCTCTTCACTTTCGGAAGCAATTACTGGTAAATTTTGCACAGAATTCAAAGGAAAATCACCAGTGAATGTTTGCATGGAAGTGCAGCAATATTTTTCTTCAATATCAGAGATTCGAATGTCTTATTCTGTTTCATCAATATGAGAAGATGAGATATCATAGATCTCATGAACTTCCGGAGCATCAGGACAAGGAGTCACTTCATGGAGACTTTCTTCAATTCGAATTGAATGTGTAGAAGATTCTGCTTCATCTTCATCTTGAACAACTTCATCAGAGAGAGTAGAGGCTGTGAATTTTGAGTAAAGAACTCTTGTGGTGCTAGCTATGATCTCCAAATTACTATTATGATCCTCATTGTGCTTGCCAAAGGTTCTGTCCAATATTAGCCAGAAATTCTTTGGGTGTTCAGCAGAATCAATAAGGTAGTACAAGCTAGGAGAAAGGGCCAGACATATTGCTCCAAAAGCTCTATCACCATCATTTAGCCAGTCATTCTCATTCTCATAAGACTCTTTTCCAAGTCCAATAGACAGCTCATAGAGACCTCGTCTCTTAAGAGATTCAATCATGTTCAACTTCCATTCCGAATAGCTTGTGAATGGGGTGAGAAGAGGGATTGATGAGTCCATTCCAAGTTGTATTTGTTAAGACCTGCAAATCAAAACAAAAAAAGGGCACCATAAGGTCGGACAGCCTGCACATTTAGGCTTTCATCACACCCAGCATAGTCAATCAAGCAAGCTTGATCAACAAGTTCTTTACTTGGGATATTGAGTGGTAAGCCTTGGCTTCTGGTGCAGTGCTGGAATTTTGAGCTATTGCTCACTTCTCATGGAGAAATCTATCAAAAATCTTGTTTTTGAGAGATTGTTCTTCATCCCGCTGCATGCTCTGATACCATATTAATTCTTGCACATGATCTATGAACTAGGAATCAAAATCATCAAAGAATAATTAACAAATACTCATGAATTGTAAATAATCGGAACCAAAATGGTTTCCTCTCTGTATATTTAATAAACAATAAAGGGTTACAATACCAATGCTGAGCAATGGCTTAACTCCATGAAGAATTCGAATACCTAAGGAGACAATTCAAATTCAGTGAGTGAGTCTAGCTTAACTGACTCTCCACCATGCAATCTCACTCAGTTAACCACTTGACCAAAACCCTAATTGACTCACCAAACCCTAACTGAAGTCAAAGTGAAATAAATCACTGAATCTCAACTGAAGGAGATCAAACACATGTCTTAGCAAACCAACCATCAAGTGCTAGTGCTGCATGACTCCAATGAACCTCGATGAGGTTAACTGAAGCTGAACTGACCATCAGAAGTTGGTGGAGGCGCCTTGTTGACTCCAGTTCATTAAATAATAATAAATAATCATTAAATAATATATTTAATGAATGGAGGCGCCTTAACTGACTGTAACTGACTGGTTGAACTGATTGTAACCACCAGTTAGAAATTAGGTGCATTAATGTCACACAGATCACCCCTGGAGTGCTCCAGTTAGCCTCCTTGACTGTAGGAGAAGGCTAAGTTAGCCTCCTTGACTATAGGTAGGCATGGGAGTGACTGGGATGATGGTAATTAATGCTCCACTGGTGTCAATTAAACTTAGGATAGTGGTTTAACTAGGCCAATTTGACCGAAAGAGTGTGTATGATGGTAGATGTCTCCAACAGTATGGCAAGGGATTAAAGGATATATCAAATGAAGTACTTCTATGTTTAAAGGTAAACATTAAATAATTGGAAAATTGGTTGAAAGAACAAATGGGGATTGTTAAGAAAGGACATAATCATGTCATCCTTTTTTTCATCCTTAAAACAATGCACTTTTTCAAGTGTAATTATCTCTTGAACAATCTCATTGTCACTCCATGCATCATCAATCGACTAAGACTTTCATTTTATGTTCTTGGTTTGGAAGGAGCCTTATAGAGTAGGTTTCTTAGTGGAATTGCCATGAGACATTCACATGGTTCCTGATATGCATATGATGTATGCATCAATGATGGCCAACCATGGCCTTCCTAGTATTAGGGGATATCTTCCCAAATTATATTTTAGCTGCAACACCATGAAATCAACAGGGTAATCCTAGGAATGTACAAAAATGACTATGTATTCATGGATACATTGAGGTTTTAATGTGGAAAGGTCAGCTAACTAAAGAACTATATTAGTCTTTCTTAGATTAGTCAATTCGATCTTATACATAGTTTCTTTTGACATAACATTAATAGTATCTACAAGGTTGACCATTGTGTTTGGGATTCAGACGTTGTTGATTGAAACATCAACTATTGGACTATCAAGATTGATATACTTAGTAGTGAAAAAATTCCAAGCATTAAATCTATTAACTAACCGATCCCATGAATAATTGAGGGCTATTTCCACTTCCTACAAGGTCTCTTGATGCATAATACTTTGATTGTCTTAGCATATATTGAGACATATTTGGTTTTTTTAAAGAGTGGGATTTTTACACATGCATTCCTTAGTTCACCTAATAAATCAAACTCAAGTTGTATGAGTGGTCATAATATAGTCAGTTGCTTTGAGAAAGGAGGAAGTTGAGTAATCCTAGATGGATGTGCTTGGTCTCGTCTTTTTGGAAAATTGTAGTGAGGTTTGGTTAGAGAATGATCCAGAGATTGATTCTTAGAATTATATGTAACACGTTTTGGAATTTCTTCACCAATATTCTTCTATGATTATTGGGGAAGTTCTGTTATTAACTCTTTGATAGAAGTTGTATGTCATGAAATTCCATAGATGAAATTGAGTATGTAGGATACCTATGCATCTCAACTATGTAAGTGTGTTGATTTACGTTATTGTTGTGTTAAGGTGTGGCTTGTGATTGAATGTGCAGTTGTGGAGGAGGAATATTTGCAAATGATGTAATTGTTGTCATTGAGGCAACTCTGGTTGTTGTGGGGCTAGTTGTTGATTTTCATAAGGAGGTGTCCAACGTTTATGCCATTGATATATTTTGTATAGTTGGGGAGGAAAAGACATAGGAGGGCACCAAAATTGAGGAAATTATATTTGTTGGGAAGGATATTGCATTTATTGATTAGTATAATAAGAAATAAAAATTTGTGAAGGATCTTAGCCCATACCTAGTTGTCATATTGGACATGGTAATTTTGAGTAATGAAGTAGATCAATTATATCTCTTCATTAATTCCATGATATACTACTTTAATCCCAAGAAAAGAAAGGAAACTACTGGTAGAATGGTTTTGGTCACAAATGTTGTAAATCTCCACAATATCTGGTGGGTGTTCCTTCCAAAGGTGTTTCTTTCTACACCTGGAGAAAAATATGGAAAATGATAGCTCTAATTTCTCCTGCTTCTTCTTCACCTGCATTGAATTAAATTGTGAGATTAAATTACAAAGAATATTAGTTTTGAAATTCTCAATCAGGTTAATAATTTCAGCACATGTAACTCCTCCTGTAGTAGACTTTGTAATTCAAGCAGTAATATCTCTAGAATTTCTCCTAGTTTTTGAAGTTTCCTTGGAATATCTACAACATGGTTTATAGATGAAATCATACTCAAGTTGAGGATTGTATCCTCCCCCCATTAACTTTAAGTGGTCCAAACATTTCTCTTTTATACCATTGAACAAGATGGTCCTCAGAGTATTTTTATCTAATTTGCTTTTCTTGGATCTTTGAAGATTGTAGTGGAATATCTCCACATAATCCTCTAAACTCTCATCCTTTTTTGGTTCATATTCAATATCACTTTGTGAATATATAGAGACTTGTAGTAGTCCTGATGCTTTTCAAAAATGATTTCTTCATTTCCTCCCGAGTAAGAATGTTATTTCCACAAAATCCCATGAACCAATCAAGTGTGCATTTTTAAAGTGGCAAGAAATAGATCCATATTATGAGCATTAGTATTTTAATCATAACTTCTACAAATAAAATCGAATTCAAAAATAAAGGTGTATGGATCTTCCCTTGATAAGCCATGAAAATATGGCAAGGTTGAGGGAGGAATGTTTTTCATCTGTGACTGCCTTATCCCATCTCCGATTTGGAATTGAAAGGTGCTTCCCTCTTCGTTATAACTAGTGTCCTTTATGTACATTCTATATTATGTAAATGATTTATGAAGGATCTGCCCCCTTGTGCCACATATTCTTTTCAGGGAATGGACTCCCACAAAAATTATGGCTCCTCACTAGATTCCTTTGAAATCCAGGGTCAAGTTTCCCATGGATTAGTTCATTTGTGTGTGCTAACTCTGAGGGTGGATTGCATTATTGTCTAAGTTGTAGACTCAAGATCTGTTGCAGCTATTATTACAGTAGTAAAAATAGAATCTTGTTATGGGATCACTATAGTTGTTGTATAGGAAGCTTCTTATTAGATTGTAATATCATCTAGTGCAACTTGAACACATGTTTCAATAGTGACCTATTCGGGAATAACTTCTTCCATGAAACTTGTATCAGTAGCAATAAGATTCTTAGTTGAACCAACAATAGGTATCTTCTAGTGTCCAAAACCAGAATGAGAATCCTTTGATCTCTCCCCTTCAATAGTTTTTCCTGCAATGTGATTAGTAGTTTGGGTGATTTTTACTACACCACAAAAACAAGCTCTTAGATCTTTGTTGCTAGTCAAGCATCCTATATACTATTAATTTTAAATTCAAACACACTACAACAAAACCCTGTGATTAGCGTCTCTTTTAGCTTCCTTTTTAGCGTCCACTATCACTTTTAGTGTATTTTTCATCATTTTTTGGACAAAGTGGACGCTTTTCCACGGGGTCATAGCGCTTTTAATGGCATTATTTACGTCCCTTTTTAAAATTTGGCACTATTTTGGACGGTAATTAGCGTCCCAATTAGCGTCCCAAGTTAAAAGTTGGTGCTATTTTGGACGGATCATTAGCGTCCCAATTAGCATCTAAATTTTTGTCCCATGTAGCATCCCAATTTAAAATTTGGCACTATTTTGGATGATAATTAGCATCCCAATTAACGTCCCAATTTATACTCCCAATTATCATCACAATTATCATCCCAATTAGCATTCCAATTAGCGTCCCAATTATCGTCCAAAAAAGCATCCCATTTAACACCTAGAATAGCCTCTCAAAAATCATCTGGAATAGCACTAGGAATTGCACTAGGTTTAGAGGTAGGAATTGTGTTTGGAAAACATCCGACATAACGTCAGATTTATTAATTTCAACATCAACGATCAATGTCAATGTCAATGCCAATGATCATGATTCATGTGATAGTATTTTTGGATCTTGATTTATCATAGTGGCACTTAAATGATCGTAATCATGCCATTTTTGGATATTGATTAATCACAATGAGGGGTAAATTACCTTAATGTCACCTAAATTGTTGTAATGGAATTTAAGTGTCCCTAACAAAATTGTATAGACCCTGATGGCATTTGATTGTCCCTAACAACATGACGATGATGCATTATGATAATTATGATAGAGTGTATGGATATGATTTGATAAGTATAAGACTATATCATCCATTTATGTGAGGTAGTAGGGTTCCTTGCTCAGTATTATCACAATTATATTGATGATGAATATGACGACAACAATGATGTTGATTTATTGTGTGATGTTTATGGCGATGTGGATGTCAATGATGATTATGCATGTGGTATAACTTTTGGATCCTAATTGATTCTAATGGAACTGAAATGTCTGTAATGACGTATAAACAAAACTATTATCATCGAAATAACTGTAACGACATATAAATGACCTTAACAATTACATGACATGAATCATAATGGTGACAAGTGATTAAGAACACTAATGACATATGATTGACCATAATGACAATGATGACGATGATTTTGTTAATGATGTACTTAATGTTGAAGATGAGGATGATAACGATGATGATGATCAAGATGATGTTGATGTACCATATGGCATTGATGATGATGATGATGACAACGTCGATGTCCATGATGATGATGCATGTCATAATACTTTTGGATACTGACTGATCCTAATGGAACTTAAATGTTCATAATGACATGTGGGAGCCATATTAATATCACCTAAATGGTTGTAACGACATTTAGTTGTTGTTGATGACATTTTAGTGACCTTAATGGAATTTGAGTGATTGCAACAACATGACATAGATCCAAATGGTGATGATTGGTGATGAATAATAATGGCATATGAGTGACCCTATCAATGATGATGAAAATGATGTGGTTGATGATGTATTTGTTGATGAGGACGATAATGACCATGATGTTGTTGATGATGTACTTATTGATGTTTATGTTGATGATGAAAATGTCAACGATTATGATGATGCAATGTATGATGTACTTGATGTTGAAATTCACTTGTCCTCGACAACATTTGAGTGACCTTAATAGCATTTGAGTGACCTTAATGGAATTTGAGTGACCTTAATTTGAGTGAGCCATATTAATATCATTTCAATGATAATTTGGATGTATTGCATACAAATTAAAGAATATTCAGTCTAGTTATTGCTACAATTCAAGTGTTACTTCTATGTTCAATTTCACTATGCATGTTTATGAATTTTTCACTGTAAAATCAATCTCCTTCATTCTTATTTCATTGTGAGGTTCAATCTGGCGTGAAGATATTGTGGAATCAATAATTTTACATATGAAGAGTCACATTATGTTAACAAACTTAAGTTGTTAATATTAAAAAATTAAGAGTTTGAATGTAGACGCCCACATTCTATTTCAAACATGAAGAGTGGGAGGCAGTGCTAATAGAAATGTTTTCAAACGTAGTGGCATTCAATACCATCACATGAGTTGATTAGGTTGTGGATTCGACACAAATTAATGGAAATTTATCATAACTACTTCAAGTTCAATTTTTAGTTTACCCCTCGTTGCTTCTAGTATGTGTAGGAATTCTCTATTTAAGATTGTTCAAGGTGATAGACTGGTGAGAGCTCACTATAATTAACCCATGGTTAATTCTTAATGTATCCCTAGTTATTCTTAAGAGAGCTCTACTAAGAAATCCTTAAAATAGGTAGATCATTGGGAGTTTACCACAATAGCTCATTTTTTAATATCTATGCACCTTTAACTTGTCCTACTAGACATAGGAAGGCATAACATGTGAATCCACATAGCAATAGATCAATGGGAGTTTACTACAACTAGCTTAGGCCCCATTCTCAATGCATCTCTAACCACTCTTGGTAGGCATGGATGATATCTACTAAAAATCTTTATGTAGTAGATCGAGGGGAGTTTATGTTAATCCCTATATATTGTGACACTACATTTTAATTGTTTTATTAGTATTTATTTTATTGATTAATATTTGGTTTCTCTCTCTTCTAATTTTATGTTATTTTGGGAATTTATTGAATAACAATTTACAACAACTAACCCATTTTCGATTCTCAATGCACCCCTCGACTCCTAGTAGAGTTATGAGCCTTGTACTTGTGAATCCCTTAAGCAATGGATTGATGTGGGATACACCAACTATCGCAAGTCAAATTGTCAGCACACCCATAGCCATTTCTAATAGGCATAAGAGGGTTCTACCTAAAAATGATTGAAGTAATGAAATGGTGGGAGTTTACCACAACTAGTGCATGTTTGATTCTAAACATACCCTTAATTGCTTCAGATAGGCATAAGAGGGCTCTAACCGAGAATCCTTGATGTAGTGGGCTAGTGGAAGTTTAACATGGCTAATCAAAGTTTGATTCTAAATGCACCACTAGTTACCCTTGGTAAGTGTAGGGGCCTCTACTTAAAAATACAGTGGTAGATCAATGGGAGTTTACCACAAATATCTTATTTTCAATTCTCAATACACCTCTAATCACTTTTAGTAGGAATAGGATGACTCTCCTTGAGAATCCCCAAAGTAGTAGTTCTGTGAGAGGTCATCACATCTAGCCCATTTTTAATTCTCAACACACGCATGGCCACTCCTAATAGATGTTTTGGGGATCTCCTTGAGAATCCATGAAATAATAGATCAATGGGACTTTACCACACTAGCTCATGTTCAATTCTTAAAGCACCTCTAATTGCTCCTAATAGGGGGTAATAAGGCTCTACATGAGAATATTTGAATCGGTACATCGATGACAATTTACTACAATTAGTTGAGGTTTGATTCTTAGTGCATCCCTAACCACTCCTAGTAGGCATAGTAGGGTTATATGTGAAAATTCCCAAGTGTGATAAATTAGTGGGAGTTTACTACAATTAGCCCAAGTCCATTTCTTAGTGCACCCCTAGTGACTCTTGGTAGGTGAAAGTGAGTTCTATCTAAGAATCTCAAAATGATAGATTAGTGGAAATTTATGACAATTAGCCCAAGTTTTGATTCACAATGCACCCCTTGATACTCTTTATAAGCATAAGTACGATCAAGACGCAAAGAGTAAGAGACAACTATAGGTAAGTCTTATATTAAATTTACCATATAAGTCTTTAGTTGACACTATCAACTAAGATTTGACACGTTGGATTGTTGTGATCTTCTTATCACTCCTTACCAATGCAATTGCAAGGCATTCTTTTGAAGGTGAAGTCCATAATTTTAGTTCTTCTTCCTCATTATCATGCCTTTTGGTAAGACAATAAAGAGGGTAGTGGCATGCATCAACATGGAAAACGGTTTCGACATAGAGGTTATACACATTATTTGTTTTCATTAAATAACTTAAATTCCTACTCATGACTATCGATTCACTGAATCATGGACTGGTACAAATCACAACAAATTTTAGAGCCCCTATCTCTTAATTACTCACACCTAGAACTTTCTCAAATCTAGCCATTAAAAAACTTACTTTCGTATTTTGGTTCAACTTAAAAGGCAGATTGTTGAGACTCAAACACGTAGTGAGTTGCAAGGATTCAATTGAATTAGGCTTGATTCCATTTCCCCTCCATCCCATATATGTTTGTTTTCATGACAATTGTTGAACAAAAAAATTTGATGCCCCGACACGGTTATGCTAGATTTTCTAACTTGGTTGGTATGTACGATTTCTTTTTTAATGTTTTCTGAGTTGTGTATTATTTTTTCTTAGGTGTTGAATCCTTATAATTCTTACATCTCTCAACCTTGGATTTCACATGGATTCCCCAATATGGTTATGACATAGTCTAAGTAGTTTTCTTTGTATAATGAAGTGTGCTCAAAGTGGAAAAAATAAAATAGAATAGTTGTTAAGTTAATGTTAATGATAGACATATGAAAACTTAATGTGTTCAAAATAAATTTTATTGAAAATATATCAGTTTTTCATATAAACATTAAGAAGTGCTCAATTATTTAAAATTGTAAAAATTTAAAAGAACAGTATTTGTATTTTTTTGGTGAAAATATTTAATTGATTTATACTTGTGAATTGAAGTAAATTATTTATATTACCCTTCATCTCTAAAAAAACCAAAATTAAGACAGGCACTTCAAATTTCAAATTTGATCACTTACCTGCCCTTCAAATTTGATCACTGAGTACATGTCGATTTGTATAAAGACCTGCCCTCCAAATTTCTGATTTTTATAAATACCCGCCCTTTCAAATTTCAAATTTGACCACTGATCTGCCCTTCAAATTTGACAAGTGTAGAATCGCTTTTTATAAAGACCCACCCTTCAAATTTCTGATTTTTATAAAGACCCACCCATTCAAATTTCAAATTTGATCACTGATCCGCCCTTTAAATTTGAACACTATAGAATCGCTGGTCAACTTTCACTTATAGAATATATTTCACTGGTCACTTTTCAGTCATGATCGCCCGCTCCTCAACTCAGAACCAAGGCCTTTTCACATCGTAAGGAACTTACTCTCGATCTACTAATCGACTGGGATGGGTGCTAATCCACTACCCCAAAACAACCCCATGGATATGACATTCAATGGGTGGTATAGTCAGGGCACACTTGCCATATATTATTTATCTTCTTGTGTTTTCGGGAACTGTTTAGCAGATAATTGAAATCCCAATGAATCCAATAGATTATTCACGGGATTTCTCCTTGTGTAGCTATGTCGGATCTTTCAACTTTTTTCCATGGCAATGGTGGCTTAGCAATTTTCTGCACGTCAATGAAATGTGGTCATGATTTTTATATCCTCCCAACTGAAGCACAAGCAAATGAGAAGATGGGGCTGAGGGATTCTTTACAGGTACAGAAATGGTTTTCTAGTGCATGCATATTTGTTTTCTGAAACATAGAGTGGTCTAGAGTTCAAATCCCTCAAGTGTTCAAGATCATAGGAAATATCTGCACCTGAACATCCAAACCCGTCACTCAATCTCTTCTGATGTGTCCTTTACGGCGAACACCTCTGTAAACAAAAACACACCCTCTGGACGCCATCTATTCGTCAAACCGCCAGAAAATGCACTGCATTGATTGCAACAAGAAATGCAAACCGTGAAGTAGTCGAAGAGGAAGATCCAACCCAATTTCAAACCGCGGATTACACTTGTGGGAAAGATCTGAGCCTCATAATCCAGGGAGAAACTGTGCAGGAACCGATATTCAATAGCAGAATTGCTCCCAATCTAGTGGAAATGACCCTCAAGTCCTGTCGTTCTAAAAGCCCTGAAAACTGTCAAAGCCATAAAAGCCCTGGGCAGTGCATACAGTCTTTTTGAAATGGAATTTCACAGCTGGTCCTTGGCAGGATTCAGGGGCCTATCCTTGGAAACAACATACCTAAAATGCTCTCTTTACCCATCAGTTTAAGTTGAGTGAAATCCTTGTGATAGCACGTAAATAACCTAATTTACTCCTATCCTTCCCATTTGGATGCATTTTTGCAACTTATATATTTTTTTATGTTCCATTCAAGCATTTGCGAGATCTAGAGATTTTGTAATGTTGTTCTATGTTGTAATGGAAAGACACTACCAAAATTCACCTGTAAGTTGAACCAGTAACTCTTAGAAATATATTAAACCCTGATCCTGAGTGCCTTACAGATCTGGAAATTCCACAGCTCAAATTTGGATAGTCCCATAAGGTCCATGTGGATCAGCGATCCAGAGTGCTCCAAAAGCTGTTGTTTTTAAATATTTCAAGGGTAGAAAAATTGGAAGGAGGAAGGATGTGACAACCCTTGATTGGAATGTGAGTTATTCATTTTTGTGTTATATGAAGGATCATTTTTATATTATGGTTTCTAGTTTTGAAGGATCTTAAGCATGAGATTGGTGTTGTGAATTCTTGATATTTGGTATTATATTTCAATTTAATGGCAATTACATTGATTTACAAGTAGCCTGAAATCAATAGAAACCCTTTTATATTTCTCTCAGAATTAGTTATAAGGATGACCTCGCTGTAAATAAATGTGAACAAAATCTTCTCAAACACTAAACAACCAACCCAAGTGACAAATTGTTTAGATCTTCTTTGTTAGCAATACCCCATACACACGCATCAAGCCAAAATTATGTATTTTGCTGTTTTGTTTTGGTGTATTTCGGTTCAGTTCACCTATTAAATTTTGTTAGACACTGAAGAATATGATGTATAAAAATTGCAATGGCACATTTGTTAAAAAAACCATCAGTTCTGTAAAATCCCTAACACACTGATAGTCTATGTAATCAGAAAGATATTAACCCGTCAATAGTCTGTGTATAGCATTAACCCACATATTGTCTTTGTAATATGGAAGATATTATTACTGGGGCAGTGAAGCCTAACCTTGTTCTACAGTATCTTATTTGTATACTGTATATTCCTGAGTATAATGATGAACTTTTTATTAATTGAATATTTTTTAACTCGAATGTTATCTGTATCGAACCGAATTTGACTCGGTATTCATATTCGAATTTGGTAACTATGCATGCAGGTGTAATATTGTTAGCCTTTCCCCAATAAATATTTGATGATTAGGAAAGTATTTTTATGATTAACTCCTTTGACTGACTTATCCTGGGTGCTTAGGGGAAATTATTAGAAATGAGATGCATATAGAGCACATGTAGATGTCAACAGAATTAGAGCATGCTTCGTCCTGATGGAGTGGGAATTTATTCTGCTAATTTTGTATTATACTAGTCATGTTTATCAATTTATGAGTCAAATCATTGAATATGGTAGTATCGAAGAGGATTTAAAGTCTCATAGCATAAAATATTCAGGGAAAATCTTTTGCTGCATTCATGACATCGCACAATGTTGCATTCATTTGTTTGAGCTTGGAAATTTATGAAGAGTAAAAACTACTTTTGTGGGATTTTCTGATGACCCAAATTTGGGAATGCATTTCTAATTAGAATTGGCATGTTTTATATCACGTTATCCTTTAGGAGTTGCAGTCATTTGGATCTGGCATGGTTTTTTTCTTTTGCTCCAGGCTTATATAATATCATTAAAATCGAAGACTATTAATATCTTAAAATTTGAGGTTGGATGTTTCTATACATATATTGTACAAAGCATTCAAATTTATAGTGCATATTAGATGTCATTCAACATTTTTTATGTCCACTGTCTTGTTCAAAACTTCAAACTTAACAGGAAATCCTGAGCATACCCTATTCCAATATGTATCCAATGTGTTCAATTAGGTCTGTCCACAATATGGATCCTTTAAGACCATTTAAGAGTGTTCTTCGTTAGCCGTGTGCCTAATTGTGAAAACCTTTCTGCACCAGCTATTTTCCAGCCAAAAAGGGAAATTTCATCCAACCTGCCTTCTTTTCACTGGGAAAGTCCAAATAAATAATGCATCCAGTTCGATATGCTTCAGTACTCTACAAAGTTCCAATGCAACTTTTTGGATATTAACTACGAGGCATGTCATCCATTTAAATGCTCCATATTGATGAACCCCTAATAACCAAGGAGAGCTAGAATGTCTGTTTTGGGATCAACTTCAAGAGTATCTATAGTTTTCCTAAATATGGATTTTTAATAACCAAGGAGAGCTAGAATGTTTGTTTTGTGATCAACTTCAAGAGTATCTATAGTTTTCCTAAATATGGCTTTTTAATAACCAAGGAGAGCTAGAATGTCCATTTTGGGATCAACTTCAAGATTATCTATAGTTTTCCTAAATATGGATTTTTTTGCCAAGAACTGCAGTAAGGTCAAGGTTTGTGTAGGTGTAATATTGTTAGCCTTTCCCCAATAAATA
This sequence comes from Pseudotsuga menziesii, assembly GCA_001517045.1. Lineage (NCBI taxonomy): Eukaryota > Viridiplantae > Streptophyta > Pinopsida > Pinales > Pinaceae > Pseudotsuga > Pseudotsuga menziesii. The sequence continues at coordinate 124,075 of LPNX010899160.1, forward strand.
TTTGATGATTAGGAAAGTATTTTTATTATTAACTCCTTTGTCTAACTTATCTTGGGTGCTTAGGGGCAATTATTGGAAATGAGATGCATATAGAGCACATGTCAATAGAATTAGAGCATGCTTCGTCTTGATGGAGTAGGCATTTATTCTCTTAATTTTGTATTCATGTTTATATCAATTTATGAGTCAAATCATTGAATACGGTAGTATCGAAGAGGATTTAAAGTCTCATAGCATAAAATATTCAAGGAAATTTTTTTGTTGCATTCATGAAATCGCACAATGTTTCAGTCGTTTGTTTGAGTTTGGAAATTTATGAATAGTAAAAACTACTTTTGTGGGATTTTTTGATGACCCAACTTCGGGAATGCATTTCTAATTAGACTTGACATGTTTTATATCAAGTTATCCTTTAGGATCTGCATTCATTTGGATCTGGCATGGTTTTTTATTTTGCTCTAGGCTTATATAATATCATTAAAATCAAAGATTATTAATATCTTAAAATTTGAGGTTGGATGTTTCTATACATATATTGTACAAAGCATTACTTGTGAAGGAGAAACAATTTTTTCTCTTGAAACTGAACAACGAATATTGTATATAGATAGATAGTCTATTAGTGGCCAAAACTAGCCAATTGGTCTGAGAAAATTACAACATATCCAACTATATATGAAGGTAGACCAACTCTCAAGTAAATAATGAGCTTAGAGAGATCAAAAGGCCATCCCAAATTCAAGAGCCTCAGGAGCCAAAATCCTTAGGAGATAGAATCCATATTGCTAGGTGTAATGGGGAAGTGTAGTGACACGGGACACCCAAATGCCTGATATGTGTGATATAAGTTCTAAACAAAGGGCTGATAGGCACATCACTGTCGTGCTTTGTGAAATGCCTATATGTAGAGGATGAAGCTAAGTTATAGGAAATGACTAGAATGGTGGTGTACCAGTTCTGGAAACATGAGGAAACACAAAAACGGGTACAAAACACCTTGTAAAATCTATTGTGTGTACTGTATGGCATTTCCAAATCTATAAATGATGTATAGTATGGTTGATGACATTTCAGAGGCATTTTAGCCCTTTTAAGTGACGTTTCAGGCACTTTTGTAAGTTTATGGGCCCACTCAAGTGTCCATGAGGGGTGTGGGACTCGTAAGAAATGTTGTACAATATGACTGATGATGTTTACAAGGTGTTTCGTCCAGTTTTAGTGATATTTTAGGCACTGTTTTGGAAGTTTTTGGGCCCACCCAAGTGTCCATGAGGGGTGTGGGACTAGGTTATGATTAATGCCAACCTAGTCAACTCTAATATGTAGTCTCAATAACCCTCTTGGGAAGTGCAACCTACTTATGCAGGCATATCACCCCTCTCAGGAGAAAACCTTAATTGAATTGTGTATAATATATACACAACTAAACCTCATATGTAATATCATCTTGTGTGATCATGTGATGTCATGAGCATAATTGAGCCTACACGCATAATTTTTTTATACAAGTGATTAAGCCTACAAGCACCATATATTTGGCATTCTTCTGTTCCAAGGGTGTGATTTTCTCTCTCAAACGCATCTTTTGGACAACTCTAGCACACTTGTTTAGTGCTGTTCTCTACTTAATTTTTTGTAACTTTTTTGGTTGGTTGTTTGGTTCCATTCAATCCCCTCGTTATCTTGTGATCTCAAGTTTCAACATGGTATTAGAGCAAGCGTGAACCTTTCTCTACCTATTTCAGTGTTGGTTAGTGTTTTCTTCTTGGTTGTTCATGCTGGTATACTTTGTGATCAGACCTTGGTGTACGAAAGAGTCTCTAAATCAAGGAGTTTGGGGGTTATTTTTCATGGTGTTAATGTTGGCTGGAAAAAGGTGTTTTGTTGAGGCTACTTCAGTTGTTTTGTCCACATTTTTCAAAAGACCTTGTCCATAAATTGCAACATCCAGCATTAGGGTTTCTTTGCTGATTTTTACTTCAGGAATTTTTGGCAGCATATTCAAGGATATTGGCTTATAACATCACAGTTATTCGTGACGATGATTTTAGATCACCCTTTTGCTGATTTATTTTAGGATATTTTTCAGCCACAGTTATGGAAATTTAGGGTTGCAAACCAGGGTTTCCAGATCTCTTTCTCTACACAAGTGATCCAGAAATTATTGTCTAGTGGCATTTCCCTAAGGGCTACAGATTTAGAGTTTCTTGTTCATCTCTTAAGGTTTCCTAGGGTTTTAACCCTTCTTTACAGCTCACGTCAACTATATAATCCAAAAAACAATTCACCAGGGCATTATATATTATGGTGAGGAACTAAGGTTTTCTTAGGCCGTCCTTTTACTGTGATACTTCTCTAGGGTTGTGTTTTGCTAAGGGTTGTGCTGCCCTAACAATAGAAACACTACACTGCATATTTCTTGGAAGAGATGGTAAAATTTCCTTTTTTGGTCTATATAGGGCATTCCTTGAGACTTTACGGTTTATGGAGCCTTCTTTGCTGAACCTAGTGACCTCAAAATGACTCTCTGCCCTATTCAACAGGAATACTTATATTTGGGTAGATCTGGCATAGAAGAAATATATATGCAATCGTGAAGGTTGTGTCTTCGGTTATTGCTCAACTTGTCTTCAAGGGTTTGAAGAGCTCGCAAGAGCAACAATTTGTTACAAGGATCTTCCATATGATACTGCTGACACAGTTTACAATGCACATCTAACCATAAGGGTTTGATATTGTTAGTTTTTCAACATTTAAGCTAACATTATGTTAAGATCTTTTCATTGAGAGAATAACAAGCATAGCAATAACATAAGCATATCACAAGAGACAAGAGACACAAAGAGTTTTCCTCGGGGAAACCATAAAGGAGAAAACCCCGCAACTTCCTCTAAGATAGTATCACCACAAGATGTGAAACCCAAAACAGTAAGATGCACTCTCCACACAGCAATAGCCTTCTGTCTTCTGTCAAGCCAAAGTATTTCCTTCTCCAAAGGTGCGCCACACTTGAGAGAGCAAGTGATGTAATTCACAAGTGATAAATAGCGAGACTCTCACTCTCTATTTATATTCATCAGTTCACTTGATTTGCCATTTCACACGTAGGCTCGACCTAATAATTACTACTCGAGCCTACACCTTAATTAGTGTATAATAACTCAAGTGCCCCGAAACTGTGGGGACTTACCTAATGACTTGACATGACTTGTTTACATTATTAATCTTCCTGATCGGAACATCGGGGCATGACAACATGACTCAAATACATAATAGAGACATCCTGAAATAAACATCGGGTTACAATATATAAGATACATAGAAGAATACATTCCGAAGTTACATATACATCAACACTCCCTCTTAACTAGGAAGGTATTCTTTCGACACAATTTTCAGCACTGGTCTTCTTCTCTGTATCAACTGGATCATCTCATATTCAAGTCATCTTCATCTTCAAGTCATCTTCTTCTTCAAGTCATCTTCGTCTTCAAGTCATCTGGATCTGGATCATCTCTCGATCTGGATCATCATAGAACGTCATCACTCGATCTGGATCATCACTCGATCTAGATCATCATCACTGGACTGGATCTAGATCATCACTAGATCTGGATCACTACTGCTGGATCTGGATCATCACTCGATTTGGATCATCTATGGTCATCATCATGTGTGTACTATCTCGTCATAGGAAGTTCTACAGAGCCAGCCCTTTTTCATGCTGGTTGTAGGTCTACTCTCATGTAGGTCTTCGCCCAGCACTTACATCTGACCTGCTCGTCAGAAAGGCATGCCCAGCACTCACATCTGATCATGTAGTAAACTACAATCCTATCAGAAAGGCCCAGCACTCACATTCACCAGCATGATAGGACATCACATCACTAACATCTGTGAAATGGCTCTGCACTTATATCTGACCTACTCGTCATAATGGCACATTCACCCAGGCCGGAACACATCCTACCACAATGATGAATGACTTTCACCCAGGCTAGAGCCCCTCCTACCATAATGATGAAATATTTTCACATTCACCCAGGCTAGAGCCCCTCCTACCATAATGATGAAATATTTTCACATTCACCCAGGCCGAAACACATCCTACCACAATGATGAATGACTCTCACCCAGGTCGGAGCCCCTCCTACCACAATGATGAGAGATTTTTGCACTCACATCTGACCTGGTAGGAACTGAATCCTACACCCTCGTCAGAATGGCCCCCAGTCCCTGACTGAGCTACCTGGTAACGGACCAGGCGCCTCCACTCTCCCGGAGAGTGGCAGTTTCCCTTACATCTATCCTACTCGACAGAATGGCCAGCACTCACATCTGTCATGGGAGGAACTTAATCCTTTAGCCATGACCAGAATGGCTCAGCCCTTACATCTGACCTACTCGTCAGAATGGCTCTCTCAGTCCCTGACTGAGTGTTCCTGGTAACTGGCCAGGTGCCTCCATTCCCAGAATGGAAATCAGCACTCATATCTGTCATGGAAGGAACCAAATCCTCTCACCATGACAGAATGGCTCAGCCCTTACATCTGACCATGGAAGGAACCAATCCTCTCACCATGTCAGAATGGCTATGGGTCTCATCACTGGCTCTTGGAAGGAACCTCGATCTGGAGAACCCCAAGTCTCTCTCTGAAGTACTCAAACTTCAGCCTAGCCAATGGCTTCGTCAATACATCAGCTATCTGTTCCTCCGTCGCAACATACAGGAGCTTCACTGCTCCTCTCTGCACCATATCCCTGATATAGTGATATTTGATCTCGATATGCTTCGACCTGTCATGGAACACAGGATTCTATGACAACTTCACACAACTCTGGTTGTCACAATGTATACAAGTAGCATCCAACTGGAGATCAAATATATCAGACAGTAGCTTCCGCAGCCATACTGCCTCACAACTAGCTGAACAAGCTGCGACATACTCTGCTTTAGCTGTACTCAGTGCCACACAGGATTGCTTCCTGCTGCTAAACCAAGAGATCACACCTAATCCCATACTGAAGCAACATCCTGAAGTACTCTTCCTGTCGATGGCACTGCCTGCCCAATCTGAATCAACATAACCCTCTAGGTTAATCTTCTGATTCGCATCATACTTGAGCCCATAATCAATTGCACCCTTCAGGTACCTCAGAATATGCTTTGCAGCAGTCAAGTGAACACTTCTCAGATCTGTCAGGTACTGGCTCAAGGTGTTCACAGCAAAGCAGATATCTGGTCTCATGTTCGTCATGTACATCAATGACCCAATCATCTGACGATACATCATAGCATCAACCGACTTTGACGAAGCATCACTCAATAGCTTCAGGTTCGATGCCATAGGTGTGGCCATGCAGTCCATCATCCTGAACCTCTTCAGGATCTCTACTGCATACTTCCCTTGTCCAAGGAAGATTCCATCTGCACTCTGCCACACCTCCATACCTAGAACAATAGTGCATCGACACATAACAGGAGTATCACTGGTATTCCATCTTCAACCTTGAGGCAAATGTTGGAATCCACTTTACTCTCAGTAAAGCCTAGAGTCATCAGTAATCTATCCATCCTGTCATATCATGTCGAACCTTAGGATCTTCTGCAATCACTCCCTCTGAAGTGGAGCATCATACTCCCTCTGTCTTCCGTACTCTATGCACTGAAACATTCTGTATTGGAGTGACAAGTAGTATCCATCTAGGATCACTGGATACTAAGATCCTCTATCTTGAACTTCTTCAAAAGTTCATCTTGCACCCATCTGTGAGCTTGTCATCCTCTATCAACCTTGTAGCAAAGGTTAAGATATTTATCAAGCTCATCATGTATGTGTTATCCCATGGGTGTCTTATGAACTCGTACAAGGCCTTCTTTCATTTGCACACATGATTATGCATGTCATGTGACTTCACTTCTATTAGCTGTAAATGTTTCTTTGTAGACTATGCCTTCTCTTCATGAGAAGCCTCTGCTACAAATCTTGCTTCGTATCCCACGATGTTTCCATCTACTGCATGATGGAACTATGAACTTCTCTTCAGGTCTCGATACTACGCCTAGACATCATTCTTCTTGAACTGATCTTCCCTTTCTTCTTGGTGGCTGGAAGGTTCTGCATCAATGATGTCACTGCACTCGTCATATTATTCTTTGTCTTTGAACTGTCGTCACTTGTTCTTCGGAAGAAGTCTTCATTCTTCTTTGCTTGTAGGCAATTGTGTATGCGATCTTTCCTACAATTCAAATGCAATTGTATGGTTAGAAACATTTCATAAGGAATATTCATACTGGCAAGTTACTATGCATAAGTATATGATCATGCAACTACTTTAGCCAATACAACATTCATCCATATCTCACTCAAACTTTCTAGATGCCTTCCATCTCTACCAAGACAACATTGAGATTGTGCACTAATCCAATATGTCAGCAAAGAGGTTTCATTCTAGATAAGTAGCAATGGACAATTTGTATAGCACCATGAGCTACTTACCCATCACATGCATATTAGTAATATATTGTCATTAATGCAAACATCCTATCATGCATAATACAATAACTGAATATAAACAAATGCATAACAAAACAATATCATGAAATGACAATTGAATACTTATCTTTATTTGTTTCGAGGGTAGACTCCTTCTTGAGCCTTCAGCTTCATCATCTTCTTCATTCATAATAGCATCGTTTCTTATCCAAAAGCTAAGGTGGATAAGAAGTTCTTCAAGAGTTGAGTTCTTCATATTCCTCATTGCTTGAGGGATCTTCTTTGGATGGAAAGAGCTTGATCTTTAGTTGCTCCCATCTTCTCTTCTTGAGCTTCTTCTTCTTGTGAGTTCTCTTTCTAGAGTCTATTGAAAGTAATCACTTCCTTCTAGCACACATTCCTTACATGAATGAATTCCACCATCCTGGGAGGCCATTCAAGGTGGCCATCACCACTTTTGCATTCTTCACTTTTTCTTTTACCGCTTCAAGTTGTTCTTTGATTTGAGAGACTCTTATGACTGCATGGTCTCTACATTTTGGACCTTCACATTCTTCAACTGGTTTCTTTAAGTCATATTATGATTTTGTTCTTCCCTTCAAATTGTACAAGCCTCCTTCTTGTTCTTCAATCACTACCACATCATCAATAGTCTTTCCTTTTGGCCATATGATGACTTGACCATCTATGAATGCAGCCCGCATTCTTTTTGCATCAATGCTGAAATGGAGAGAAGGTTCTTATTCAATCCTTGTGAGGTGATTCATGTTCTGACAGTCTTACAAAGGATTCCTTGAATCCCGTCATATGTTTGTAAGCCCCACTGTCTATAAGCCAATCATCACTTCCATGAGTAATGTTACCTGTGAGAGCTGATATTAGAACATATTCATCCTCGCTTGAAGAATCTTCACTTTCATATCTGGATCTCTTTCTGGATGGTTCATCATCCTCTACAACATGAGCATGATGTCTTCTTTGGCCTCGTCTCCCTCTGAAACTGGAACTTCTATACTCATGTAGGTGTCCAATCCAGAGAGATAAAATACTTCTATGCTTGGAAGTTGTCAACTTCACCAAGCTTATCATCAAGCTGATGTGATAGATCACTTTGAAATGAGAACCTCAAATGGAAATAGCAAAGGATTAGATCTTACCGATTTGAGGTGTCCGTCCTTGTCCCGGAGTTCGCTAATCTAGGGTTTGTCATAGAAACCCTAATTTTCAAAACTTGGAATCTTTCAGATCTGATTGGATGAACATATATATCTCTTCAAATGGAGCTGTCCAGTGTACTCCTTTTCTGAAAACAGTGGAGGGAAGCTCCTGAAACAGGAAGCCCTAATTTTCTGATTTCTTCTGCAGAAATGCATGTTATTGTTTCTGTGATATCTCCTAAATTACTAATTCTCTATGTCTAAAATTTCGCACTGAAGTAACCTCGCATGTTCCTGATCCAAAACCATAGTTTTCATCATAATTGGTTTCACCATTTCGGATTTATGATCCTTTTCCCAAGGTGACCTGTTACAGGACTGTTCAGAACAGCAAAGTTGTACGGCATGCCACGTGTCACTGGTTCATCTTCTGAGTCTGATCTTTGGACCACAGAAAGTAGAGTCCGTGAAATTTATGAAAAATCTTCAGGAATTCCATTTGGACCTCTGTAGCCCAAGATATTGCAGATCTCCCCAGGTATCCTGTTTATGGATGATTTCTGGAATAGGCTGGAACCCTAACTTGGAGAGATCATATCTCCCAGAATATAGTGAATCTGAGGCTGATTTTTGGATACAATGTTCATCAGGATTTTATCTTCGGCCCCTAAAATGTTCAGCTTCTGAGACTTCGCCAATCTCGTAATATAGCGACTGTACCAAAACTTAGCAGTTTTAGTATTTAGGGTTTCTCCTAGCTCAGGGTCAAACTAGGGTTTGACTTTCCTAGAGTTTCACCCACCAAATTTCTTGATCCAGGTCTCTAAACTTCAGTTTTGATGAGGATAACAATCCTATGCTGGTCTCACTCAAAAATTCCTCTTCTGTAGAAAGCCCTAATTTCCGCATCGAAACTGAAAATGCTTGAAATTGAATTCCGCATTGACAGAAAGATGCACCCTTCAATGGAGAGTCATCCTAGCATAATTTTGCTGAAAATCTGTGGAGGAAGATCCACAAAATAGGAAGCCCTAGTTCCTGTAGCTGCACAATGTCTTCTTCTCAGGTTAGCTCTGATACCATGTTAGTTTTTCAACATTTAAGCTGACATTATGTTAAGATCTTTTCATTGAGAGAATAACAAGCACAGCAATAACATAAGCATATCACAAGAGACAAGAGACACAAAGAGTTTTCCTCGGGGAAACCATAAAGGAGAAAACCCCGCAACTTCCTCTAAGATAGTATCACCACAAGATGTGAAACCCAAAACAGTAAGATGCACTCTCCACATAGCAATAGCCTTCTGTCTTCTGTCAAGCCAAAGTATTTCCTTCTCCAAAGGTGCGCCACACTTGAGAGAGCAAGTGATGTAATTCACAAGTGATAAATAGAGATACTCTCACTCTCTATTTATATTCATCAGTTCACTTGAGTTGCCATTTCACACATAGGCTCGACCTAATAATTACTACTCGAGCCTACACCTTAATTAGTGTATAATAACTCAAGTGCCCCGAAACTGTGGGGACTTACCTAATGACTTGACATGACTTGTTTACATTATTAATCTTCCCGATCGGAACATCGGGGCATGACAACATGACTCAAATACATAATAGAGACATCCTGGAATAAACATCGGGTTACAATATATAAGATACATAGAAGAATACATTCCGAAGTTACATATACATCAACAGATATATTGTGCCAAACCCTTGATCAACATATGACTTCATCAATTTTGCATTTCAAGTTTTTTGAATCAAATAAATGGACCCATATTCCAAGGTTTCTTGATGAATTTAGTGAACATCAGAGGTTTCTTGATGAATTCAGTTAATTCCAGACTTGAATGGTAATCCCACAAGATGTTCGCCGATGGGGTATGGTGCATGGGCGCCAAATGGTGCATGCCTGATGGGGCATCGGGTATGGGTATGGGCACTAATCCCCCATACAGGTAGCCTAGCCTGATGGGGAATGGGGTATGTGTATGGGCGGTAAGCCCTCATGCGGGTAGCCTGGTAGTATCCTTAAAGGCTTTGTTGCATGCTGAATATTTCTCGCCATCAGAGACAAGCTCAGTTCAAATACAACAATACCTTCGAACTCATTTTGTTAACACTGCTTTTGAAAAACAAATCACTCCCTGATGCCAAATCTTAGACATGAAACACTATGAATTGGAAGCGACTGCGAGGGGATATTAACAAGATCAGCTAGGAAATTAATGAGAGCCCTCACTCCTCCCATCTAACAACCACAATCACCATTTTGTCGACCTTGCGTTTGGAAAATAAATCATTCGCTCATGCCAAATCTCATACTATGAATTGGAAGTGACTGCAAGGGGATATTAACAAGATCAACTAGGGAAATTAATGAGAGCCCTTACACCTCTTATCTAAAAACTGTTATATATAATGATTTTCAAGAACTTTGGTAACAATGGTTTTATTTAATCATTTAACTAAATTCATTTAAATTTTAATGAATTATTTAATTATTTAACTAAATTCATTTAAATCTTAATGAAGATGTATTTAAACATAAAAATATATTATCAATATGAAATGATGCCATGAACCCTTATTATACACTTGTTACATTAAGATTAATCTTAGTGATTCTCTCCATGAAACCCAAAATCTATAATTTTTAAATGCCCATTAACACAAGAAATTACTGCTTCGTACTATTACTTCATGTTTTCATAAGATTCTCATTCTTCCTTTTGTAGATTCAATAAATTATATTACTTGAAAATACTTCTTCGTCGATGGTTATTATTATAACAAATAAAACACATTGTCTTCACCATTCTTTGATGGAAAATTTTAATTTTTTTTATCCGTATGATGATAATACCAACTACCACTAGTATCAAGTTCATATTGATCAAATGGTTAAGAAATAGTTATGGAATGGAAGACAGTTTGGAAAAAAAAATATTACTCATATTCTTCTAGTTATACTGGTTCAACTATGACTTATACATGCCTAACTATATGTTATCACCAACATTCTTCTTGTTATCCATTTATCAACTATCAATTATTTCTTATATTCTTTTTCTTTTTATCTCACATTTTTCTAGTTATCTGCCATGAACATTCATCAGCATGAGTTATCCATGCATTGCTACTAGTTAATTATTCATGAGCTAGCTATCATTTTTTTTATATTCCCTTTTTATAATTGTTTATTTTGAATTTTGAACAAGTGTCATAGAATCAATCTTGATAGTGCACTTGTCTCACCCTCGTCCCTAGATTAAAAAGCATAGGCCATAATCCACCCCAAATCTCAAATAAAACGTCTATTTGTTATTTTTAGGTCTCTCTTCATGAATTTGGATTTCAATTTCAATTTCAACCAATCTCTCGAAACACAAAACACCAGTGTTGTCATGATTAAGCAAAGACATCGGGCATTTGTTATTCGTGATAAATATCATCTCTTTATTATTGGAGAAAATTGCAGACAAACCCTTATTTCGTCAATGGAAACATGTTTAAAGGTTTCACCTTTCATATTTGATCATGAGAATGCAGCAATTCTCCATGGGAGTGCTGCAATGTTGCATTTCAAAGTGCACAAATTTTTGAGAAGGGTCACCCGGTCATTTCACCCATGTATGGACCAGCATCAATATGCAACAATAAAGGTAACCTTTAAGCCATCTGTTTAATGAGGTAAATGTTCTGCAAGATATGACACATATCGACACTTTATTACCTTGTTTTTTGAAGCAGGTCTCAAGCTTTGTTATTGTAGTTTGGGCCCTGCCTTTTGAATGTTTCATTTGGACAGAGTCGTTGGTTTTGAGAATGCAAGATTGATATATCTCTTGAATTAATGGATCATGTTTGTGTCTAGTATTCAAGGGAAGCAACTCAATCCATGTCCAGAGTAGTGCATTTCATACCTGAACATTGTTGGGCCCATTTTCATTCTTCAAGGATAGAAGTTTTCAAAGGCCGGAAATGTAGGAGGCAAACTGGCCCAAAAGAGGCTTGCATAGATGCAAATATTCCAAGGGATGGTTGGTTGAATATTTATTCAGACATTTGATGATATTTTTGTGCTTTTATTCCTTAGCAGCGACCTAATTGTATTTGTACCCCATGTTCTCTTATGGGCACCGTAACCTCTCCGTTTATATTGATATGGGCACCCTCTTGAATTCAGTAACAGGTTTGTCTGGGGCAATAACAATAGCAAGCAAGAAAAATCATAGAAAAATGTTAGGGGTAGGGAAAGCAAGGATTCATGCATGAGTTGGAAACTTATCTTCAATACATTTTTTCTTAGCATAATATCGAAAAACAATATAGATTGGGGGTGTAAGGGTTCACACATTAATTGGATACTTAATTTAACACATTTATGCTTAGCCATTCACATATTAATAAGAAATTTATTTTTAATGTAGTTCCGATTAGCCTTGTATTTCTAGATTGTCAAGTGTCACCTACCACGTTCTCACATAAAATGTAAAAGTCCCAACAATAAATGTGTAAACATTTCTGCTTAGCCTTACAAACAAACTTTGAAAATCAGTGGAAAATCATAAAATCAACATTAACATTCAACAAAGTAAAGTAAAACACCTTACTTTAATAAAAATGCACCATCAATTACCATAACAAGGATCTCCAAAGTTATGAGCACTTTCAACAACCAATACAAGTAGGAGGAACCTCTACTATATAGGGTTATAGGCTCAACCTCAACAATAAAACAATCTAAGCTTATTCTACCCTGTTAAACCATTGATGTTTATTATCTCTTGAAGCATCAACATGATGGGGCACCAAAATGCTTGACCAAACTCCTTATACAATAACAGCTTGTTGATATGCTTTCCTTACTCGTCAACTTGAAAGTAAGCTTGTCATTAGTTGTTTTGTTTATTGATATGTAGATCGGGAACAATCAATTAATTGTTTGCACTCATGGTTGATTATGTATGATGGGGAAGATGTTTTGTTAAGTTTTTACAAGAATGCTAACACAGGGAAAGAGTTCTAAAATTGTTAAAGTTTTCTCACAAAAATATTGAGTCATGTTGAATCAAACATAAGCTACACAATAAACCTAATAGACCTAATAGGAATAATAATAATAAATTATAAAAACAAGGAATAACTCATCTAAAATAACTTTCTACTATGGGGAAAAGAAAATATTTCACCAGGATGACATGGAAAAAGAAAATATTTCACTAAGATGACAAGGGTATAATTCTAGACCTAATTTATGTGAAAACAAAGTGACAAATGTAGATTACTCAAACCAAATGGGATTAATGAGAGGATAAATAGCATAATGATTATGGGTGAACTTCAATACAAGTAGTTAACGAAAGACCACTAAAGAAAAACCCTTAAAAATTGATTACTTGTATACTCATAATGAAAGTAAGTGCAAGATAGATTATCAACCTCTAAATTGAAAATAGGTTGAAAAGAAATTAACCTCAACTAAGAAATTGTAATGTGTATATATCAAAAGGTAGTAATTATAGTGAGGAAGGCATTTGAGAGTCATGTAGAAAATCCATTTACTAATTCACTCTTTTTGTACCATGAGCTTCAAAGTGTACACATAGGTTGAAAGCAAGAAGATTGAATGGGATATTATCATAAGTTTGTCAAAAGATACATGCATATACGCATGGATAGCTTACTGGATGGAGATGATAAAAATTCTATGAGGCATTTAAATGATACTTTTATATATGTGTATATGGTGAACTTGTAGGCTTTACCATATATTTTTTTAGCACAGGAATTCTTATTCTTTTTCTAACTACGATTTCTTTTATATTGTTTTGTGGGAATGTTACGTTTGGGCTGTGGAAGTTTTTTTTTTCTCAAAGAATGGGCTCTTGAAGCTTGTGCTCATTGACTTCTTTTTTTCAAAGAAATAACTTATTATTATAAGTAATCAAAGTTGCATATGAGCATAGCCAATAATCATAGCTTCACTATCCCAATAAAACCAGAGTATAATCATTCTGCTAAAAAAAAATTGACTCCAAAATGTTCATTGGCTTCTTTATCTTCTTAAGCTTCAATATCATTAATATTACTAAGTCTTGGATTTTTATTAGGATTAGGGTTTGTTAGAGGTAAGGGACAACCACATATTTCCCTACTCCCCCCAACTGAGACATATAAAAACTAGATTAAATATTCCAAATGGTTTGTGTGCTTATATTGTACATGTTGTCATGGTTGTGGAGTTTGGTGCACACCTATCCTATGTATTGGAATTAACTTTGCATTAATAACTTGTTTCGTTTACTAGCATCTCAAGTATACTATTTCATACAAACTCATTTGAATTAATTTCTATAACATGGAAAGGTATAATAGTAGAATTTACAATATTGAAATTGGAACAACCAAAGTATTTTCTTCTTGCTAATGGTTTAGAAGTGTGATATGAAATAGCGATTGATTTAGCAATGGTGTTGTTGAAATGTAAACTTCCTTGTTATGAGGTCGTGGTTAATATTCCTCGTTTTTCATTGGTTTATCAAGTTTCTTTATTGATAAATATGAACTTCTCTAATATATTACAATGATATAGGACCAATTATGAGAAGATCAAAATACCTCTTTTATACATGGCTCTCGATGGAAGACTAAAATCCTATCTTCGATCTCAAAACACCAATTTCTATAGAGGACTTTGAAACCATTAATCATTAACTACCACAATAGGAACACTGACCACTTTAGTTGATCGGATTGTTAAAATGCTAGCCAATCCATGCAATGTGAGAGTTGATGTGGAATTCCCATTAACGCTCTCATGATGATTTGTTAATGTAGTCGAAGCCCAAACACCACTTTTATCTTTGAAAGCTTTTGTGATGTCACTTCCATCATGAATCATTGAATCATGGACAAGTTTATAGTGAGTAGGATTTTTATTGTTAAATATGGTCAAACGCCGAAGGAATCCCACTTGCCTGGTATTTAGAACTCTTGTTGATCCAATAGTGAACAAACTTTCACTATGATATCCTCATAGTATGTGTTCCAACTTTGTGACACATGCTACTTGTTCACCTCTCCAGAATTGGATCACAAATGAGATTTAAACTTTGACAACTCCCAAAAATCCCTTCCTACTTTTATGATATGGTCTCAAGTTCCCTTGACTCTACTTGGGCATGTCACTTTATTCACACAACATAGACTCGAAAGGTTGATACAATCCATGTACTATGAATTATGTGTAAGTTGCAACATTTAAATGAACTGAATGCACAATGTACAACCGTGCTAACTCAACCTAAAGCAACTATAACTTATTGGTGTCAAACCAATTAAATGCACAATAAAAGGAATTGAAACAAAAAAAAAGAAACTTTTTGGTGTGCATGGATGCTCCTACATCAAACCCCCTTAGTAATTGAATGTGACATCATGCTCATAGGATGGATGTCAAGAAACCTACAACAATGTATCAATAACAATTGCCAAATGCTCTCTTCCATATCCATGTTGCATATCAAAAACTCGATTCTTTCCAACAAACTAAGTACTCCTTGTACTCTTATTTTCTTGACCATATGGCAACTTGCTCCAAGTTTGAAGGTATTTAAGCTTATATTTGACCCAAATTTGGTTTCCAATTTGGTTTTTTGTATCTTCTTTAGATGTATGGTAACAATGACCACATTAGAGAGAAGGTAGGTGCAAGACTTAATAATAGCAAGTGAAGATAATAAAGTGCTTTACTCTTCTTTCCCTAAGTGCACAATGCCATGGAATCTATAAATGAAGTGAACCACCCAAAATTTCTCCAAAATTGCTGCTATTTTATTGTTCTCTTCATAATCTTTCAATGATGAGAAGGAACCTCTTCATGACATCTACTTCACTATTTTTTTTTCATCACATTTAGTTTACTTTTAGTTTATTTTATATCTCATATAGCTTTACTTTAAACTTATAAAGCAATCGCTAGAAATACTTATTTTATAAAAAATAAGATGAAAAAAAATAATTTGTTATTTAAAAATGAATCAAAATTACATCCATCTTTCACCAAAAGAGAAAACATGATTGCAGTATTGCAGTTTCTATCTGTACACACAAACAATCTTTCCTAAAAAAAAACCATTTTATTTACAAAATCTCACAAAATAAATAAATCAGTCCTCAAAAACCAATAACTGGTCAGTAAATAACATAAATCCATATATCAAATTGTCAGAACATAAATACTCATTTCAGAACTGAGTTTCTAAGTTCCAGAACTCCATAACAAATGTAAAGTGATGGTAATTTGTCTTATGATTTCTTAATATAATAAATACTTTATTTTATGGTGCTCTCCCAGAAAACGGACAGATATACTATCTCAATGAATATTTGTAAGAGGGAAATGACTACACAGGTTTTTAACGCTTTCGTATCTCAATGAATATTTGTAAGAGGGAAATGACGACACAGGTTTTTAACGCTTTGATCGCGCCCTCCATGGATGGCCATTACTTCGTTTATTGTGCAGCAAATTATTAAAGTGTATAAAACAAGTAATTTCACATTCACAACAGTGTTTAGGGTTCACGGTGCGACTGTTGCTGCGAATAATTCAATCTCAACTTCACCCACTCTGCTCACCCCAACGCTCTTTCTCTGTACACACTACTCAATCCCAACAGTGAGGAAGATCTTGGTTTCCAGATGGAAAAAGACGATGTCACTTGCCCACAACTTCAATGCCATTACAGACCAGCGCATTAAAACACTTTGTCACACCAACAGGCTTCAAGAGGCCTTGGAGGCATTCAAACATATGCTATCAGCTAAATCTAAATCCATCCCCACTCTCATCACCTGCAACCTTTTACTATGTAGCCTAGTCCGAGGGAATCAACATGAATCGGCATTGTCTCTTTACAGACTTATGATTGAAGCAAACATTGTTCCAGATCTGAGAACTTTGAGCATTGTCATCAATTGTCACTGTCAAACAGGTAGAATGGATTGTGCTTTCAAAGTCTTTGAAGAAATGGAAGCATATGGGTATATTCCAGATGTCGTAACCTTCACTACCCTAATCAAAGGGCTATACAGAGTGGACAGAATGGACGACGCCCCCAAACTTTTCAAGCAAATGTCAAGCAAAGGACATGTTCCTAATATTTTTACATATAATATCCTAATAGCTGGGTTTGGCAAAACAGGGAAAACCCATGAGGCATTCTGATTGTTAGCTGTTACGCTGCAAAAGGGTAACGTGCCAAACACAATCACGTTCAACATCCTCGTGGATCGACTATGCAAAGAAGGTAAGCTCCAAGAAGCCAAGAATCTACTATATCTGATGGCAAAAGAAGGGCACAAACCCAATGTTATTACATTTAATGCTATAGTTGATGGTCTTTGCAAACAACGCAAGTTGGAGGAGGCTATGAAGCTCTTCCATGAAATGTCCGACAGTAACATATGCCCTACTGCTTTCACATACAATATGCTTATCGATGGTTTCTGTAAAGAAGGCAGGTTGGAGAAGGTTATGAAGCTCTTCCATGAAATGTCCCACAGTAACATATGCCCTGATGTTGTGACGTACACTTCATTTATTAATCATTTATGTAAGGAAGGCATGTTGGAGGGGGCTATGAAGCTCTTCCATGAAATGCCCCACAGTAACATATGCCCTGATGTTGTGACGTACACTTCATTTATTAATCATTTATGTAAGGAAGGCATGTTGGAGGGGGCTATGAAGCTCTTCCATGAAATGCCCCACAAAAACATTTGCCCACATTTGCCCAAATGTTATTACATACAATGCCCTTATTGACGGTTTCCGTAAGGAGGGCAGGCTCGAAGAAGCTTTGGAGATCTTCCATGAAATGCCCAACAAAAACATTTGCCCAAATGTTGTCACATACAGTGTGCTTATTGATCGTTTCCGTAAGGAAGGCAGGTTGGAAGAAGCTTTAGAGCTCTTCCATGAAATGCCCAACAAAAACATTTTCCCTTATGCTGTCACATACACTGTACTTATTGATGGTTTCTGTAAAGAAGGCAGGTTGGAAGAGGCTATGAAGCTCTTCCATGAAATGCCCAACAAAAATATTTACCCTAATGCTGTCACATTCAATGTGCTTATTTATGGTTTCCGTAAGGCAGGCAGGTTGGAGGAGGCTAGGAAGCTCTTTCAAGCTTTGAAAAAGCTTGAGAAAAATATATGCCCTCGTGTTGTCACATACAGTTAATTTATTGATGTTTCTGTCAGGAAGGTAAGTTGGAGGAGGCTATCAAGCTCTTCCATGAAATGCCCAATAAAAACATGTCATAATGCTGTTACATACAATGTGAATGCACATATTGATGCTTTTGGTAAGGAAGCAAAATTGGAAGAGGCTATGAAGTGCCCTGAAAACATATGCTTTAATGTTGTCATGTATGATGCCCTTATTCATGGTACGTGGAAAGAAGGGAAATGACAGGAGGCCACTGAAGTTTTTTATGAGATGCTGGATAAGGGGTACAATTCTGAATGATATCACATACAATGCTCTGATTGATGGTCTTTGTAGAGAAGTCAATCTCGAAGAAGCTCTCCAGTTGTTACATGTTTGGTGCAAATAGCTCATCAACCTAATTAAATCATGTTCAATACACTTATCAACGGGTTTAGCGATGTGAGTAATTTATAGAAGGCCTGGGAACTTCTTCAAGAGATGTTGCAGAAAGGATGCAGGCCTGATAAAAATTAATAGATTTCTGCAAATATTGCAGGGTAGATGAATGTTAACACATTTTTCTCCCCTTGTGTATGATGTTTCCATGTTGACATAAGACATTATGAATATTAGAAGTTGTGTGCATATTTAAATTGATTAATGTTGCTAGGTAGTGGGCTTAGCCAACCCACAATTAATAACGCATATCCATTGATTGTAACAGATGTTAGAAAATCATCATCTTCTAAGTTGTATCTGGAAGATGCAACGGAAGAGCAGCAGAAAAAAGTCGTGAATGTTACTGAAATCTGCTTATCATGTAGCTATAAAATTGAGCAACAAGTATTATTCTGGCATCCTTTTTTCTTTCCGGAACAACAAGTAAGGAAAAGGACTGATAGTAGAATCAAGTGGAGAGAGTTTAGCAAGGGAGAGGGTGACTTATGGCGGCCTCCTCCCTTTTGCGGTTAGTTTTGTAAATAGTTAGATTTTATAATGAAGGGCGCCCTGATTCTGTTGACTGCCATTTTATTTTATTTCGACGTTGATGCCCTTTTCTCTAAGTTTGTTATTTTCAGATCTCTCTTCATGAGTTTTGATTTCGATTTAAATTTCAACCAGTCTCTGGAAACACAAAAACCAGTGTTGTCATGATTAAGCAAAGTCATCGACAATGTTATTCGAGATAGATTTTATTTCTTTATCATTGAAGAAAATTGGAGGCAATCTCTTATTTTCGTCAATGGCAGCATGTTCAAAGGTTCCACCTCTCATATTTGAGCATGAGAATGCAACAATATTCCATTGGAGTGCTGCAATGTTGCATTTCAAAGTGCAAAGATTGTACAGAAGGGCCACCAAGTCATTTCAGCCATCTATGGACCCGCATCAATCCGCAGCCATGAAAGTAGCCTTTACGCCATCTATTTGCTGAAGTAAATGTTCTGCAAGATAAAACAAATATCGACACTTTGTTACCCTATTTGTTGAAGTACGTCTCAGCTTTGTTATTGTAGTTTGGGCAGAAGGGCTGGTTTTGAGAATGCAAGATTGAGATATCTCTTGAATTAATGGATCATGTCTGGTATTCACGGGAACTAACTCGATCCATGTCCAGAGTGGTGTATTTCATACCCAAACATTCTTGGGCCTGTTTTCATTCCTCAAGGATAGATGTTTTCAAAGACCTGAAATGCAGGAGGCAGTTTGGAACTTTGGCCCAAAAAAGGCCCTCATGGGTTCAAGATTCCAAGGGACGGCTGGTTGAAGGTTTATTTAGGCATTCGATGAATTTTTTGTGCTTTTATTCCTCAGTTGCGACTTAGTTGTAAACTTGTATTACTATTTGTACCCCTGTTCTCTTATGGGCACTGTAACCTCTCTGTTTACATTGATATTGGCACCTTTGGAACTCAGTAACAGCTTTGGGGCAATAGCAATAGCAAGGAAGAAAAACTATAGAAGAATGTTGGGATGGGGAGAGTAAGGATTTGGAAACTTATTTTCAATACATTTGTGCTTAGCATTATATCGGAAAAATTGTAGATGTGGTGATGGGGTGGTGCAAGGGTTCACACATCAATTGGAAATTAAGTTTTAGCACATTTCTCCTTTATCATTCACACATCAATTGGAAACTTATTTTTAATGTATTTTTGCTTAGCCTTATATTTCCAGATTGTTAGGTGTCACCTACAGAGTTTTCACATATGATGTAAAAGTGCAAACAATAAATGTGAAAACCTAGGAAAACTTAGAGGGGCTTCCCACTCTCACCACATCAGCTCTTTATCTCTTTAGGCTGGCTCTCCTCTAACACGGGAAACCCTGAGGCAATCTAACTCTATGCAAAAGACTAAGAATGAAAGTACTCTAGGACTTGGGGTAAATGTGGATTTCACAGGAAAACTTAGAGGGGCTTCCCACTCTCACCACATCAGCTCTTTATCACTTTAGGCTGGCTCTCCTCTAACACGGGAAACCCTGAGGCAATCTCACTCTATGCAAAAGACTAAGAATGAAAGTACTCTAGGACTTGGGATAAATGTGGTTCCAATGAAATTACAGCATTTAATTTCCAGATTTACAAAACAACACTGAAAATGAGATGTTCTTTTATATTTTAAAGTGGTTGAAAGGGGAAAGTGTCTAAATTCCAGGTTGGTCAAATGGAGTTAATAGCGCAGACTTGATTGTTTTAAACAATCTTTTAGGGGGAATTTGGGATGCAAAATGCATGCAGCCCTAAATGGTTGGAAATTAACACAGAATATTATGGAGGGACCTCCAAAGAGATCCACCTTCAATTTTAGTTAAGGGTGAATTTTATTAAAGAAATAAACTAATGCAACGACTCTTGAAGACATCAGATGCAAACTCAGATTACTTCCATTAAAATAATATCAAGGAAACTAGAGAGGTGAATTTTCATACCTAGTTCACTTTGATTGTGGTTGATAAACCCTTTCCCATGGCCTCATGAAAAAGATTTGACAATCATAATATCAACATCAACATTCAGCAAATAGAAATCCAAGTAAAGCACCTCACATCAATAAGAATGTGCCATCAATTACCATAGCAAGGATTTCCAAAGTTAAGAGCACTTTCAATAACCATTAGAAGTGGGAGGAGCCTCTACTCTATAGGGTTCTAAGCTCAACCTCCTCAAGAATAAAAATATTAATATCTTTGCTAAAACCTGAGATTTAATCTAGAAAATTAGTAATGCATAAGCTAATATTATCTATCAACTAGCTTGAGTGGACAAGTCAAACAATACATAAAATAATAGTGGCCATGCCACATGTACAAATCTCCAAGCAAGATGAGTTCCCATAGGTGGGACACATACTCAAAATGGTTAGAAGGACTATGTCAAGGGCTCCAACGTCACAAACCTCTCTAGAAGTCAATCCACTTACATATCCTCAATAAATGTGCAATGACCGCCTCAAAGTGGCATGTGTGAATCCTCCAAAGTAACATATAGACCAAGTAAAATCTCCTCATAAATGGTATGTGTGGCTCCTTTAATGTGGATGAACTATTAGAAGGCATGGAAAAGTGTGCAATAAAGTCTCTAATGAAGAATCAACCCATTAAGAAAAGAAGAGGAGGCTTATAAAGATTTGACCTTGTGTCAAAGATAGCAACCAAGGCTAGGATGCCTCTCCAACAACCTCCTCATCATGGTCTTCAAGGTGTAACCACTTATCAAAGAGTGGCTATATCCCCAAGAGTGAGAGATCAACAAGGTAAGATGTGGTATCAGTACGTGTGCTAGGTCAATAAAAGCTTAAACAACTCCAAGGAATTAGATGACCCCATCATCCAATTAATAAAGTAACAATATATGAGAGATGCCTCAACATATGTGCCAATATGAGCTAGGGCTCTCACACATGAGGGTGTAGCCAAGTTAAAATATATCAAATAAGCTATTGAAATATCTAGAACCATGTCAAAAGAAATACACATGCAAAGCACTCTCTACAAATATAATGTTAATCAAGTCAAGGTGTAGTCCATGTTGTTGCTTTATATGCACCTCACGGTTAACATGGTAGAAATATACATGCGACCTTGGGGGCAAGTCTCAAGTTAGGAGTTGTCCCTTGATTCTTGACTCCTCCGTCTAGGCCAACTCCTAGCGAAGCCAAGGGTGGTGGTCCCTAAAAAGAGTAACTTTAAGGCTTTTAATTCTAGCTTACAAAATTGAAAGTGATTTCTAGGAGTTAGGATGATTGACTGAAACAAGAATTGCAATTATATGATTGAACAACTTTAACAACATATAATTATTATCCCATCCAACATGTAAATTCAGTTAAGCAAAATGATTGTTGCAGGTAGACTAGTGTCGGGTTGGGTAATAGTGTTGTAAAGTAAAATGTTTTGCAAATGTTTATTGGTCAGTTTTAATTATTAAGATGAGTTGATTAGAATGGTTTATTGATGTTGAGATTGTAAATGTGAAAGTGCAAATTGAAAAGTAAACTACTCTAAGGTTTGGCCCAACTCCAATTTATCTCTCAAAGTGAGTATAGAGTAACTATACCAAGTGTCCAAAGAGGTAAGACATAATTTTCTTGAAGTAGCCTCCTGACTTTGTAGTAAGTTCAATATAACCCTTAACTTTATAAGGATAAATTTTCATTGAATCTTCTTATTAAACTAGCCACTTAATTTTTTTTACTATTCAAAATGACCAAACAAAATCCACAATGAACAAGAGCATACACAGAATTTAAGTCAATTTCTTACCAGAGCTGAAAATGAAACAAATGTAATGTAATTAAACTAAAGCTACGAATCTCTTTAATGATTGTAAACCACTTACTTAGACAAGCATTTTCAGTAGTAACAAGAGCATACTTTGAGAAATCGTAGCAACGAAACTCTCTCAAATCCCTTAGCCTAATTTTTACCTAAATGCTTTCATCTCAACTATTTTGTATGAAACCTTACGTAATATGTAAATCTTAATATCATGGATGTGCAAGCAGAACTTCAATCAGGGAACTAGGCCCACTTTGGCCAGTGTTGAATGCTTTTCCTTTAAATAAGGTTTCTCTAATTTTTTTTATATTTTCCAGAAGTAGAACGTACAGTAAGTAAACCCTCCTTGTGGTCTACAAAAGGGGTATATCACAGTCCTCAAGGCAAACCCGACCACTATGATTCCCAATTTTTTTTTACATGGATGTAGATTTTTTACTATTAAAATTATAACACCACCTTTGGTTTGAAAAATTGAAACCCCTAGTTTGATGTAAATACTGATTATGAATGTTTGCAATGTTGAACATATTATATTTTGTACTTATTGCTCGTTTTACAGCCCAGTATGAGGGAGATCTTGTAACATTTTTCTATCTTGTAACATTTGTTACTAACAAAATAATAAAAAATAAAAAATTCAATTATCAACCAAAATAAATGTCGGCCACAAAAACAACCTAATATGGGGGAGATATTGTAATTTTCCTACTTAACAAAACAATAAAAAATAAAAGTTTTTAATTATCGGCTAAAAATACGTCAAAACAACAACACAATATGGGGGAGATGTTATAATGTTCCCTCCTAACAAAATAAAATAAAATAAAATAAATTGAATTATTCTAAAAAAAATGTTGAAACCATGTGCAAGGCCTCCTAAACAACCCATGGTTTTATTGTACATGGTTTAAGAGGGGCCTTGCAAATGGTTTTAATCCCCTAAACAACCCATGATTTTAGGAGGGCCTTGCACATGGTTTTAAAACCATGTATGGGGAGATATTGTAATGTTTGTTCCTAACAAAGTAAAAAATAATAAAAAATATTAAATATTAATAATAAAAATATTATATGTCTACCTTAAATAAAAAGATTTGTCTTTTAGTTTGAATCAATAGCTCCTTGAGTCCAATATTTAAAAAGATGTTTACACCTTGAGAGATTTGATCCTTCTTGGCACTTGATAGAGCCTAGGATTTGGATATATGTGGGTTAATATTAAAATTCACAACTGGTTGTGCTGAGGGAGTACGTTGAAAAGATCCAAGACTCATGTATTCACCAATAACAGTAAGGGGAATAAAATGACTAAGGGTGATCCTAATTTATGTGAGAATGAAATGAAAGAAAAAAGATAGAATCATAAACACAGACACATTGCAAGGAACACAAAGATACAATAAACACATATTCTATTAAATGGCGGAAATAGAACAAAATGTAAATATACCAACTAAAATGGTGGTATATATATTTAGTAGGACAAGTTGGTCAGAGAGGCATTTAAAGTATTACCTACCTGCATTCACAAACTAACAATATATATTATCAGTTTGTGAATGCATGTAGGTAATACTTTAAATGCCCCTCTAACCAACTTGTCCTACTAAAATATTCACATTTTGTATGTTAATATCTCCTACTAAAATACCATTTTTTTTGTATGAATCGTGTCTATTGTTTAAAGACAAAGGATTTTAGAATGGTTCTGCTGCTAGCTCAAAAATTCCATTTTTTGTTTGTTCATGAAGATGCTCACTCACTCTATTTGTATCTCTGTAGCACGAAAACCGATCCTGGATTTTAGGAAACTTGTTCCTGAAGTTCCAACGTTCCAAGGAACTTTGGAACTTGTAAGGAACTTTCTCAATCCAACGGGAACCATTCTGGATGGTTGGTAAATTGTTGGGAATTTTTACAGTCCAAACTCGGGAACTTGGGGACTTCTTTTTGCGCATTTTCTTCATTGGGAACTTCTACACATTCATGATTGCCATGTTAATTGTTAACAACATTCCTATTTCTTTGCGAACGTACATATACATTCCTATTTCTTATTTTATGGGACAATTGATATCATAGAAATTAGACACATATTGTGTTAAGGAATACTTATTAGTTAATTTCATTTTCTGGAAATTGGTTAATTGCATGCCTCTCTTCATGAATTTTGATTTCAATTTAAACTTAAACAAACTTTGGAAACACAAAAACTTTTGCTGTCATGATTAAGCAAAGTTATCAGCATTGGTTATTCGAGATAGATTTTATCTCTTTATCGTTGAGGAAAATTGCAAAGTCATCGACATTGGTTATTCCAGATATATTTCATCTCTTTATCATTGATGAAAATTACTGGAAACCTTTTATTTCATTCATGGAAACATAATTAAAGGTCGTGCCTCTCATATTTGAGCATGATAATGCAACAATTCTCCATGGGAATTCTGTAATATTGCATTTAAAAGTTCACAGATTATATAGAAGGGCCACCAAGTCTTTTCACCCATGTATGGACCATCATTAATATGCAACAATGAAGTGAAGTTAGCCTTTACGCCCTCTATTCGCTGAGGTAAATGTTCTGCAAGATACAACACATATTGATACTTTGTTACCTTGTTTGTAGAAGTAGGTCTCAAGCCTTGTTATTCTAGTTAGGATCCTGATTTTTTAATTTTTTATAAGGGGATGGTTTTGAGAATGCAATATTGAGACATCTCTTGAATTAATGGATCATGTATGGTATTCACGGGAAGCAACTTGATCCATGCCTAAAGTGGTGCATTTCATACCTAAACATTGTAGGGCATGTTTTCATTCCTCGAGGATAGAAGTTTTGAAAGACCTGAAATGCAGGAGGTAGTTTATCCCAAAAGAGGCCTGGATAGGTTCAAAGATTCCAAGGGGCGGCTAGTTGAAGGTTTATTCAGATGAATTTTTTGTGCTTTTATTCCTTAACAACAACCTGGTTGTATTTGTTCTCTAATGGGCACTGTAACCTCTATGTTTATGTTGATATGGTCACATATGGAACTCAATAACAACTTTGGGGTAGTAACAATAAAAAGCAAGAAAATTTATAGAACAATGTTGGAATGGGGAGACTAAGGATTCATGAATCAATTGGAAACTTAATTTCAATACAGTTTTTCTTAGCATTAAGTCAAAAATATTGTAGTTGTGGTGGTGAGGCTGCAGGGAGTCACAAATCAATTGGAAATTTCAATTTAATACACACATCAATTGAAAACTTATTTTTAATGTCCCCAAGGCGGGTGGACAAGTGGATAGTTGGGAGGGAGGATGAGAGGCATGTGGCAGGATGGTTAGTCCCCCGTGCTATCCCCTCATCACCCCCCATCAGACCTCCTATATTCACGCATTTCTCCCCTGCGACGAATGCACTTGACATGCTTGCAAGTACGAGCTCTCATCAGCGGGCGACGGATGGTTCAACTTTGGAGGGGGCTTCGTACAGAAGCAAGTGATTGGTTAATCATGAGGTGGTTCAAAGCATTCATTTTCTTGACAGGGGCGAATTGGTGGAGGTGTTGGCGGCACTCTACCATGCATTATCATTATTTTCTTCAGTTGAGCATTAAAGAGAGCTTCAATCTCCATTTGGGTGCAAATTTGAGCCCTATTTTCTTTATGTCTGCTTCTTTGGAGTTCCCTGCGGAGCTTCTATGTAGTTGTAGCGAGCACGTGGTGGGCATGGATACGCATCTATGAGCCGCGTGGTTGGGCGGTCCTGGCGAGTTGCAAGGTCTTCGGTCCACATAGAACTACGACTGCAACATCACCCAAGCTAAAGTTATATCGAGTAAGCCTCGTCCAGGAATTTTCTCCTACTCCTTTTGTTAGTCACCCTAGGGTTTAACGGTGGTGAGCTCAGTCCGCCACCCTCTCTGGAGGTCTAAAAATATGTGTCTACTCCACCACCTTTTTTGGTTGCGAGGTTTTCCTATGACCTGAGTTCTGTTGAACCTATGATTTTCTGGGCTTTTATTCTCAGCCATTTTGAGTCTCTCCCGAGCGCAATTTCCCGAGCTCCTAACCTCTCCACTAGAAGCTCTTTCTCTTGTCGATTTTCTACTCGTATGATAGTATGCCTCCTCACAAAACGCCCGCCATGCCTCTATCTTACCAAAGGTTCATAAGTTGGAACCAATGGGCCCTCCCATCCAGTTTCAAAGGCACTTGGTTGAAAAAAGTAAACGCTTCAAAAGCGAAATCCCAGACTCTGTCCAAGACACCATTCAACGTGCTAAGAGAGACACAGAGATAGACATAATTTTCCTGGGGCTGGAGGAAATAAAAAAGGAATTCAAGGATCTAGTTCTTGATCCAAGTTATTCACGAGGCCGTCTCACCCTTTATTAGAAGTCCTTGGACTTACACTAGCCTCAGAAGATGGTTCTTGGCAGAACCTTGGTGGAGAAGGATGAATAGCATGGAGAAATCTTGCTCCAACAGGATAAAATGATGATGCTCTTGCAACTTATTATGGACAATCAAGTGGAGATTGCTAAGCAGTTAGGCATAAAACTTGAGCCCGACTCTCCCACCGAGCTTCATGAACAGTTTGTTGATTGATGTTTGTAACGAACATAAAATATATAAATATTAAAAATAATATTAATAGATAATTATTAAATAATAATTAATAATTATCAAAGAGTCATGACTGTAGGTTGGAAAGTCACGAATGGACATATATAAGTCCAACCATTGTAAATGTATCATATCAATTCATATCATCAATTTATATATTATTATGGCTTATCTCATTTACCAAGTTTTCTGGTAATATTATTTCTACAAGCGAATAAATATTCGCTTCAGTGGTATCAGAGCCAAGTTGGCTAGATCTCGGTCTTTGGCCATATTTTTTGGCTTTTAGCCATCACCCAGGTTTAAAAAAAGTTGAGAAGTAAAAACAAAATAAAAAAGAAAAGAGAAAGAGAAGAAGGAAGAATAAAAGAGAGAGAGAGAGAGAGAGAAAGTAATCTAAAGGAGAAGAACGTAAAAAGATAAAAAGAAAAAAGAAAAAAAAAGGAAAGAAGAAAACAAGGCTCGTGGTTTTATAAAACAACCCCTTATTGGATATTAAATAATAAAGAAGTGAGAATTGAACCTTGGTGGGGAAGTTAACAATCATTCCTCCCAACCACCCAAGCTACTCACATTTTATAAAACTTAAGGGAAATTATCAAAGAGTCATGACTGTAGGTTAGAAAGTCACGAATGGACATATATAAGTCCAACCATTGTAAATGTATCATATCAATTCATATCATCAATTTATATATTATTATGGCTTATCTCATTTACCAAGTTTTCTGGTAATATTATTTCTACAAGCAAATAAATATTCGCTTCAGTGGTATCAGAGCCAGGTTGGCTAGATCTCAGCCTTTGGCCATATTTTTGGCTTTTAGCCATCACCCAGGATTCCTGGAATTTTTGGGTTTCCCAAAAAAATAGGACCTTGTCCTTAAAAAAATAAAAATAAAAGGTAAAAGTAACTCTTCCCCAAAAAAGAGGGTTTAAAAAAAAAAGGTAAAAAAAAACGTAAAACAAAAAAACAAGGGTAAAAGTGAAACCACACATGGTTTCTGAATAAGTGGGGTTGGGTTTGAAAATAAAGTACAAAATAATTACTTGTAAAGAGAAAGTGAGATTTGAACCTANAATAATATAAAAAGTGCATAATAATAACTATTAAAAGAAGTAAGTGGGATTTGAGCCTAGGTGGGGAAGGTAACACTTACTCCTCCCAACCACCCAATCTACTTGCATTTTACAAAAGTTTTGGAAAAAAATAAAAGTCAAAGACTGGAATTTGGAAGGTTATATATTATTTATATAACTTAAGTTTAAAAATAATAATTATTATTATTATAATTATTTTATTAAAAAAAATATTTTTGGAAAAAATAAAGGTTATTTGACCTAACAAGAAATAGTCGAAGAAAGTTTTTCCAAAAGAGACATATTGAGAATTATTAAAGCTTT
>LPNX010899237.1:0-94368 GCA_001517045.1 Pseudotsuga menziesii
AGTTTGAAAATCAATGTTTAAATTTTCTTGTATTTTCATTTGATATAGAAACTGGTAGTACCTTGTAGATGCGCATATCACCTGATTTAAGACTCACTATATTTCTTGTTGGAATCAACAACAGATTGCATGACTGAAACATACCACCCTTGTGATTGTGGCCAAGGATTATGCGACATCACCACCCTTGTGATTGTGGCCAAGGGTGTGGGATTTGCACTCATGAGAGAAACATCCTTGGAGTGATGGGATGCAATAACAATATAAATATAAAAAATTAATATGGAACAAACTTATGCAAAAACAAAATGGAAACTTCTCATCCAAATCGTATAGCAATATGGAACACAATTATGCAAAAAACAAAAAAAAATAGAAACTAGAAACTTCCATCTTTAACTTATTGGAAGTTTCTATTCATGAATTTTATTTGTTTCTCAATTTATTTAAGCCTTATTTCTATGGTATAACACCAATCAAATTTTGAAAAAAATCCAACCAAAATAAAATAAATATAAAAAATAAGTAAAACTACTTTTACATTTTACACATTTCTATACAAAAAGCCAAAAAAAAGAAACTAGAAACTTCTCTCTTTATCTTATTGATTCATGAATTTTATTTAAACGTTATTTTTATGGTATAGCACCAACCAAATCTTGAAAAAAATTAAAATAAATATAAAAAAATTACTAAAACTAATGTTGCACTTTATACATTTCTAAGAATTAAATGTACTTGCATAAAATTAATACAAAAAGGTGGAAACAATAGTCTCTCCCTAAAAATGATTAATTTATGTTTATCAATTGAATGATTAAGTTATACACAATGTTATACGATGAAAACTTAATTTTCTTATTAAAAATCACTATATATTATTTTTGTGATACTCAACATAAAGTTGCAACAAAATAATACTATTATATGAGTATAATATTACAAAAAAATTCACTACCTTATTAAGAAAAATAGAATAAATTATAATATCCATAAAAATTATATGAGAACAATATGAAAATCAACTAAACTATACAAAAATTATATGAACATATTACTATGAAAAACTATACAAAAATTATAAACAAGATACTATGGCAAATTATACAACAATCATAAATCATAAAGTTGTCACAACTTTATCCATTTTCAATACAAAATTCACAAAAAATATTTAATTCAATTATATTATGTAAGGATAAAAAACTTTAATCTGTGTTTAATTACTTGAAACATTTTTCCACATTTTCAATGACCATTACTCCAATCCATATTTCACATTTATGATGACCTAACAACCAACCATACTTTCAACTCCATTTTATAACCAATACATCAACCTATATATGAAACCATACTTTAAATTGTTTACAAAATTTAGGTTGGAATTATTTAATATAAAAAATAGTCCAAATGATGCTAAAATTTTGAGCAAAATTAAAAACCCGATCACATTCTTTACAAAGGTCTAAAATATTGACTATTGTCTTGTTTTTGTAGTGATAGTTGATATCTTATGTTTATGAGTGTTAACAACATGTAAGTTATTCTCAAGTCAAGAATTATTCAATATGAAAAATAGTCCAAGGGATGTTAAAATTTTGAAAACTTCAAAAACTTTCTAATGCTTTGAATTAACTCATACAACAACTTGTTTTATAACATAATTTACAATGCAAATTGTGATGTTTTTGTTTACTGAAATAGTTAGTGATTCAAAGACCCACATTTTGAATAGTATAAAGTTATTTTACATAATCATATGATCATCATCATTTTCAACACCTAACAAACATAAACATCATGATCATCTCATCACAAATATAAACATAAAGATCATTATACTATCATAAACATAACAGTAAGCATAAACATAAATGTACCATCATCTTCATTTTCATGACATAAACATAAACATATCATTATTATCATTGTCACCATCTAACAAATATAAAAATAAACATTGTCATACCATCATTCACATAAAACTAAAAATAAGCATGAATGTACCATCATAAACATTACGTTACATATTCAATTAACAGATTTAAGCATTATCCAACACACTTATCTAACAATAAACATAAACATTCCATGATCATGATTTTCACCACATAAACATAAACATAAACATGAAAAATGCAACATGTATATAGATATGAAAATATATAACATCAAATTGGTGATACAATATGGAAAATATAATATATCTCTAGTCCAATAACTACTATGACATATTTGATCCATATCTGCTAGAGGAATCACCATTATCTCTCTGGCCAAATCCATAGGCATCGTCACCTCCACCAATAGAGCCAGAGGAAACATCATCACCTCCACCAGTCGAGTCAGAGGTAGTATCATCACCTCTACTAGCAGAGCTAGAGGCATTGAAACCTCCACCAATAGAGCCAAAAACATAAATACCTCTACTAGGAAGTAAATGAGATCAAACTATAGAATAATGGATAGCTCCATTAAGTTGAATCATATGACCCCCATGAGCATCTCTGTGATAGAGTTAGCTGCAGTAGGAAATGGTGGAGGGTTAGGTCAATCAATAAGATTGGTAGGTTAGTCAAGTAGGAGTAGAGGAGATGACGAAGTATGATAAAGAGAAATATCGAGTAGGAGTAGAGGAGCTGATGAAGTATGATCGAGAGGAAGGTTGAGTAGGAGTAGAGGAGATGATGAAGGATCTGATGGAGGAGGAGGAGGACATGGTAGAGGAGGAGGTGGATGAGATGTCGAAGGTGGAGGAGGAGGAGGTGCACTAGATGTGGAGGACATGTCACTAGTCAAAGAAACTAATGGAGATGGAGGTGGACTAGGATGTCGAGGATCTCCGCCCTCACCTGATGATGAACTACCATTATAGATATCATCTAAAATATTGCAAGAACAAATAATGTGCTACATCAATCTTCTCATATCACAAGGAATATTCCTCCACAAGTCTGTGAGGTGAGGGTCCCTCACAATGTCTCTCATCGATACATGACGAACCCATCGATTTGCAACCTTGCTAGCCTAGTTGCAACGTCCTGTCAGAACCTCTCATCTAGCATGCATTGAATGTCGGGTCTATCTAAGTGGGTCACCTCATGCATATTATCTATATATATATATCTTTCTCATCCTGAGCTAAAGGAGGAAACGCATCGCCATCAAATGTCTCAACATCTGTAAAATATATAGTATAAAATAATAATTAGACAATTTCATTAAACATTAATTTAATATAACAATTTCAAATATATTTCATTTGGATTAAATATAAAAAGAATAAAATGCAACTATATTAACTTAAACATAATAATAAATTTACCTCTATGATCATGTGGCCCATCCTTGGAAATAACATGTTGGCACACCCTCTATAATCCAAGCTCGTGTATGGATATGAAACCATGTCTAATCGAGGCTGGTCCTTTCTAGCTAACATCTTGAGCACCTCCATGGTGATCCTGGATGGAAAGTTCGACTACCCCCTCTTGGGTATCATTTTCCCCCACATGTGCATACAAACATTTGTCATCAACCTAAGAGAGTGTCAGTCAAAAGATGGCTTAGTGGCTAGAAATGTCACAAAAAATAGTCAAAACAACTCTAAACTAAAAGGGAAGTTCTCCATCCTGCTAATAGATGTATGACATCGACTAAGAGCATAACTTGTTTCAGTTTGTCAAATGCACACTCAGCAACATGTGTCCATGTAAAAGAATCCTTTTTTAGTAGAGTTGTTAATGGAGCTGCAATATTCCCATAATCCTTGACAAACTTGCTGTAGTAGCCATTCAGTCCCGAAAACCCATGAAGGCTCTTCAGAGTCTAAGGATGCAGCCAATTTTTCATGGAATCTATTTTGGAAGTATCTACGCAAACCCCTTGTGCTACGTTCTTCCTTCCCAAGAACACATTTCGAATATTTGGCATAGATATTATGATCATAGAAAAGTTGCAGTATAAGATCCAGATGCTGGAGATGCTCATCCCATGTTTATTATAGATGAGGATATCATCAAAGAAGACCGGAATGAAGTTTCACAAGTAGGGCTGAAATATTTTATTCATCAATTCCTGGAATGTGTAAGGAGCATTCATGAGGCCAAATGGAATGACCAAATAATCATAGTGGCCATCATGTGTGCAGTAATATGTTTTAGGGATATCATCCTCATGAACTCGAATTTGGTGATAACCAAGACAAAGATCCAACTTGGAGAAAAAATGAGCACCATGAAGCTCATCCAAAATCTCGTCAACAATAGGAATGGGAAACTTATCCTTGATTATAATGTGATTAAGTGCTCAAAATTCAATGCAGAGGTGCCATGACGCATATTTTTTTTGGACAAGAACTGGTGTAGAGAAGGAACTGGTACTAGGGAGAATAATTCCTTGCTGCAGTAAGTCTCAAACAAGCATCTCAAACTTTATCTTGTGTTGAAAAAGATAGTGATAGGGCCTGATGTTGGGAGGGACGCTTCTAGGAAGGAGTGGAATACGATGGTCCTATGCTCTTAAAGGTGGAAATCCCACTGTCTCAGTAAAAACAAACGTATATCGATCCAAATTTTGTTGTATATCCAAGGGATTAGTTGAGACTGTTGAAGGTTGCATCTGAATGAAATAAGCTGAGCGATGAAACCATGTGAATTATTCTTAAGGATATTTTCCGTGCAATGTGAACTGATGATGCCGAGAGACCCTGGTTGTAAGCCCTTCAATGTGTGTTTTTCCAATTGACTGAAAAATGCATCCAAATTTCAGCAAAATCCCATAAAATGGGTCCAAGTGTGTGTAACCATTGAGCGCCCAAAACCACATCACATATGCCTAAGGAAAAGGAAAACACGTTGGAGAACAAGTTATAATCTGAAGTAGATATTCACACATTATGACACTTCTGTTTTCAAGGTAAGGTTCCCCTATTGGAAATCATGACTTCAAATTTGGAGCAAGGATTGAAAAAACAATCATCCTATTTGTTGATCCTGGGGTCAATGAAGTTATGAGTGCTACCAAAATCGATGAGGATTGTAAGAGGGAGATTTTTGAAGAAACCCCTAACCCACATAGTTTGTGGGGTGGTGAATCCGGCTAATGCATGGACATATATCTCTAGATGATCATCCTGAGCAAGAGGGTCAATAGAAAACTGCTCAATGTCATCCTCATCATCTACTGGATCATAAGCATCATCAGAAATTTCAGGTGCAGGAAGAGAATCCACATCCAAGAGATGGATATTTTGCTCAACACATCGATGTCCCTGAGTGAATTTCTCATCACAATTATAACAAATCCCTTTTTCCCTACGTGCTCGCATCCTGAATTTAGAAAAATGCTTGATAGGAGTGGTTCTAGGAGCTTACAGGGTTGGAGGTCTTTAGGGAACCATATTTCTGAATGGAACAAAACTGAATTTGGATCATTGTTGAGCCATGAGATTGTCCTCCGCCAATTTAAGCAACCCTAGGGATTCCATCATTTTGTTGGGACAAAAAATTTTAACCTCATATCAGATTGCATCCTTCATACCACTGATAAAACAACTGTTGTAGAATGCATTAGGCAATCCTTCTGTGTGATTGGCTAGTTTCTCAAGTTCTGTTTGATACTCTTTCACAATTCTAGTTTGGAAAAGTTTGGCAAGTTCTCTTCTGAAGTCATCAAAAGCACTAGGGAAAATTTGTTGCAAAAGGAGTTGGAAAAAATATGTCCAGTTTGGCTTGTCATGAGCCTTGATGTACCAACAGAACCATTGAAGGGATTCATGTTCCAAATGGAAGGATGTAAGTGGTACTTTATTGACATAAAAAGTGTTATGTAGCCTTGAATAATTGTTCTTCCCTGTAGATCCATCCTGTCGGATCATCACCATTGAAGCAAGGAAAATCAAGATTCGACCAACGAAAGTTGATGGAAACAGAGAACCCAGTGTTTGGAGAAGGCTGAGGATGTCGTCGATTTCTCATGGCTGTATGCTGAAGATGGAGGCCAAGAAATGTTTGATCCAGATCTTCGAGTTTGGTCTTAAGGGTGGCAAGTTCTTCTTCCATATGTTTATTTGATCCTGCACGGGTGAAAACCTTAAGAAGAATATTTTTTTGGGGGGGGGATGGGCAGAAAAAAAAAAAAAACATAAAGTGTTTTAGAAAAGAAAAATTTTGAGTTGGGAAAAAATTGGGTGGGTAATTGGGTTTTAACTAGGTTTTGGACATTTTCTAAGGGCCAGGGAAGCAGAAAATGTGAATTTCAGAAGCGGGCTAAAAGAATGGTAAAAATTGTCAAAGAAGGACAAGGATGCAGAAATGGGAATTGAACACGGTAGAAAAATTTGAAGGCCATTGGGTGAGAATCAAAAACGTTATGGAAAACCCTAAAAATAGAAAAAATGTGGAATTTAGGGATTCGAGAAGTGGAATTTGGGATAGAGTCCTTAAGAAAGGAAATATGCAAAATGGAATCATAGGGGTTACATTGAAATTTCAAGGGAAATGGAGCTAAAACAAGGAATATATGGCCCAAAACAAGAAATTCCACTCCATGACTTAGGTAAAATGATAACCACTTTTCCACAAATGACACCTGTTGGTTACCTCATGGGTGGAAACTAGTCAATCAGGTAGGGGTCGCTTCCCTTTTCACTTAGTAGGTCCACTCAATGGCCAACTACTTTGGAGTTCATGTGGTACTCCTCACAATGAGTTTTAGGGCTATGCCCAAGTACTCCCACAGTTAAGGGGATAGTTTTTATTCCCTGATTTGAATGAATAATACTGATGCAAAGAAGAAGCACTACTATAATAATCACAGTGACAAAAGCATTGCAAAAGAAAGAAAGAAAAAAATGTCAAAAATTTCACCCAATGATCCCAAGAAAGTGCTATGATACGAGATGTTAGGAACCTCCTGCAATAAACAATGAAAATGCACGATATAACTGAAATAACAGAGCACAAAAGATATTTTATTGATCATAGTCCACTTCGAGGGGTCAACCTCCTTTGAGCAAGCTCAATACAAAATAGCTCGTGGATGCCTTCGTTGACATCAACACATACTTATATACTAAGGCTAATCTAAACAACTATTACTCCCCGTGAATGTGGAATAATACAACATACTAACGAGATGAATTGACAAATATTGTGCAAATATTACTCCCCATGAATGTGGGATAATAAAACTTACTAACGGGACGACTTACAAAGCATATGCGTCCAACAAAATATACTAATGGAATAAAGAGGAGGATTGGCATGGGTTATTAACAGTTCCTCCCTCGAAGAGGATTGATATTTATCTATGTTCTTCATTATTAAGTCATGGACTACTCTCTTATTGTCTATTTTATCTCTTTTTATGTTATTTTTGGGACTTGGTTGCATAACACTCATCCTCATGAATTGGTAACCAAGAGGACCAAGAGAGTACCTTTATGCTGTTGGAATCATTCTATGTGTGATAGGCAAAGAGCATGATCTTGTGAGTGATAGGTTCTAGAGTTTGTGAGTGAGAGCCAAGAGATTGTGTGAGAAAAAATCTTCAACATCAAGGATTTGGTTGTAGTTTTTTTTCTCAAGTTATGTTAATACAAATATGCTTTCCCTTCCCATAAATGATTTGTAATTGATTCAAATTATTTATTGCTTTTCTCCTTGATCATTAACATAGGCTATTAAATTATCTTGTTGCTTTCACTTTTGTATCATGTCCTTTTCATCCTTTTGCAAGTACAACTAATCTAAGGAGCATCAACAAGACAAGGAGTATCTCCATTAAGAGGTAAGAAAGCTTTATATTCAAGTGATTTGGAAATCTAGATTACTGTGTGTGTTTTGTTCTATATCTGAATCATTCAGTCTATGGAAGCGATTTGTCCTCCCTTACTAATAATTTCCACTAAAAATGTTAGGACATTATGGGTGGTGCATTAATGTGACATGAAAGAATAGTCTTAGCTGGAAATTTAAAAATTACAAACCTTTAACAATCATAATCCAATGGTGCTCCTAGTTCACATCAATGCACAATTTTTTCAGTGCTCTAATTTGTTGTAGGTACACTGTATACACATTCTCTATCGGCCCTAAAATGAAGTAAACATCAATGCTTCTAGTTCATGTAAGCACACTGGTTACGATACTCCTAGAATACATCAGTGCATCGATATTCAGTGCTCTCGTGTAAAGTAAGTGCACCATTTTCAGGGATTTTACTTTATATAGACGCAATTCCTCCCAAAAATAATATACATATATGTATGTATGTATGTATGTATGTATGTATGTATATCTTAAAAATCATAATTAAACGGTGCTCGTATTGGACGGCAGTGAACTAGTGTTCGATGCACTGACGCGCAGTAGGCGAACCATGAAAAAACTTTTGCAAATTCCCTGATGCATTTGTATACTGGTGCACCGACTTGCTAATATAATTTTAAATTTATAGAAGTTTTTGTGATGCATTGTTTTACTAGAGCACACCGTTAATGGTGTTTAATAGATTAAAGTGCACCGCCACTAGTGTGTTAAGGTTATATTGGAGCACATTATGTCATTTTTTTGAAAAATTTTAATACTTTATTTTAGTAGATATAATTGTCATGTAATGATTTTATATGTATGATTATGAGACATATTGATGTTATATGTGAAATAAAGACATGAGCGTCATGGGGCTAGGTAGAGACACGAAGCACAACTTGATCACTACAACGTTTGCAGAGAGCGTGAGGCTAGGGAGAGGGGGAGATATTTATACCCGCTTCCCATTACTCTTCAAAAAAGACACCTCTTGATATTTGTTGGTCCCCTTGAGTTGTATGAGGAGGAAAAATATCTCAAGGGGAATAGTACATTAATCACCTAGTTGATCATATTCTAGGATCATCATAGGAAACGTTTTGAGTTGGTACTGATCAATGGTTTCAACACACTAAGGAAGACATATATTTTATCGCTATGATTTCTAGGAGAGGTGAGGAATTTCCTTAGTTCCCTGAGGTTCCATCTAGAGATGTAGTGTTGATGTATTTGCAACTTCGGAATGTATCGGGATAATTCACTTGTGATTCTCTTATCAGGAGAATCACTTGTATTTCCTTGTACCCTGATGTTCCTATCAGGAGAATTACTAAAAGTGTCGAGGTAGTCCCCTCTGTTGTAAGTTGGGTCATTAGTATACTAGTTGGGGTTACTCGATCCTACATAATTAAGTTAGGATTACTTGAGCCTACGTAACTGATTTAAATATTAAGTGAATGAAAGAATATAAATAGAGAGTGGGCCTCTCTATTTGAGACACTCACTCACTCAACTGGGGTGCATGAGTGAGAGAGGAAGTGCTCACACAAGTGAGAGAGAGAACAACTATTGGAGATCATATTTTTGTCTTTAGGTTTTACTGCTTCCATTGGTGCTCATTCTATCTTTTAGGAAGTTGTGGGGTTTTCTCCTTTATGGTTTCCCTGAGGAAAATCTTTTTGTCTCTTGTCTCTTGTGATTATTGATGTGCATGTTATTCTCTCAGATAAGCATATTGTCTAAATGATAAAAAAATCTAACATGGTATCAGATCTAACCTGAGAAGAAGACACTGTGGAGTTGCAGAAGCTAAGGCTTCTTACTTTTTGGGTCTCTCTCCAAGATCCATCAGCAAAAGGAGGCTAGACTAAGTCTCCATTGAAGGGCGTATCTTTCTGTTGAAGCAGAATTTGATTCCAGGCATTTTCAATTTTTGCCCCAGGAAATTAGGGCCTTTCACAAAAGAGGACTTTTTTAGTGATCCCAGCATAGCATTTCTCTCCTAATCAAAATCCAAGTTTATATACCAGGTTCAAATTTTTTGGTTGAGTAAAACACTAGGAAAGTCAAACCCTAGTTTGACCCCGGGCCTGAAAAATGCTAAAATACTAAAAATTGTAGTTTTGGTACATTCGCTATATCTCGGGATTGAAGAAGTCTCAGGGACCGAGCTTTTCACAAGCTAAAGATAAATTCCTAATGTACCCTGTGTAAAAATGTCAGACTCAGATTCTCTATATTCTGGGAGATATGATTCCTCCAAATCAGGGTTCCATCCTCTTCCAAGATTCAACCCTAAACAGGACACCTAGGGAGAATTGTTGTATCTCAGGATACGAAGGTCCAAATGAAATTTTGAAAGATGTTCCAAATAGGACATAGACTTTACGTTGTGGTAAAATTTTCATACCCCAAAGGTGAAACAATGACACATGGAATTTCATACAAGTTTGCTATTCTGAACAGTCCTGAAATAATTCACCTTGGGAAAACGCTCATAAGTCCCAATTGGTGAAACCAATTCTTCTCAAACCTATGGTGTTGGAAAGAGGACAGGAGAGGTTGCCTCAGTGCTAATGTTTAGACACAGAGGAGTACTAATCTTGGAGATACTACAGAAACAATATCAAGCATTTATGTAGAAGAAATTAGAAAACTAGGGATTCTGAGTTCGACATGGTATGACATGATGGATAGCTTCCTGATGGATCGATACTTTACCAAGAGTAAATTGGGTTCCAACCTTCAAGGTTGAATGCAGAAGACTAGGATATGTTGATGACCTGATAAGACGAACTCATGGAAGATGTTATGATGAAAGAATACTAGAATGATGTTTGGGATATAGTACTCAAACCAAAAAAAAGCAAGAATGTGGTATCTTCCAAATGGATTTGCAAGATAAAATATGTTACTGATAGAAGTAAGGAAATACTTGTGGCTAGAGGTTTCTATCAGAAAGAGGGAATTAATTCTGAAGAGACACATACTCCAGAACTATCATGGTAGTTTCTTCCATGATGAAGTAAATACAAGTGTTCCTTAATGGTATGATTGAGGAAGAGTTTTACATCGAATAGTCACAAGGATTTGAAGTTGAAGACAGATGGACTCATGTATGCAAGTTGAAGAAGGCCCTCTATGGCCTGAAGCAAGCTCCCAGAGCTTGGTATGGAAGAATAGATAGTTTCTTGACAAGAATGGGCTTTGCCAAGAGTAAAGTCGATCCTAACCTTTACTACAAGGTTGTAGAAGATGAACCTGTCATACTATTACTGTATGTGGATGATCTATTTTTAACAGGGAATGAGAAACAGATTGTAGAATGCAAGAAGAAGTCCGCTGAAGAATTTAGACCTTGGTCTAATACTTTATTTCCTAGGTCTGGAAGTATGAAGGAATCTTTCTCAATCAGGGAAAGTATGCAGTGCAAGTTTTGAAAAGATTTGATATGTTTGAATGAAAATCCATGGCCACACCCGTGGATTCCAACCTAAAGTTATTAGCTGATGACTCATCAAAGTTAGTGGATGTGACTCAATACAGATAGATTATTGGGTCATTGATGTACTTAACAAATACTAGACCAGACATTTGTTTTGCTGTGAACACCTTGAGTCAATATCTAGTTCAACCTAGATGGGTTCACCTGATAACCACAAAACATGTGATGAGATATCTGAAAGGGACTATAGACTTTGGTCTATACTATGATGGAAACCATGACTGCAGATTGTATGACTATACAGATGCAGATTGGGCTGGAAGTATCTCAAACAGGAAAAGCACATTAGGTAGATGCTTTTGTTTGGGGTCTGCTATGAGTTCATGGTTTAGCAAGAAATAGTCCAATGTTTCTCCTAACACGGCTGAAGCAGAAACATAGCAGATTGCTCTGCTAAGTTGTGAAGCCATATGGCTTCAGAAGCTCATATTAGGTCTCTTTGACCTAAATATGGATACTACAATGATGCTATGTGATAACCAGAGTTGTGATGATAGAGAACCATGTGTTCCGTCGTAACACATAGAAATCCGGTATTTCTACATACAGATGATGATGTTTCAGTATTTACATACTGTAGATGCAAATGATGGTGATTCAGTATTTCTATACTGAATATAGAGATGATGATGCTTTTAGTATTTCTATACTAAAGATATAGATGATGATGCTTTCAGTATTCACATACTGGAGATATAGATGGTGATAGTTCAGTATTCACATACTGAAGATGTAGATGATGATGTGTTGACAAAGCCTCTGTCTCGGGTAAAGTTCGAACACTTTCAAGACAAGCTTGGTGTTGTTCGGAAAGACCTTCCTCGAAAGGGGGAGTAGTGGTGTTGCAGTGGGATTGTATCATCCCTCAGCATTTTCTCTAAAGTGATCCAGTGACCTCGATCCTCGAGAATGAAGAGGGATTGTATCATCCCAAGACATATGTCCATAAGGGATCTGGTGACTTCGGTCCTCGAGAATGTAGTGGGATTGTATCATCCCTGGGCACTTCCCCTAAAGTGATCCAGTGACCTCGGTCCTCGAGAATGAAGAGGGATTGTATCATCCCAGGACATATGTCCATAACAGATCTGGTGAATTCTGTCATCGAGAATGTGGCAGGATTGTATCATCCTTGAACTTTGGTTCAGAACGGATCCGGTGAACTTCGGTCATCAAGAAGGTGGAAGGATTGTATCATCCTTGAACTTTGGTTCAGAATGGATTCGGTGAACTTTGGTCATCGATAAGGTGGCAGGATTGTATCATCCTTGAACTTCAGTTCATAATGGATCCGGTGAACTTCGGTCATTGAGAAGGTGGCAGGATTGTATCATCCTTGAACTTCCATTCAGAACGGATCCGATGAACTTCAGTCATCGAGAAGGTGGCAGGATTGTATCATCCTTGAACTTCGGTTTAGAATGGATCCAGTGAACTTCGGTCATCGATAAGGCCGTAGGATTGTATCATCCTTGAACTTTGGTTTAGAATGGATCCGGTGAACTTCGGTCATCGAGAAGGTGGAAGGATTGTATCATCCTTGAACTTCGGTTCAGAACGGATACGGTAACTTCGGTTGTCGAGAATGTGGTAGGATTGCATCGTCCCTAGAATTTAAGTCCAAAAGAGATCCAAAGACTTCTTTGTCTTTGTACTGTGGTTTGCAAATTGTTGCTGCTGATGATGATGATCAGAGTTTGATGATGATGTTTCTGATCAAAAGATCAGAGTATGATGATGACGATGTTTTGATGGTGATGTTTTGATGATGATGTTGTTGCTGATCGAAAAGTCAAAGTGCTAAAGATGTTGTTGCTGATTGAAAGTTCAAAGCGCTGAAGTTGTTGCCGATCGAAAGGTCAAAGTGTTGAAGATGTTGATGCTGATAGAAAGAGTTAAAGTGCTGAAGTTACTGCTGATCGAAAGGTCAAAGTGCTGAAGGTGTTGTTGATGCTAAAGATTGAAGTTGAAGACTAAAGAACTGATGATGATGTTAACAGTCAAAGTGTTGTTGTTACTGAAGATTTAAGATGAAGACTACATGATGTTGAAAAGCTTCCAATGATTTATAGATGTGTTACCCTGATGATGTTGATGATGTCCTCTATCTCTCTCCTACTATTGTTGTTGTTGATGTTTCTATAGAATACCCTTCTCGTTAAGGGGGAGTGTTGAAATATTGTAACTTCAAAGAATATTCTATATGTATATTTTTGTGGTCCCCGATGGTCCTACTAGGAGAACCACTTGTCTTACTTTGTACCTAGATGCTTCTAATCATAAGAACTAATAAGAGTCATGAGGTAGTCCCCTATAATTGTAAAGGTGGGTCATTAGCACCCCAGTGTGGTTACTTGAGCCTACATGTGTAAATTGAACCTACATGATTAACTTGATCCTACATGTCAGATTGAATTATTAAAGTGAACGGATGAAAATAAATAGAGAGTGGGATTCTCATTTGGAACACACACTCTCACTTGTGTAGCGCATTAGTGGAGAAGAGAAGAGTAGCTGGAGAAGGAGGAGGATCAGGCTTTGATCTCCTTGTTGGTTTTATCTTTTATCTTTTGGGGCATCTATATTGAGGAAGCTTTTTCTGGTTTTTTCCCTTTAGGGTTTTCCCAAGATAAATCTGTGTTGTTCTTTTGATACTGTTTCTTTCAGTGTTCCTGCTTATATGTTTTTGTTATGAAAATGAAATGAAATACTGATGTATTAGCTAAGCATATGAAAATTTAACACAGAAGGCACCCATGGGATAACACATACATGAGGAGCTTGAAGATCACCTAGAGTGATGAAGATCTTAACCTTTGCTACAAGGTTGTAGATGAAATCCTATAGAGGATGACAATCTCACAAGATGGGTGCGAGAAGAACTCTTGAAAAGGTTCAGGATCTTGATATCCAGTGACCCTAGATGGATACATAGAATATTAGTAGCAGAGGAAACTACTTGTCACTCCGGTACAGAATGTTTCAATGCATAGAGTGCGAAAGGAAGAGGGAGAATGATGCTCTACTTCAGAGGGAGTGACTGCAGAAGATCTTGAGGCTCGACATGATACAACAAGATGGAAATATTACTAATGGCTCTAGGATTCACTAAGACTAAAACAAATTCCAAACTTTGCTTCAAGGTTGAAGGTGGACTACCAGTGATGCTC
Organism: Pseudotsuga menziesii; assembly: GCA_001517045.1. Classification (NCBI taxonomy): domain Eukaryota; kingdom Viridiplantae; phylum Streptophyta; class Pinopsida; order Pinales; family Pinaceae; genus Pseudotsuga; species Pseudotsuga menziesii. The sequence continues at coordinate 14,493 of LPNX010899237.1, forward strand.
CTATTATATGTCAATCACTTGTTCCTAAAAGAAAAGAGTAACTCATTAAAGTTGCAAGAAGGAGACTTGCTGCTGAGTTCAAGATGAAGGACTTGGATATGATGCACTACTTTCTAGGCATGGAGGTGTGGTAGAATGTAGATGGAATCTCCTTGGGACAAGGGAAGTATGTAGTAGAGATCCCAAAGAGGTTTAGGATGATGGACTGCAAGGCCACGACCACACCTATGGCATCGAACCTGAAGCTATTGAGTGTTGCTTCATCAGAGTTGGTTGATGCCACGATGTATCATCAGATGATTTGTTCATTGATGTACCTGATGAATACAAGACCATTTATTTTCTTTTCTATGAACACATTGAGACATGTTCACCTGATGGTTGCAAAGAATGCAGTGAGGTACCTAAAGGGTACAGTTGATTATGGGCTCAAGTATGATATGAATCAGAAAATTAACCTGGAGGGTTATGTGGATTCGTATTGGGCAGAGAGTTCCATTGATAGGAAGAGCACTTTGAGGTGTTGCTTCAGTATGAGATCAGGTGTGATATCTTGGTTTAGCAAGAAGGATTCCTGCATGGCACTAAGTACAGCTGAGGAAAAATATGTTGCCACTTGCTCGGCTATTTGGGAGGTTGTATGTTTCTTTTGAAAACTACTATTTGATTTTATTTATCTGACTTGCATTTTTGTATGATGCAGAGAGGAGCAGTGAAGCTCCAGTATGTGATCCAGATCAAGATCTCTTAAAAGAGGGAGTTCTAGCATAACCGGTGAGATAGGTTGTCTGAGCATAAAATCTTGGTGAAGCTCATAGGTTGCTCAGACGTAAACAGTCATGTAGGTTTTCCTTAGATGTAATCGATTCTAGCGAAGCTCGCAGGTTATCCTTGGACATAATCAGACCTAATTTGATTCTATGCTAGAAATGGCCAGAGTGAAGTTTGAATACTTTTGGGAGAAGCTTTGAGTTCTCCAGATAGATGTTCCTTCCAAGGGGAAGTGATGATTATGTGAGCCCTTCTGTCATGGTGGTAGGATTGGTTCCTCCCATGGTCAGATTTAAGTGTTGTGCCCTTCTGAAATGGTGATAGGATTGGTTCCTCCCATGGTCAGATGTAAGTGTTGTTCCATTTTGACATGGTGGTAGGCGGTGCCTCCCATGGTCAGATATAAGTGCAGTGTCCTACATCCAGTATGAAAAAGGACTGGCTCTGTAGAGACCCACATCCAATATGAAAAAGGATTGCCTCTGTTTAAGTACATCCAGAATGAAAAAGGGTTGGCTTTGTAGTGGCCTACATCTAGTATGAAAAAGGGCTGGCTTTGTAGAGACCCACATCCAGTATGAAAAAGGACTGGCTCTATGGTGGTACATACAGTATGAAAAAGGAATGGCTCTGTAGAGGCCTGCATCCAGTATGAAAAAGGACTGGCTCTGTAAAGGAATACCTACAAGGAGGCTAGGCCTACAACCAGCATGAAAAAGGGTTGGCTCTATAGAACTTCCTGTGACGATAAGAATGAAGAGATAGCACCATTTGATGGAGATAGAAGAAGTAGTGATGATGATGATGATCCAGTGATGATACAGCTTTGATGATGATCCATTGATGATCCAGCTTTGATGATGATCCATTGATGATCCATCTTTGATGATGATCCAGTGATGATCTAGCTTTGATGATGATCTAGTGATGATCCAGAGAAGAAGACTTGTGCTGATGAATTGTGTTAAGAGAATACCTTCCTAGTTAAGACGGAGTGTTGATGTATTTGTAACTTTAGAATGTATTCACTTATATATATTCTATTTCATTGATCCTCGATGCTCCTATCAGAAGAATCACTTGTATTTCCTCGTACCCCGATGTTCCTATCGGGAGAATTACTAAAAGTATTGAGGTAGTCCCCTTCGTTGTAAGTAGGGTTATCAGTGACCTAGTGTGGTTACTCGAGCCTACATAACTGAGTTAGGATCACTCGAGCTTGCGTGACTTAGTCAAATATTAAGTGAACAAAAGAATATAAATAGAGAGTGAGCCTCTCTATTTGAGACACACACACACACTCAACTGGGGCACATGAGTGAGAGAGGAATTCATCACACAAGTGAGAGAGAGAACAGTTGTTGGAGATCATTTTTCTATATTTGGGTTTTACTGTTGCCATTGGTGCTCATTCTATCTCTAAGGAAGTTGTGGGGTTTTCTCCTTTATGGATTCCCCAAGGAAAATATTTGTGTCTCTCGTCTCTTGTGATTATTGTTGTGCATGTTATTATCTCAGATAAGATCCTAGATCATATTGTCTAAATGATAAAAATCTAACATGTAGCAATGACATATCTAGTATAGGTTTAGAGATACGTTGGTCCCAACATCCTTGACCCTGCTCATTGTCAGGTCAATAGTGGGCAACTTTCCATTATTTATTTCAATAGAGAAGAGGTGAGGTGCCTCTGTATGTTGGTAACGACCATAATGCATCACTCCAGTGATGGTCAACACATTAGATACCCTCTATTATATCATGTTGATTATTTATTTCAGGAACCTAGATGCATTATGTGGTCTTCTATTCTTTTATGACAATTTTTTATGCTCTTAGTCGATGTCGTGCATCTAGTAGCAGGAGGGAGAACTTCCCTTTCAATTCAGAGTTGTTTTGTCTATTTTTTGAGACATTTCTGGCCATTAAGCCATCAGTTAAATGACACCTCTTAGGTTGATGACAAATGTTTGTATACGCATGTGGGGGTAGATGATAACCAAGAGGGGGTAGTCGAAATTTCCATCCAGTACCACTGTGGAGGTGCTCGACATGTTAGGTGGACAGAACCGGCCTCGATTAGACATGGTTGTATATCCATACATGAGATTGGATTGTAGAGGTTGTGCCAACATGTTATTTTCCCAGGATGAGCCTGTTAGAATAGTAATCCATCATTAGTACCTTATTTACACTAATTATTCAATTTTATTTCTTTTTTAAGCTTTAATACATTATGAGGTGGACTAGGGGTGCTTAGGTGAACATAAGACATGTCAAGTTGAAGTTCTATGACCCACATGGGTACTCTAGCCTAGTCATCCAGCCACATATGGAAAGCCATCATTTTTGGTGCACTCCCATTCATTGAATGTGGACAGGAAAGTTGACTTGGGGCGCTAGAGTGGGATTTTGCCCAAATTTGGCTTGATTTGGTGCAATTATTGTTGCATTGAGAGTCTAAACCATCCAGCTTTCCACACCCACACTGTCCAAGGTGTAATCATTGACCTAGCACACATCATACATGCCACTTCAGCAATTTGTGGTGATTTGGAGAGATTTGGGATGAGATTGTCCCACCTAGGGGGGTTTGATGCCAATTTGGCAATTTTGGGATTTTTGCTCACAATTGGCTTCCAAAGCCATTAAAAACACTTATGATACATTTATAAACCTGTTAATAAAAATTTTAGAGTTAGACAGTCCAAAATTATCTTGCTTCCAACTATCATTGTGTGTAATTAACTGTAATTTGATGGTTTTTGTTGAATCTTGCACCCAAATTTGATTTGTGAACCTCACTAAAGCTCCTAGATTCTCATGTGGTTTGAATTAATCACTTTCTGGTTTGAATTTCTCACATGGTATCAGAGCTGTTTGGATATTTTTGAGTTGTAGACCAAATTCTTAGTGGATTTGAGCTACTTTGTTAATGGACTCCAGATAATATCGAATTGTTGAGTGTAACCCAGTTAGAGATTTCACCACCATCAGTGTAGGAAGCAATGGAGGCTACCCACATCATGCTAACACCTTTCAACTTCTTTGAATGGAAGGCAAAGATGGTGATTCAATTGAGAGCTAAGGCGTTTTTCAGAGTTACTATGGGCACTGAAGTGAAACCAAATTTTGTTGTACAAAAAGCCAAGTATTTTAACAAATTGGATGAATCATATGGTTTGCTATGTCTAAGCATATCAAGAGAGTTTTTGTTCCACCTTGACAGTTTGACATCGCCAAAGGAGGTTTGGGAGAATCTTGAGTCTCTATTTGGAAAAACTGATGAGCTACGTGGTCACTTGCTTGAGAATGAGCTGATAAGATTGATCCTAGCGCACTATGACACAATCCAAGACTTCTTCACCAAGTTAAAATCACTTGTATTGCAATTAAAGCAATGTGGGATTGAGAAGAAGGAAGATCAAATGTTCTTGTCTATACTTTTAAAGTTGGGGCCAAAGTTCTCAGTCTTTGTGAGCACATTTCACTCAGGAAAACTCACCTTTCGAAACTAGAAAATACCAAGTCTGTCAAGTTTCATGGATTCACTCACTTAAGAGTAGGAAAAATTGGTCCAAATGGGTTCCATCAAGACCAAATATGAAGCACTAGCAGTGGGGGTTTTGAATTCAAAAAGGGCCAAGTCCAAGAATTCGAAGTTGTTGGACAAGAAGAAATCAAAAAAACCCAAATCCAATGAGGGGGCTACAAATCCACCCAAAGAAAAGGAGTTCAGAAAGGAAAAGAGAAGTCCAAATGCTCTTAGCGACCACAAGGGATTGCTTCTAGAAAGATCATGCATGAAGAAAACCATAGACACCATGGCGCAACTACTGGAGAAGAACAACATTCCAGTTCCTGACAATGCTAGGAAGAAAGATGGCAACTCCATTTCAAGTGAAGGAAAGAAGAAATGTCATGCATTAGTGGCGGGTACTTCTAATTCCTCATCCTTTATTATTGATTCAGGTGCTTCCATGCATATGGTATCCGGGAGAGAATTCTTCTCCTCCATGAGTTTGAATGGGAGATGATTCTGAACTCCAGACCCAAGGGATTGGGAGAATTGATTTATACCATGGGGTCTTCAGTGATGTACTGTATGTACCGGACCTTGTAGCAAATTTTCTATCAGTCTACTAGATGATCCATACAGGAGAGCCAAAGAGAGTAATCTTTACTCCTGACTCTGTAGAGATTTCTGAAATCTCAATAGACCAAGTTGTTGCTATTGGGTATGCTGATCATCATGAGAGAATGTACAAATTCTCTAATTTCCAACCTACTTCCAGAGATCAAGCACTTCACTCACATTCCAATGAAGTCTCCAAACTATGGCATGAGAGGTTTGGCCACATGAATTACAAATATCTCCAAACATTACACAAAGAATGAATGGTGGAAGGTCTTCCACAAATTCAGCCATCTACTAGAGAATGTATTGGATGTGTGATTGGGAAGCATCCTAAGCAGAGCTACGAGAAAGGGAAGGAAAGTGTTAGACACTGAGAGGGGGGGGTGAATCAGTGTAAAGCCAATTTCAAAAATTTTCTTAGCTTGTCACAATTAACTACCAATTCATCATTCTACCAATCTCATAATCATTTCATAAACATCTTTCACTTCATCATTCACATAGCATAAGCATTTGAATCATCAAGAACCATAACACAAAAGAATACAACACCATTTAATTTTGTAATCTTTTTGTATTATTTTTGGACCGGCTACAACCGTGAGGTAAAATTAGCACCTACTGATACGAAGAGCACCTACTCTTTATCCAGGACCCTGCCTGGTTTTCTTAGACCCTGCTAAGAAGGGTTTGAGGTATCCTAACCTCAAATGCAAGTCAAGCTTGCATTTACAATTTAAGCTTACTGTCTCAACACATTTTCATCACTGTCACTATCTCTAGCACCTCTTCAATCAGCATCAACATACTGTCTCAGTCCTATCATCAGTTGTTCATCATCATTATGTCCATATCTACAAGCACATCATTCTAACCATAACCACAAATACATCATTATGTCCATCAAATTGCTGGCAGTATCATACAATCATATACATCATATCAATCTGTTGATCACAAGCACTATTGCAGGTCATTTGTTTATCAACCATGTCATCTACACTGTTGAAATACTACAAAGTCTGCTCTTCAACACTACTTGTCAAGTCATCAAACATAAAATTCTAAACATTATCAAGGTCTGATCATCATGGTGTATTCATCATATAGGGTGTACCTCAACATCATAGTATGCAACATCATCATCATAGGATATTCAATCTAGAAGTCCATCATCAAAGTGCACAACGTATTTCCTCATCATCAGACAAGGTCTGTCAAACTGAACATGTCATCAAGATACCAAAATCACCATCAAGGTCTAGATCATCATCATAGGGTTTGCATTATAGTGTGCACCCAATACTTTATCTGTTTGTGTACAGTTCCTCGTGTATACTACTGCTACTCCCATCCGAAATTTGAACAAAACATGTAAACAATACTGTAACATACTTGATCGAGATGAGATATATTTATCATTGCATGCCTGTGAGAGTAGTAAGGTAGAAATTTTACAACAACTTCTTGTTTTCCATCATGAAGGCATGACCTTCTTATCAAGCTTAAGCAAACTCAATATGAGGACCTTGGCTCAGATTTGGATGTTTAGGATCTTGAACACTGTGGCAAGAAACTTAACTACTGTAGAATCCCGAACTCAGAGAATGAGAGAGTTAGGTCTATAGTTTCCTTTGAATTGTTTCTTTGAGTAATCTTCATATGTTGTAGCTCTCATCTTACCTCAGTTCGAATTCAAAGCTCATCGTAACTCCAACTTCACACCATCCATACTTCTATTCCATACCTGAACTTCAGAGATACTACATTCACTCCTACAGTTGTTTCTTCAACATGAAACTCAGAACACCAACATATTGTTACTATTTCAACTTGGTTTCCTATGATCTATAACATATACTACAGAGAAGTATGCTATCAATCAGCCTAAAACTTCGTTGTCATTTCCTTCATACTGCTACTGTCTCTAATTTCACCTGAATTTCAGGGCTCTAACTTCCACCCACTCTTCATGTCTACTGTAGCCCGAAGTCATAAAACGAAAACAAATTTGCTAATGTTGCTACATAGTCTGCTCCTCCACTGTAATTCAGATCTGCTCCTCTACTTCAAGCTACTGCTACCCGGAAAAAGGTTAGTCACTAATCAAAACACCTTGGGACTGTTATTTTGCAGCATGAAATAACTCCAAACTGTGTCAACCTTTGGATGAACCTTGGACTGTGTAAGAGCTGAAAAGTTGGACTATTTAGATGCCTTAGGACTGTTTAAACCATAGTCAAAACTACAAATACTAAACCCCAAAAAGAAAGTTCTTCTCACTAAAAAATTTGGGTGTCTTCTCCACCTCTTACTGCACTGAGAGTTGACTGCTCCTCTGCTGCAAAATTTGGGTGTCTTCTCCACCTCTTACTGCACTGAGGGTTGACTGCTCCTCTGCTGCAAAATTTGGGTGTTTCCCCTTTACTGATGTAATTTCGGACTACTGCTGCTGCAAATAACTACCACCAAGAGGACAGAAAGAACACCAAAAAAAATTCTCTGCTGTAATTTCGGACTGCTGCCACTGTGAATATCTCTCTGCTGCATGCAAGAATTTCCTTAGTCAAACCACCGAATTTCAGAGTGGATCTTCCTCATCCAAATTTACACTCTAAAATAATGAAACTTGGTGGGGTATTTATACTCATTTTCCACCATGATTTTGGGGCCGACTTGTATAAACAAAATTTTATTTCTTTATTTTAATTTTAAAAAAAAAATTAAATTAATTTTTTTTCCTTTAGCTAGCCGACTTGTCTGAAGGGATTCACAAAATGCATCCACATGTTTGGAGGATGGTTGCTTGTCATCAACCTTATTTCCAGGACTATTAGGCCAACTTCAACACTTGTCCAGTCTTCCTTTTTTAAGAGGGCTATCTTTACAACTATCAAACAAGGATTTCTGCTCCCATATCATTATTCAAGAAGTTTATCAAGGTAAACCATGATCAAAGTGCCAAGGTCCATCATTTCACATGCAAGAATATCGTCAATGCTTCCTCCATGGTTCAAGAGCGGGTTCCAAGTTTCCATAAGAGGACCATCATCTCCATGCAAGTATGAGGGCTTGTTCAAATTTTATGGGCTTCAACACACCATGACCACGTTTCATATGAAATTGTTCAATCAAATGACCACATTATGGGTCATTTGGGTCAATCCTAAACCCAACCAGCATGGCTTCCATTATTGTGCAAGAAGCCTTCAAGATCCACGTTACCATATATGAGAGCATCATCATGGGCTCCATAAAAAAGGCATCAAGATCATCACACGAGAACCATGTACATCAAACATCTCAACTAAGAGTAGGGCTCCACCATGTAACCCAAAGTATATCATGTGTGTGGTATCGAAGTACTTCTTCAAGGGCTTCTTCATCAAGCAAGGGGCTTCATGGGCTTCCTCAACCATCTTAACCATGCCAAGAGACCTCCAAGGGTCAAGATCCATCATGCTGCCTATTGTGGGGTTGCTAGGCCTTCTCCTGGGGTACCATGACATCATCATAGCATGAATGACCACAGAATGGATCATTAATGCTTCTCCAACCCACCTAGGGTTCCTCCAACTTCTGTAAGGTCTTCAGGGCCATCTCCAGGGTCTTCAACGTCTTCATCAAGGTGGTGGCATCAAGATCCAAGCTTGTGGGTACCGAGACCTTATCAACTGGGTACAAGGTGCTTGAAGGCACAAACCCACTCTGTAAGGGATCCAAGGCATTGCAAGGTGCAAAACCACTTTGTAAGGGGTCAAGGCACTGCAGGTGGGACTTGATGGCATCAATGACATCCTGTGGGGCCACTGCAAGTCCATGTTGGCATCAATGACAATTTCATCAACAGAAAGAAGAGAAACAAAACCACTTGGGTTGGTGCATTCTGATATGATTGGTCCACTACCCACTCCTTCATATGGTGGATCTAGGTATGTGCTTACATTTATTGATGACTACTCTCGATTTTGCTGGGTGTATTTTCTAAAATTAAAACCTGAGGTGTTTGAGCAACTCAAAGTTTGGAAAGCACTAGTAGAGAATCAGAGTGGGTAGAAGATCAAAGTCCTTAGGACTGATAATGGAAAGGAATATGTGAATAAGAATCTACAGCAACTTTGTGAGGAGTGTGGCATCCAAATGCAACACTCAACTTCCTACACACCATAGCAAAATGGTGTGGCAAAGAGAAAGAATAGATCTCTCAAAGAGATGGCAACTTGCATGATAGAAGTGAGGTAACTTAATCCCAAGCTATGGGCTGAAGCCATCAGCTATGATACTCATATTCAGAACAGAGCCTTCCATAAATTAGTGAAAGGGATGACACCCTAGGAGGCATGGTTTGGTGAAAAACTAGATGTCTCAAATTTCAGGATATTCAGGACAAAAGCATGGGAAATAATTCCTTCAGAGAAGAGGAAATCCTTGCAGCCACAAAGCAAGGAGTGTCTCATGGTTGGATATAGTGAGGACACCAAAGGGTACAAGCTCTTTGACACATCTACAGGCAAAACATTTGTTGAAAGAAGTGTCAAATTCGAAGAAGAGCCAATTCCAGACTTTGAACTTGCACCGAGGGTTTGCTCCTCTCCTCAACCATTCAAAGACGTAAGTGATAACACATGCTCTATTTTTTCTGATAATTCTGATATGGATGTTGCTGAATATTATATTTTTGTAGATGACTCACCATCTAGGCCCAAATGGGCTGAAAAATTGTCCAAGCAGCTGGGGAATTGGCAGGCAATCCCCAAGAGCCTAGGAAAACTAGATCACAAACTAGTAAGGCTTCATTTGAAAGTGATAGTGCTCTTGCTGAGCACGGTTACATGCTGATCAGCTCTGACCCATAGAAATATCAGCAAGCTTGTACAAACCCAAGATGGAAGTCAGCAATGGAAGATGAGCTTCAGTCCCTCCAAGAGAACAATACATGGGAATTGGTTCCCCTTCCTCCCAAGAGGAAAGTTGTTCAATGTAAATGGGTCTACTGGACCAAACTTGCTACTGATGGTTATGGTATAAAACATAAGGCTAGATTAGTGGCTAAGGGATATTCTCAGGTCCATGGAGTTTATTACACAAAGACCTTTGCACCGGTTGCAAAGATGGCCTCAATTAGACTAGTTCTTGCAGTAGCAGCTAGTAAGTGTTGGGAGGTTCACCACATGGATGTAAAGAGTGCCTTATCGCATGGTGTAATGTCCCCAACCCTCCGACCGGTGAAGAGGATGCGACCATGGCGTTAACCATCTGGGAAACCAGCCCCATGAACATGTGCATTCATAAAATGCTTAAATGCTGAAACAAAATGCTTTGAACTAGAACATGCATACATGATCATTTCTCATACAACGGAAGAAAACATACGTTCATACAAGCATTCTACATGTTAATCACATTCATTAACAAAAAATATGATTGCAGAAGTAAAATAGACAAGATTACTTATCTTATGAAGAACTCGTTCCGCAACCAGCTACGTCGCTGCAACGTTCCACCCAACCATAGGCCAGCATGCTCCTTAATCTCTAAGAAATGCTGCCACCCCCAACTTGGGCATGATTCTCCAAGGAATAAGGAACAACCAGGCTTACACATAGCCAAGGATACACAAAACACAGCCAAGCCAACACAGTTGGGTTTATCAAGCCATCCACAAGACAGCCAAGCCAACATGGCCAGGTTTATCAGGCCATCCAGGAGTTGGGAAAGGCTAAATGCTAAGCTGGTGAGCCCATTACAGAGCTAGGAACACCTACACCAGAACTAGCCTGACTTCTAAGACACCCACACACACCCAACACAAGGAATCAGTCCCTTCTCTGCTACACAATCCCTCAAGCCCTGACTTCCCTTCCAGTGCTATTCAGGGGTTGTGGAGAAGAAAGCCATCCCTCTAGCTCTGTCTGTGTGGTTTCCAAACACACCAGGTTTATCAAGCAACCCAAGCCCCCATCCCTGCTCCCAACACAGTCTGAAGACCAACCATTGCACGCATGCAATAAATCAGTAGTTACAGCTTAAACAGGGAAAACGAATCTTGAGTTGTTCTTGGCCCTACCATGGCCAAGATGACTCCCAAGTGAATTACAATAGTCCCAAAATGTATCGGTAACCATAAATCACAACATGGGGAAACAACAGTCCGTCCTAGACAACGAATCCATCGAGAAAACTTACACAGACCACACTGGGGAAGAAAATACAGTCTCCCAACCCGTGCGTGAGGGAAACTTGCATCAGACCCCCAAAATACAGAGGGAAAACACACTAGATTCCACTCTGTGGAATAACATGAATGACAACCGATAAGCGGCTCCCCTCCTGGTTGCATGAGATCAAACAGAATAGATGCATGTGCATGAGAAAAGAACAGACCACTGTCCCTGCGTGAGGATGAACAGACAATGGGGAGTCGTGAGTGGGGAGTGCGCAAGTGTTGCAGCACCGTCGTCCAGAGAGTGGAGTGTCCGTTGGAGTGATGGCGGTGGTTTTGCTTGCATCGTGAGGTCAACCCGCTAGTGGAGTGTGCGTGTGGGAAAGGACTGACAGTCCTACCACACTCCACTCCCAGCCATAACTGCCCCAACTAACAGCAGTAGTTTTTAATGCTGGTGGTTGGATAAAACAAGGAAAGATGGGAAAATAAAAACAGGGTGGTGACACATGGATTTTCTCTCATGGCTCAAGGTTTGACATTCCCCCCCTTATCCTTGTGAAATTCATGCCCCTTCTCAATTTAATTTCCACGAACATAGCTGGTTGGGTTATTTAATTAAAGATGCATATTTACATGATGACTAAACTTAATATGTATGTCGCATGCCCCGATATACCATCGGTGACAATTTCAATCCGAAACTTAGCATAACCAATCGATGGTGGGGCCTTGGCCTTTAGCTCCGCACCATGATTATTACAATATATACATCATGTACATTTAATGCAATGGGGTCAAAACCAGGGTGTTACATTCCCCTCCCCCTTGAATAGCATTGTCCTCAGTGCTTCACAAAATTTGAACAAAATGTTACACTGGTATCGCCTCAGTGTTTCACAGAATTGAACATAAATGGATGTGCCAACCGCATGGCATCCTCCAGCTCCCACGTAGCCTCTTTAGTTCCGTAGTGCTCCCATTGCACCTTTACCTGCCCTATGGCCCGATTCCAGAGCATTGTGACCTTCCTATCGAGGATGCGCATTGGCTCGATTCGGAACTCTCCCTCGGGTTCCACCTGAATCACTTCCCAATTTATCACATGGTTAGGATCATGTATATATTTCTTAAGCAAAGAAACATGAAAATCATTATGAGCTCTAGTGCTAGCAGGCAATACAAGTCTATATGCAACTGGCCCTATTCTTTCAAGCACTTCAAACGGCCCACAATATCTAGGTGACAACTTGGCACAACTTCTGAGCTTCAAGGAACTCTTCCTTGCCCTCACTCTGAGGTAAACATGATCCCCAACACTGAACTCCCTGTTCACCCTATGCTTATCTGCATAGCTTTTATGTCTGTCCTGTGCTGCTTTCAGATTCTGCCTGATCTTTACAACCTCTTGCTCCATTTCCCTAAGCAATTCTGGTCCAAGCACAATCCTGTTCACTGGGTTATCCCAAGTCACTAGTGTCCTACACCTTCTTCCATACAAAGCTTCATACGGACTCATCCCCAAGGATGCATGTTGTCCATTGTTATAAGCAAACTCTACCAAGTGTAAGTAATCATCCCACTTGGTTGGTTTTTCCATCACGTATATGCGATGCATGTCTTCAAGCACCTGATTAACTCTCTCTGTTTGCCCATCTGTCTGAGGATGGTATGCAGTGCTGAAGTTTAGCTTTGTACCCAAATCTGCAAACAACCCCTTCAAAAAGTCGGAAGTGAACTTGACATCTCTGTCAGAGACTATTTCCTTAGGCAATCCATGCAATTTGAAAATATCCTTCATGAATATCTTTGCAATGTCATCAGTCTTATGCATAGACTTAACCAGTATAAAATGTGTTGCCTTTGTCAACTTGTCCACCACAACCATGATGGAATCGTGTTGTCTCCAAGTCATCGGCAATCCAGTAATAAAATCCATGGAAATAACTTCCCATTTCCATTCCGGAACTGGCAAGGGCTGCAACAAACCTGCTGGATGTTGATGCTCAACCTTTACCTGTTGACATTTCATACACCTCGAAATGTACTCAGCCATATCCCTTTTCATTCCTAGCCAAAAGTACTTCTTCCTGGATGTAGCAATGGTCTTCTGATATCCTGGGGGACCAGAATACAGAGCTTGATGTATTTCATCCATAACAACTCTTCTCGAATCTGCTACATCTGGAATATAAATTCTACCTTTATAAGTGAGAATTCCATCTTCTTCCAATTTATATCCCTCATACCTCTTCTCAAGACTTTGCTGCTGTAATTTGTCTTTTACCTGCTCATACAATTCATCTCCAGCAGCATGATTAACAATCTATTGCCTCAAATCTGATTGGCAAATACTAAGATATGACACATGCATTTATTGCATCTTCCTGCTGAGTGCATCAGATACCTTGTTTTCTTTTCCTTTTATGTGCTTGATTTCGAAATCAAACTCACATAAAAATTCTAGCCATCTTGCTTGCCTAGCATTCAGAGTAGGCTGATTAAACAAATACTTCAGTCCACAGTGATCTTTTCTGAGTTCAAATCTCTTGCCCATCAAGTAATGTCTCCACATCTTGAGAGCATGTACTATGGCTGCAAGCTCTAGATCATGAGTGGCATAGTTCTTCTCATGCTCCTTCAGCTTTCTTGACTCATAACATATCACGTGGTTGTCCTGCATAAGGAATCCTCCAAGCCCTTGTTCGCATGCATCGGTACACACCACAAAATCTTTCTCTAGGTCTACAACCTTCAATACTGGTGTACTAGTGAGAAGATCCTTCAACCTCTGGAAACTTTCTTTACACCTCGATGTCCATTCGAACTTCATCCCCTTCTTTTGCAAAGAAGTGATGGCATGTGCAACTCTGGAGAATCCCTCAATGAATCTCCGATAGTATACTGCAAGTCCCATAAAAGATCTTACATTTGTCACATTTCTTGGAGTAGGCCAATTCATAATGGCTTCAATCTTTTCAGGGTCCATAGATATACCCTCCTCTGAGATAATGTGACCCAAGTACTGAATTCTATCTCTATAGAAGTCACACTTGCTCAGTTTCGTATACAGCTGATTTTCCCTGAGCAATTTCAATGTCAATCTCAAATGCTCTTCATGCTCTTTCTCATTCTTAGAATAAACAAGAATGTCATCAAGGAAAACAAGAACAAACTTGTCCAAATATCTGCTGAAGACACTATTCATAAGGCACATAAATGTAGCTGGTGCATTTGTGAGACCAAGTGGTACCACTACAAACTCATAATTCCCATACCTTGTCCTAAAGGCTGTCTTATGAATGTCTTCATCCTTGATTCTCACCTGATGGTAACCAGACCTCAAGTCAATCTTGGAAAATACCTTTGCTCCCCTCATTTGATCAAAGAGGTCATCAATCCTAGGAAAAGGATATTTATTCTTCGCAGTAACCTTGTTCAACTGTCTGTAATGAATACATAACCCAAATGTACCATCTTTCTTCTTTACAAACAGAACTGGTGCTCCCCAAGGAGACACACTCGGTCGAATATACTTCTTTTCAAATAACTCTTGCAGTTGCATCTTCAAATCTAGCATCTTCGGTGTACTCATCCTGTAGGGTGCCTTGGACACTGGTGCTGCTCCTGGCACAAGTGCAATTATGAAATCAATGTCCCTTTTTGGAAGTAGCCCTGGAATCTCATCAAGAAACACATCCCTGAATTCCTGTAACACCTGATAGTCCTCCAACCTCGGAGTTTCATCTCCAGTTGACTACAAAATATGGGTTGCATACAACTGGCAACCCTTCCTACAAAACTTCTTTAACTACATAGCTGAAACCTGCCGTACTGAAATCACCTTTGAAATACCTTTCACAACTACTAGGTTCCCTTCTTCATTCATGCATTCAAAAGTCTTATTATAACAATCAAGCTTTACCCTGTGAGCTTCTAACCAATCCATTCCAATGAGAACATCATAGGAACCAAGCGGTAGAAAATTCAGATCTACACAAGTGACCAATCCATCCATGACCAATGGGCATTTCTCCACCACTTCGCTAACCTTTCTCTTAGTTCTAGTGCCTAGCTGAACTAACCAAGATTTCCTATGCTTTACCTTCTTAAAAGCACAAATCTCCACTACTCTAGGAGTAATGTAACTATGAGTAGAACCAGGGTCAATCAAAATAGAAACAGATTGCTCAACAATCTTACCTGCTACTTCAACCACAGTTGACTGGTGATTTGCTTGGTGGTCCTCCAGTGCTACATAAATCCTAGGGACTGCCCTTGCTACTTGACCCACTGTTTCTACTTCTTGAATGTTATAAGCTGGCCTTGCACTCTCATTCTTGAGTGGACAATTCCTGCGCATGTGGGGTCCTCCACATTTCCAACATTGAAGTGGTCCTCTATTCTGTTGTGGATCCTTAGGCTTTTCTCCTATCATTCCAACTGGTTTACTCGTAGCTTGAAATGGCTACTTCTGCTGATTCCTGAAGTTAGAAGGTTTGAAACCTTTCTTTCTTTGGTCAAACTTCTCATTCTTCTTGTCCTTCCATGCCTTATGGTAATCCATCTTACCTTTGCTTTTCTCATAGCAATACTTAGCCTTCCTTATTGCTTCTTCAAGAGTTCTAGGTTCATAAAACTCAATTCTATCTTTGTAAGACTGAGGTAATCCACTCAGAAAACGCTGGACCTTCACTTTTTCATCTCTGATATACCGGACATACCTCAACAGCTCCAAAAACTTATTTGCATATTCTTCCATGGTCCACTATCCCAATCTCAACTCATGGAACTCCTTAATCTTGTCATCATAATACCTGTTAGAGAGGTATTTCTACTTGAAATACTTCTTGAATTGTTTCCACTTAAGTCTCCTTTCACTGATCCTCTTTACTTGCTTGAAGTGTTCCCACCAAATGGATGCCCTTCCATTCATATTGAATATGACAACTCTTTCCTTCATGTTTCTCGAATAGTCATGCACTTGAAAGTACTTCTTTATCCCAAGAAGCCAAGCTTCAGCCTCTTGTCCAATCTTTACCTCACCATCAAATGTAGGAGGTTTAGCCTTCTTAAATTCATCCCGAGAGCGATCCCTATGGTGTCTCTTTCTTTTTCTTTTATAAGAAGAAGAACTGGAATCCTCGTTGGACTCTTCAGAGTCATATGACCCACTAGAATTCCTTCTCCTTCTCCTAGTGCTACTCTTACTGCCTTCTGGCCTTGCTATACCTCGTCCAAAATCTATATTTCTTTGCAAGTCTGTCAAACTCTACAACATTGTAGCATTCAACTGATGCTACTCTTCCTAGGCTTTGATCAAGCTTCTCATGGTGGCTGCAACCTTGGACAGTGTCCACTGGAATCTCCTTCCATTGGACTCAATGTCATCATTTCTATTACGGACATTTTCTCCCATGGCATCTTCTTCTTGCTCGTAAGAATCCCGAGCATCGTACCCATCATGGGTTCTCATGCCTGAACCACCTCTGGCTTTATCACACTGCTCTTTCTAGAATACTGCTCTTGGAAGTTATCTAATGTTCTGCAAATGTGTTTGTATCACACTGTTAGATGCATAATATTAGCATAAATCAAAATTACTTACCTTTTCTTCTGGAAACTCATAAAACAACAATTATGCTAAACACTGAATTTTCTCTATTTCATATTCAGCCCTATAATCCACTGACAGTCCGCTGAAATCTGCTAAAACAGTTAGAATTTGCTGAGAATATTTTCACTTCGAAAAACCCAAAGTTTCCTTCTCTTCATCGGGTCTCTTTCGCACAAATTTTTTGGCATTTCGGCGGGAAAAACGCCAAACTTCCGATCTACATCGGCGACGTGAAGGACTGTTCACCTATTTCCTTCCACTGTATCGGATCCGCATCCAACTCTCTGAACCTAATCAGCGATGAAACCAGCCTATGCACTACATCGGCGGTCGAGTGTCTTGTGCATCAAGTGGTTAGTCATTTAGGCAGCCACAACGGTGGACGTTCAATCCACTAACCATCGTCGATGGCTAACGACTCCAGGACTTAGAAAAATTTTCAAAATTTTTCCCTTTAGTCTTCCTTATCGCCTCTTGATCGGCTCAATTCTCTTCTTTTCGTCGGCAAAATAGTTCCATTAGCAGTCGCAACAGCGGCCCAACATCTTCGCTCTTCTTTCGATCGGTGGCCCAATCTACTGTGGCATAACCTGATCGGTATCGGTAGTCTCTTCTCTTCGAAGGGCTAGTGCTCTAGGCTTCCGAAACGGCAGTGCACGAACCACCAACTTTCACCGATCCAAATAGCTAACCGTCGCCGATCACCAATGGCCTCAACACTTAGTCAATTTTTCAAAAACTTTTTCTCTTCTTCTAAATTTCGCTGATCAAGTCGCCTAACTCCCCTGCTACTTATCGGTGCCTCGAACAACTAAGTTTTTCCGACATATCGGTGACCTTCAATTGATTCCCTCTGCAACTGGGGCTCTAGATTCCATTGTTTTCCACTGATGTTTTCAACACTTAAATCAAATTTCAAAACTTTCCTACTGTCGGCAATCAGAACCACTAACACCGCTGCATCGGTGTTTTAGTCCCTATGGCAGCCGCAACGGTAGACTGACAATGCTATTTTCTTCCACGGTGTCAGTGAACCCAACATCTATTTTCCGCTGACAGATGTCGAACACTTAGAAAAAATTTCCCGCAATTTTCCTTCCAACGTTCCTCTGTCGGGCGTGTTTCCTCCTAGCTCTCCGCTACATTGGAAGTCCTTCCCACTAAGTGTTCTGATGAACCGACAATTCAAACACTTTAACAAATTTTTGAATTTTCCAGTCATTCACTGATTTCTTCCTAGGCAGAAAGAAATCCTGCCTCTGTCACTGCATCTTTCATGGCTCATTCAGGCCCATGTTGCAACATGAGCTCTGATACCACGCTATAACGTCCCCGACCCTCCGACCGGCGAAGCGGATGCTACCATGGAGTTAACCATCCGGGCAACCAGCCCCATGAACATGTGCATTCATAAAATGCTTAAATGCTTAAACAAAATGCTTTGAACTAGAACATGCATACATGAGCATTTCTCATACAGCGGAAGCAAACATACGTTCATACAAGCATTCTACATGTTCATCACATTCATTAACAAAAAATATGATTGCAGAAGTAAAATAGACAAGATTACTTATCTTATGAAGAACTCGTTCCGCAACCAACTACATCGTTGCAACGTTCCACCCAACCATAGGCTAGCATGCTCCTTAATCTCTCAGCAACGCTGCCACTCCCGAGCTGGGCATGATTCTCCAAGGATTAAGGAACAAGCAGGCTTACACATAGACAATGATACACAAAACACAGCCAAGCCAACACAGTTGGGTTTATCAGGCCATCCACAAGACAGCCAAGCTAACATGGTCAGGTTTATCAAGCCATCCAGGAGTTAGGAAAAGCTAAATGTTAAGCTAGTGAGTCCATTACAGAGCTATGAACACCTACACCAGAACTAGCCCTGACTTCTAAGACACCCACACACACCCAACACAAGGAATCAGTCCCTTCTCTGCTACACAGTCCCTCAGGCCCTGACTTCCCTTCCAGTTCTATTCAAGGGTTGTGGAGAAGAAAGCCATCCCTCTAGCTCTGTATGTGTGGTTTCCAAACACACCAGGTTTATCAAGCAACCCAAGCCCCCATCCCTGCTCCCAACACAGTCCGAAGACCAACCATTGCACGCATGCAATCAATCAGTAGTTATAGCTTAAACATGGAAAATGACTCCTGAGTCATTCTTGGCCCTACCGTGGCCAAAATCACTCCCAAGCGAATTACAACAGTTCCAAAATGTATCAGTAACCATAAATCACAACATGGGGAAACAACAGTCCGTCCTGGACAACGAAGACACCGGGAAAACTTACACAGACCACACTGGGGAAGAAAATACAGTCTCCCAACCCATGCATGAGGGAAACTTGCACCAGACCCCCAAAATACAGAGGCAAAACACACTAGATTCCACTCTGTATAATAACGTGAATGACAACTGATAAGCGCCTCCCCTCCTGGTTGTGTGAGATCAAACAGAATAGATGCATGTGCGTGAGAAAAGAACAGACCACCGTCCCTATGTGAGGATGAACAGAAAATGGAGAGTCATGAATGGGGAGTGTGTGAGTGTTGTAGCACCATCTTCTAGAGAGTGTAGTGTCTGCTGGACTGATGGCAGTGGTTTTTCTTTCCATCGTGAGGTCAACCCGCTGGTGGAGTGTGCATGTGGGCAAGGACTGACAGTCCTGCCACACTCCACTCCCAGCCATAACTGCCCCAACTAACAGCAACAGTTTTTAATGGTGGTGGTTGGATAAAACAAGGAAAGATGTGAAAATCAAAACAGGGTGGTGACACATGGATTTTCTCTCATGGCTCAAGGTTTGACATTCCCCCCCTTATCCTTGTGAAAGTCATGCCCCTTCTCAATTTAGTTTTCGCAAACGTAGCTGGCTGGGTTATTTAATTAAAGATGCATATTTACATGATGACTAAACTTAATATGTATGCCGCATGCCTCGATATACCATCGGTGAAAATTTCAATCCGAAACTTAGCATAACCAATCGATGGTGGGGCCTTGGCCTTTAGCTCCGCACCATGATTATTACAATATATACATCATGTACATTTAATGCAATGGGGTCAAAACCGGGGTGTTACACATGGTGAACTACAGGAGGAGATATATATGCAAAAGCCTGAAGTTTTCCAAGAGGATCCTTCATTAGTATGCAGGCTAAAAAAATCATTGTATGGACTCAAGCAAGCCCCCAGGGCTTGGTATGCAAAAATGGATGATTTCTTACTTTCAATTGGCTTCACAAGATGCAAATCAGACCCTAATGTGTATTTGCAACAAAATTATGTTAACTTGCAGGTCATTTTTATTTATGTTGATGATCTTCTTATTACAGGTTGCTGCACCAATTCAATTGACCAAATTAAGAACTCTTTGCACATTGAATTTGCTATGACAAACCTAGGATTCCTAAGGCAATTTTTGGGCTTAGAAATTGAGCAAAATGGTAAGTGCATCATGCTAAGTCAGCCACAGAATGCTTCAGACCTGCTGAAGAAGTTTAATATGGCTGAGTGTAAGGCATCCAATTCTCCCTTTCTTTCTGGTATTAAATTGCATGAATTTGGCAATTCCCCAATGGTGGATATCACACTCTATAGGAAACTAGTGGGAAGCTTGCTCTACCTCACTCATACAAGACCTGATTTGTCTTATGTTGTGAGTGTTGTAGCAAGACACATGCACCAGCCACATGAGCTCCATTGGAAGGCTGCTAAAAGAATTCTTCGGTATGTCCAAGGAACTAAGAAGTTCGGGGTGCAGTACACAGCTAGTTCCTCACTCCAACTAGCTGAATTTTCTGATTCAGATTGGGACGGTGATCCAATTGACAGAAATTCAAAATCAGGTTTTGTCTTCATGTTTGCTGAGGGTCCCATTTGCTGGTCAAGTAAGAAAAAATACACCATCTCACTTTCATCAACAGAGGCCGAATACAGGGTAGTAGTCAATGCTGCAACTCAATGTGTTTGGTTGCAGGGAATTCTTCGAGAGTTTGGTGTCACAATTGATTATCCATCCAACATTTGGGTGGATAATCAGAGTGCCATCAAGATATCTAGTGATCCAGTACAGAGGCAAAGGAAAAAGCACATAGAGATTCACATGCATTACATTCAGGGCTTAGTGCATGACAGGGTGATCTCACTGCAGTATTTCCCATCCACCGAGCAAACTGTCGACATTTTTACCAAGGCTTTCACTGAGAAGACCTTCACCATAGTATTGTAGACATTTTTACCAAGTATTTCACTACAGTATCTTTGCTTGGGGTGTGTGAAGGATGGTATTTCAATGTGTTTGGTTGCAAAGAATTCTTTGGGAGTTTGGTGTCACAATTGATTCTCCATCCAACATTTGGGTGGATAATCAGGGTGCCATCAAGATATCTAGTGATCCAATACATAGGCAAAGGAAAAAGCACATAGAGATTAACATGCATTACATTTAGGGCTTAGTGCATGACAAGGTGATCTCACTGCAGTATTTCCCATCCACCGAGCAAACTGTCGACATTTTTACCAAGGCTTTCAATGACAAGACCTTCACTACAGTATTGTAGACATTTTTACCAAGTATTTCACTACAGTATCTTTGCTTGGGGTGAGTGAAGGATGGTAATTTGTTGTTATATCATTGTGGGTCCAGCCCCATGTCCATTCTTGAGGGGAGGGTTTTCCCATGTGGTTTTCCTTCTTTCCTCGGTTCACATGGACAAATAAAAATTGAAATTTCTAATTATGTACTTGAGGTGACTTGAGCCATTAGTTCCAAGGCCTTCATCATTTTGTGAGAATACTTAGTTTCTGGATTAAGGTAGGGTGTTAGAACAGTAATCCATCATTAGTACCTTAGTTACACTAATTAGTCAATTTTATTGCCTTTTTAAGCTTTAATACACTATGAGGTGGACTAGGGGTGCTTAGGTGGACATAAGCCATGTCAAGTTGAGGTTCTATGACCCACTTGGTTACTCCATCCTAGTCATCCAGCCACATATGCACAGCCATCAGTGCTGGTGTGCTCCCATTTATTGAATGTGGATAGGAAATTTGACTTGGGGCGCTAGAGTGGGATTTTGCCCAAATTTGGCTTGATTTGGTGCAATTAATGTTGCATTGAGAGTCTAAACCATCCATATTTCCACACCCACACTGTCCAAGGTGTAATAATTGACCCAGTACACATCATCCATGCCACTTCAGCAATTCGTGGCCATTTGGAGAGATTTGGGATGAGATTGGCCCACCTAGGGGGGTTTGATGCCAATTTGGTATTTTTGGTATTTTTGCTCACAATTGGCTTCCAAAGACATCGAAAAACTTATGATGTATTTATAAACCTGTTAATAACAATTTCAGAGTTAGAAAGTCCAAAATTATCTTGTTTCCAACTATCATTGTGTGTAATTTAACTATAATTTGATGGTATTTGTTGAATATTGCACCCAAATTTGATTTGTGAACCTCACTAATGCTCCTAGATTCTCCTGTGGTTCGAATTACTCACTTTTCGGTTTTCATTTCTCACATAGCCACATTGAACAAGCCTTAAAAAATGCCAGAGCTACATTTCAACAGGCAATGACATTTGCTTTTCATGACCTAAGCGTATTATTGCAATCTATCTGAATGATTTAGCTTCTCACTCTTGTTTGAGAGTGGATCATCCAGACCATTTGTGCTTGGTTTTCGAGATATGCCGTCGTTACCAATTCCGGTTGAATCCTCAGAAGTGCATCTTTTGCGTAAAAGTAGGTCGGTTATTGGGATTTATTATTTTGAAGAAGGGGATTTGGGTCGATCCTCTTAGTGTTGAGGAAATACTTTGGTTGTCTCCCCAACGCACAATTAGACACCTTCATAGTCTCCAAGGGATGGCTAACTTCTTATGGAGATTTTTTTAAAACTTTGCCAATTTTACCAAGGGTTTTATACGCCTTTTGAAGAAGGATACTTCATTCATATGGGATGAACGAGCCCATGAGTCCTTTGATGCTCTTCAAAAAGACTTGGCATAGGCCCTCGTGCTTAGTTTACTCGACTATAGCCATGAATTTTTATTATATGTGGTCGCATCTCAAGAGACGATTGGGATGGTTTTGGTTCAAGAGGATGATGAGATCCAAGAGACATTGTCTACAATATTAGCCAGAACGTTAGTGATGCCGAAATTTGATACAATCACATTGAGAACCTAGCTTTAACAACCATTCATGTGGTTCAGCGATTGAGACATTACATACTCCTTCGCCAGAATATGGTAGTGGCTCATATCAATCCATTTCAGTTTGTCCTAACTAGACAAATGATAGGGGCGAATATAATAAGTGGATAGTTATCTTGCAAGAATCTGATCTCGAGTTTGTTTCGACAAAAGCAAAGAATGGCTAGTCTTTACGTAGCTCATCTCGGATTTACCTAGTTTGGACAAGGTTGAATTTAACGAAGATTCTTTTGTTGATGAACATATCTTCCTTATCTCGATAATAGACCCTTGGTATGGTGACATCATCGTATATATACAGACCTTGAAGGTCCCTCCTCACCTCTCACGGGGTGAGCATCAATGTTTACGACATGTTGCTAGGAATTACCTCATTATCAGTGACACCTTGTTTCGTCGTGGGGTGGATTCCATTTTACGTCGGTGGTCGGTGTTTGGATCATGAGGAGGATTAAACAGTGTTGAATTATTACCGTCATGGGGTGTGTGGTGGTCATTTATCTGGGCTTGCTACAACCCAAAAAATAATTAGAGCCGGTTACTATTGGTCGTCGATATTTAAAGATTGTGTTAATGAGGTCAAGAGGTGCCACCCTTTCCAGGTGTTTGCAAGGAATGTGCGCTCACATATAGCCCTTTTACACCCTATTATCATCGTCGGTCCCTTCACCAAGTGGGGGTTAGGCTTTATTGATTTCAACCCAACTTCGCCTGGGGGGAATCATCACATCATAGTGGCGATGGATTATTTCATGAAATGGGCAGAGGCTATTCCTACTATTAATTCTAATGGTGAGACAATCGCTCATTTTGTATTTAATCAAATTATTACTCGGTTTGGTATCCCGAGAGATCTTTTCACTGACCATGGCAGGTACTTTCAAAATCGGATGATGGTTGATTTATCTTCGAAATTGGGGTATAAGAAAGAGTATTCCTCTTCTTATTATCCTCAAGCAAATGGACATGTTGAAGCTATAAACAAATCCCTTAATTCCATTCTACAAAGAATCGTTTCACAAAGCAAGAATAATTTACACATTATTCTTTAACCTACTTTGTGGGCGTACCGAACTGTTGTTAATACTACCACCGGTTTTTCTCCATATCAGTTAGTACATGGGGTAGAGTCGATATTGCCGATTGAATGCAAAATTACCTCTTTAAAACTAGACATAGAGCTCTTACAAGAGACTTCTGAGTTGGAAGAACATCTGGTCCACTTGGGACACCTTGATGAGCAGCGTCGAGATGCCTTGGTATATCTAGAAATCAATAAAACTCGCGTAAAGGATCAGTATGATAAGTCTGTCCATCCCCAAATATATAGCGAAGATGACTTGGTTCTTCTATACGACCAAGCTAGTGAACCATTAGGGGACGATAAGTTCAACCCCATGTGGCATGGGCCTTACATGGTGAAATGAGTATTAGATAAGGGTGCTTACAATTTAGAGGATTACGAGGGGAAAACTTTAGTGGAGCCTAGAAATGGGATCTATCTTAAAAAAAACTATTCTGAATTCTCAACTAATGATGATTCTTTGTATATTATTGTATAGTTGCATAGTTTACTTTAGGTCCTCTTGTAGTGATTCGTTTTTTTGACATGCTTCCCTTTATTGTGGCAGATGTTTTTGGGATCTTCGGTATATGTAGGATATGCTTATGGTGCCAACCACCATACCCATAACTTAGCTTCAACTGCTTGGGTCATTTATACATCTAAGGGTCAGGTAGTATCTTCGGGAGGTGTGTGTCTTGAACCATGTTTGAACAATGTTGTTGAATATAGTTTAATGACTGAACTCCTATGTGATGCCATCTCTAATGGTATCTTATCTCTTGATGTACACCTTGAATCATAGTTAGTGGTATCACAGTTAAATGGCATGTATCCTATCAGGTATTTGACTTTATTACGAAGGTTCTTACAAGTAAAATTTTTAAAACGACAATTTGAACACATAACATACATTCATATTCCCAGGATTTACAATCATGTTTCCAATTCTTATGAAAATTATGTATTAGACTGGCATTTGTTACATCAATAATGAAGTGTACACATTTCATGCACATTTAAACACACATGTAAATATAATAAACTGATCCCTATAAGATTTTAATTTTTAAAAATATAGTCCAAAATAGTGTCATAGTACTAAATATCATGGTACAAAATTGGGGCTTTAAGCCGCCAAAAAACGCTATACACCCGATATAAAATGTCTATCTAGACCTCTATTCCTGCGAACCGAGGTGATGGTCATGGAAACAAACAACGACATTTTCGAGTTGTCGAAATAGTCGAACTTACACACGGGGAACTCCTACCATATGACGAAAATATGGTGAGTGAACCAGACTTTAACCAAAATCATCTCTTCCCTCTCTACCACACTATGCCAGAAGCGTTCCCAAACAAATAACTTGGCCACTTTTTTTACCAGAAATCATGTTGTTGGCCATTCAATATTCAGCCATCATATTTATTGATCTCAGCAACATAGATGGGTATTGATAGATAAACAATTAACTAAAATAAATGCACAGTAAAAAACTCATTCACCCAAAAATTAAAAAATGAATTTCTTCTTCCCACAGATATTTATAAATATTTTGTTAACCGCTAATTTCTCCCATGCCAACAGTAAGAAGGGAACGAAACTTATAAAATCCCACTCAAATTTAACACACACAGAAATTAATTATTTCATTCACTGTTCTCCCCATTCAAACAGAAAAATTCCCTCTCTATTTATTATTCAAAAAGTATCAACAGAGTCTCCCTCACACAGAGTTTTTCTCTCTCCACCCCAAAAAACGCCTCTTCAACCAAGAAGAACCTAACCATTAACTACCTCCACATGATTTGGGGACCCTTACTAATTTTAACCAAACTAAATCCTACAAATTCTCAACAACCTAACTAGCTGGCTTGGGGACCCTTACTAATTTTAACCAAACTAAATCCTACAAATTCGCAACAACCTAACTAGCTGGCTTCGTCTCCTCACAGGGAGCTATAATTTATCCATTATTCCCTATTCAAACTCTTCAATTAACATTGATACACCAACAATAATTGGTTAATTAAACATGCAAACATACTTATTTTGATCTTAATCTCTCTTTTGTTCAACCTCAAGCCACAACATGTGACAAAGGATCACATTGCTGGCTTGGGACAAATGCCCCTGCATCAAACGCCCAGGGTGAAAAGAATTGAACCCCTGTTCAAAAGGTCGGTAACAAAAAAATGATTAGTTTGTAGTTCAGCTGCACTCATCTAGGTAGCATCCTCTACCAAATGTGCTTTCCACTTTACCAAATACTCCAAGTAGTCTTTCTTCCAGGTACTCTTTGCAACCTTGGTGTCCAAGATCTCCTCTTCCTCCAATTGTTGTGCTACTAGAATCTGCTTCATCCACTACAAATCATCACCAGTATCTTTGTCTCCTGTAACCTGATCTGTATCATCTGCTGCAAAAGGATATATATCAGCAACATTGAAAATAGGAGATATGCCAACTCCCCCTGGCATTTCCAGCTCATAAGCATTGGTAGAAAATTTTATGAGAATCCTACATGATTCAATCTTCTTCAATTTAAATTTGTTATACTCCCCTTTAGGGAACCTCTCTTTCCTTATATAATCCAATACTAGGTATCCTACCTCATAGTTCTTCTCCCTTCTCTTTAAATCAGCCTTCATTTTGTACTTTGTGTTACTTTTTTTTAGTCTTTCTTTAACTTCCTCTTGTAGCTCACTAATTCTAGCTGCAAAATCTTCTCCATCTACAATCCTGTTTTCCAACTGTCCCAAATCTCTTAGTTCATACACTCCTCTAGGATGCATACCATACAAAATATGAAATGGGATCATACTTGCGCTTTTGTTTAGCGAATCATTATAGGAAAACTCAACTTTTTCCAACACTCTATCTCATTGTTTTGTATTTTCTCCAACTAAACTCCTCAACATGTTACCCAGACTCCTGTTAACTATGTCAATCTGACCATCACACTGTCGATGATAAGCTTAACTGAAGTTTAGTTTAGTACCCAGCTTCTTCCACAATGTCCTCCAAAAGTGACCTATGAACCTCACATCTCTATCAGAGACAATACTTCTAGGCAAACCATGCAATTTTACAACTTCATTAAAAAACAAGTTAGCAATATTAGTGGCATCACTTGTTTTAAAACAGGGAATAAAATTTGCAATTTTGGTAAACCTATCAACCACTACAAAGATTGAATCACTCCCTTTCTGAGTTCTTGGAAAACCCAAAACAAATTCCATACTTATAGAGTCCCAAAGCCTAGTAGGAACAGGAAATGGTATATATAAACCTGTGTTTTGGCTTCTACCCTTGGCATGCTGACAGATCCTACATCTACTCACATATTTCACAACCTCATATCTCATTCTTGGCCAAAAGTAGAAGTGACTCAGCTGTTCATAAGTCTTATCACCTCCAAAGTGACCTGCCATTCCTCCATTGTCATTTTCTTGAATTAGATTTTCCCTCATTGAACACCTTGGAATGCATAGTTTATTGTTTTTGAATAGTAAACCATCTTGCAACATGTACTCTGTCCACAACTCTCTATCCACTTCCACAGGATTCTTGCAAGCTATGTATGCTTTCTGAAAATCATCATCAGTTTCATATAAATCCCTAATATGTTCAAACCCTACAGCTTGTATCTGATTTTCTTGTACAATTAAGGTCCTCCTGCATAATGCGTCAACTACACGATTTGACTATCCACTAATATGACTCATCATAAAAATGAAACTTTGCAGGAACTCCACCCATTTGTCATGTTTCTGATTAGGCTGATGCATTATATACTGCAAAGCATGATTATCAGAAAACAATACAAATTCTTTAGGCATCAAATAATGTCTCCAATGTTTTAAAACTTGAACTATAGCATAGAATTCCTTGTCATATGAGGAGTATTTATGTTTTGCATCATTTAGTTTTTCACTAAAATAGGCCACTGGTTTATCTTCTTGACTGAGCACTACCCCAATGTCTAATCCAATATCATCACATGTGACTTGGAATGGTTTTCCAAAGTTTGGTACCCTTAAGATTGGTTGCTCAGTAATCTTTTTCTTCAATAGCTGAAACTTGTCTTTCGTGATGGTCTCAATAATTGGACCACAAATACCACTAAAGTTCTTTATAATTTTTCTATAAAAACTTACTAAGCCATGGAATCTTCTTACCTCAAGTATGCTTCGAGGTGAAGGCCAATCCACGATTTGTTGCACCTTCTCTGGATCCATGTTCAAACCATATTTAGAGACCACAAATCCCAAATATACCAATTCAAATTTCATGAATGAACACTTCTTGATATTCACCAACAATTTCTCTGACTGCAACTTTTCCAAGACATATCTCAAATGATTTAAATGTTCTTCTTTTGACTGAATGAAAATCAGTATGTCATCTAGGTAAACTATCACAAATTTAACTATGAAATCCCTCAGGAATTCATTCATTAATCTCATGAATGTGCTTGGAGCATTCGATAATCCAAATGGAATAACCAGCCATTCGTATAGTCCTTAATTTGTTTTGAAGGTCGTCTTCCACTCATCCCCTTCTCTAATTCTGATATGATGATATCCTCTTTTCAAATCTAGCTTAGTAAAATACGTTGCTCCACTTAGACATTCCATTATGTAATCCATCCTGGGCAATGAGAACCTATATATGGTTGTTATTTTGTTAATAGCTCGTGAGTCCATGCACATCCTCTATTCACCACCCTTCTTCGGGCTCAACACTGCTGGTACTGCACATGGGCTCAAAATTTTCTTAAATAGCCCTTTGTCTAGTAGACCTTGTACTTTCTTTCTGACTTCTTCATTGTCTTGAGGTGTCAACCTATAGGCTTCCTTATTGGGTAAAATAGCTCCCGTGATGAAGTCAATATGATGGCTGATATCTCTTTTAGGTGGCAACTCATCGGGAAAATCATTGACCACAATGTCTCCAAGCTCGGCCAACATTTCTTGAATTTATTCAGGAAGATCTGAAATGGTAGTCTTCATCATTAATACCTTGGGCTTACAAATCACAACATAATTCAATTCCTCTTCCTCAAACTGTTGTTGATGACCTCCTATTTTTGCTTGTCTAGCACCCTATTCCTAGTTCAAAGCTATATGAGATCAAGTATATTTGATTTTATTTTGTTGTGTTTTGTGCTTGAATATGCGTTTTCAAGGGTAACATTCCAAGATGCTTTAACAGGTGAATTCTTGACATTTCTTATTACTTTAATTATCATTTTGATGGGTTTCAATTCATAAATGAAACTTTAGCTTTTGATTAAATGCTGATCAATTGACAAACTCTTGGTTCCCACGCAGCGGTTCTTCTGGTTGCTCGATCCGACACTTGTTCCGGCACTTAATGAGCATATGATTGAATGATTCATATATTTGGGGGATTTGTTGCCAGAGATAATATCTAGTTCTGCCTCAAATCGTTTCCATGTTGACTATGAGCTACCCGGTGATATTTTTTAGCTTTCATTTGCCTAAGAAATCGTTAGCCTCAATCTTCAACAATGTATGGATTCCAAAAAATCCGAATCCAAACTCTTGGTCTATTTTCTGCATTATTGACCAGGATAAGTGTAGATCTTTTGGGAAGGGGTCAACCCTTTTCAGTGGTCGACCCATGATGTAGTTCAAGTATAAATATGTTTGAGAAACCCTAAGGGTAGGGGATGATATCCTATAAAACTTTGATTTCAAACTAATTAAGTGACTACTGCGTTTTATTTTTTTTAAAGCTTCATCTTCACATCTAGAGGCATTGAAGGCTCGGCCCACCTTCAACTCTTGTTGTCTATATATAGTTTTCTCTTTTCTTTACCACTGTAAGTAAAATTATATATCATTTTGTTTCAATATTGTTCTTTGTATATCAGTGTGTTGATAAATTTCATAGATTCATGGTTGGAAATATGTATTGATGCTTGCGTTGGATTGGCTTACATTATTTGCGTGAACAAGCCTGAGTAATTTTAGTAGATCTGATTCAGTAAACTGTAGGATTGAGTGATAACAAGAATCATGAAATGTGCCAGATCTAAATGCTCTCTTCCTTCATATTCAGAACTAAATCAGGCTGTGGTATTGGGGATTGGAGGGTTAGACTTCGTAGCTAGGAGCTTTCATAGCTTAAAGAGTTTGCAAAGTTTTTAAACATTGTAAGGGTTTGCATAATTTTTATAGCTTAAAGAGTTTGCAGAGTTACAAGTTGTAGAGTTTATAACATTCATATGATTGATCAAACAGCTCTTTCAACTTTCGTTGCGTATGTATAGTCTTGCTTCCTTCCATTGCTGTAAGCACATTTACATCATTTATTTTTTATATTTGATGCTGTCTTTTATGTATGTGTATGCTAGTAGTTTGACAAGGTTCAGAATTGAAAATAGATGTGTGTTTATACTGGATTGGTTAGTATTGTAAAATGTATGGAAACAGTCTGGTTTGTGTTAATGAGCATATAGAAATAGGGTATTTAGTTTAGGGACAATATCATCTTTATTTACAGATTCGGTTGAATGAATAAAAGGCTTGAAACCAATAGAAAGAGTGGCTAGGCAGGTTGGATTCGAATTCTTTTTCTTCTGTCAGAATATTAAAAATCAAATTGTTAAGTTTTTGGACAGAATTTCTACAGCTTATAGAATTGTTATGGTTTACATAGTTCCCATCATTCACAGAGTTTACGGATTTTTAAAAAGTTTTTAGAATTTATAGGGTTTGTAGATTAGCATTTTTAGAGTTCATAGGTTATCATAATCAGATTTGTTGTGTAAGGAAGTTGAAGGAATCAGCAAAAGGAAGTTATGGTTTATGGATAGTTGATAGTGTATTTTGATTCTTGTTATCTTGTGAGCTACTACAGAGGTTTGTTTAAATAGTTCCAACACGTTGTTATGATTATAGAGTATTGCTTCTTGCTCGAAAGGAGAATTCATTGCAGCAAGTGTTGTTTGGATAGCATTGAGTAAGGTTCGATAATCTACAAGTTTTTAATGCTGGTGAAAGATCTGTTAGATGTGTGATAGATTTCTATTTGGAGGTGAAAGCAGCTTGAGAAATCTAGCATGTATGGGCAGAGCTGTAGAAGTTATGAGTGGAGTTGAGTGAGATATTAAAAGATTGATTAAATACTGTTTTTTTGTAGGTAAACTTGAAGATCTCTTTGGTAGTAGGGTTTCCTTCATTGAAGATACTCGATTGCCTGGTTGTTCTTTTGGAAATAGGTTAATATTGAGCATGATTTGAAACTGTTTTTGGCAAATCTTTTGATTGCATATAGCACTTAAAGGATTGACTTCTTTTCTTAAATTAGGTCTTGGATGTTTAGTAGAATAGTTCATTTTAGGAATTACATTTGTATATGAGTAAATCAAAATTACCCTAGGCATGAGCTTGAAACCATTTTGCCCTGCACACATGGTGTAGTAACTCAAAGTTTACGTGTCCTGGTTGATAATTAAATCGAAGGTAAATT
Organism: Pseudotsuga menziesii; assembly: GCA_001517045.1. Taxonomy (NCBI): domain Eukaryota; kingdom Viridiplantae; phylum Streptophyta; class Pinopsida; order Pinales; family Pinaceae; genus Pseudotsuga; species Pseudotsuga menziesii. The sequence goes on from LPNX010899237.1 coordinate 45,999, forward strand.
AAGTAGTAATAATTTTACCCAACAGTTGTAAATACCTTTTTCCATTCAACATTGAGAGTTTTGTTTCCTATTGTTCCACTATTCCACCTTCTTGCAAAGGAAGTAACAAATGCTTCATTCCATCCTTGTAAAAACTATAGAAATTTCATCTATGCAAATGGACCACCCTCTTATCAAAATTCCATGGTTTTCCCAAAAGGACATGGCATACATCCATCGGCATAATATCACATACAATTTTATATTTATAAGTTGCTACTTGCGAATCAACTTCACATTTTTCACTTACCAGGATTTGATGTCCTTTGTGCAACCAAGATACCTTGTAGGGAACTGGATGTTTACTCTTATTCAAGTTCAGCTTCTCCACCATCTCTATGGAAACTATATTTTCAGTGCTCCCACTGTCAATCGCCATCTTGCAGCATTTTCCTTTGACCTTGCACATAGTCCTGAACAAGGCTTTCCTCTGAGTAGGTTCTGCACTTTCCTTCTCAGGTTTCAGCAATACTTTTTTTATCATCAAAGCCTCTCCAATCTCTGGTAAATTTTTAGCCACTGGAGATTGCTCTTGCTGTTGCTCATTCTAAGCTACATAGACCCCCCCTATGTCTTGTGTTTTCCTTCTCTAAGAATTCAAGATATCTATGACCCAGTTTGTTACAGTTATAACATCTAAAGACAATTTCTTTGCCTCTTCCTTTACCTCTACCTCCTTAGTAAGGTCATCCTCTTCTTGAGTCATTTTGTTGCTCTTGGTGATTTGAGTTGATGGATTCTCCCTTTTGGGCTGCAAAATTCTCCCTTCCAGTTGTTTTCCCTCTTCATTTGGTTGAACCTCTTCGTCTATTGAAGTTTTGCTTCCTCAATAACTTCTCTTCTGCTCTCAAGGCACATTAGTAGGCATCTTCCATTGTCCTAGGTGATATCATTCTGATTTCATCTTGGATCTCCATCCTCAAACCATTCATATATCTAGCAGTCTTCTCTGTTGATTCTTCTACATAGCCTGCTCTCAGGTTCACTTTGTAGAATTCTTCAGTATATTCTCTTACAGACATTAACCTTTTCCTAAGATTATGCATTTGTCTATATAAAGACAACTGATAATATTTGGGAAAGAATTGGGCTTTCATCTTAGCCACCATCCTATCCCATCTCTTTATCAACGACTTGTTCTTTCTTCTCCTTTTAGCTTGCACACTATCCCACCATAGGGATGCATGCCCTTTTAGCCGTGTCACTTCCAATCTAACCTTCTTGTTTTTCGCAATCTCATCATACTCAAAGTATTTTTCCAACTCACTGATCCAATCAATGAGATGTTCAGTAGTGAGGCTTCCTTCATAGGTAGGCAACTCAAGCTTTCGTCTTGATGTAGCTCCTAGAATCGATCGAAAATATCTCAGTGTTGAAGGCCTAGAAAATCGCAGGAAACAACGGTAGGGATTCTCCCCAATAAGCGTTCCCAATTAGCTCATTATTGTTTGGTATGGGGAATCCATCCGGTTTACGAGCAAGCTACCATAGGTCAAGTAACGATTAAAGCTTTTTTTACCAGTTGCAACCCGGTCCACCATTTCAGTGTATTTTTTAGTTTTTTATGTTCATGTATGATATGCAAGTGCCTAATTAAGTGTAATCGATAGAGATAATGAAGAGTTTCACAATGCGATTCACAACTTCTTACCTCTCATCTTACCTCTTTCTCTTCTAAATCATAAACAAAGAACAAATTATACTAATGCTAACTAATTCTATCTAACCTATCCCTAGGGAGCAATACTGTAATTAATGATGAGTAAGGTACTATAACACATGAATTTAGAATATTACAGATAGTTGTTATATTTCAGAATACATGGATATAAGTAGAAAGATAAACAAAGAGATATCTCATTGTCAATTAAAACTCTCATTACTCAAATATGTTGTGGAAGTTTCACAGAAATAAACAAGAAACATTCCTAACATGAAATAATTCGTAATTTAGAACAATCTCACAGATCATAACAGAAGTTGAAACATAAATAGTTCACATTCAACCAGTCCATGGCAAGCATTTGAGACTCCATAGTTCCTTCTCCAACAGAAAATATATATCTTTTATTATAAGAGGAAGTAAATCTTTTTACAATAACATTTCCAAAAGATAGCATGAAAAAAGGTCCCTCTTACATCTAATTCACCTCTATTTATACAAACAAAAAGCTTTTGAGTTTCCCCCTTAGCCCTTTGGGCTTCCCTTGACTCTTCCTTAACAAACAATTTTCTTCTAGTGTATGCACTTAGAAAAAAGATAAAAACAAAATATTACATAATTGATCAGTCGTTTGAAATAATCCAACTAAGTGGGCCCAGCTTGATCATTTATAAATTTCTTCCAAACATTTGCATCTGACGCTATAGTTTCGAAACCAGAAGGCTCTAGGAATATGATGGTGATCTCATGTTTAGCAACTTGAGATTTTATATTCGCCACTTTGGCTGGAATCAGGCGAAGTTGATCTTCCAATAAATGACTTCCAACTGTTGCCTGTGCTATTGCAATTTTCAGCACCTTCTCATCCAATCCTTTGACCAGTTGAATACCTTGTTCATCCTCTTGCCATCTTTCCTGCACTTGCTTTAGAAATCCTTCATGATCAGGAAATTCTTCTAACCTTCTCTTACCATATTTCTAACAACGATTGTAAGTTATAAGAACTTTTCTGCAAAATTCTACACAAACACATTTTTTCCTCTTGATTGCCTTTACCAATTCCTCTGTTGCTTTACTCCCAAATTCAATTAGTTCATACTCTATCTTTATTGTCTCTAAGTCCTTGGTGGGTGCATCAGCTGGAGGTTCTTTGGTTGTTTCCAACCAAGTCAATCATCCTCATAGAATCTCCAGGATATCCTGGGTCCTGTCTAAAAAGTAAGAAGTTGTACTCATAATTTCTTCTAGCCTTATCTCTACCTCTTGAACCTTCAACATCTCCTCAACCATATGAAACTGCATCTGATGAATTTTATTTCTAAGTGCGAGAGCATGCTTCTTCAATGGCTCAATATCGGTTTTCTATTCCATAGCTTATTTTAATGAAACTTCTAGTGAAGCTTTCTGGTTTTCCAATGCTACTACCTGAGTCTCGTAAAGCTTAGATTTCCCCTCAGCAGTAGTCTTTTGCATTTCTAGTTCTGCCCCTTTATTCTCTAGACTTCCTTTCTCTTTAGTCAATTCTTCAATTGATGATTTTAGACTATCTCTTTCCACTTCCAAGACCTGATGTCATTGCTGAGGTTTTTCACACTCTTCCAAGGTGGCCTTAGACTCACTTTCTATATTGCTTGTTGATAATACCAAAGCATCTTTGTCTAATTGTAAGGTTTGGCACTCTGCTTTGGATTCCTTAATCTCACCAATCATGTCTTCGTACTTTCTCTTTAGATTTTGACTTTCATCTCTTTCCTTTTTCAAATTTTCTTTCAATTGAGTGATCTTCTTTTGGGATTGTTCTAAATCTGTCATTATTCTATCCACATTGTCTTCGGTAGCTAGGGCTGTGGCTACACCAGCCCTTTCCATTAATCTCGGATATCTATCAGTGCCGTGAACCACTGACCTTTCGGTTACCATAACTCCCATCTTTCCTCCAGTGTTCACCTTCTTCTCCATTCTCTTAACAATACTCTTTTTGGCTTTGTCATAGAAAATAGTATTTAGATTAGGCACTTCATCTTCTTCCATGGGAGTAAAAGGAATCAATTCAATTCATGATGCTGAAAATGGATTTCCACCCGCTATGCTACTAGATGGAACAAAGTGTTCTACTGGATCATCATAATACTGAATCTGTTCTTGATTTGCATAGTCTTGTTCCTTTTGTGCCCTTTGTCGTAACTCCTCAGCTGATTTTTATACCTCTAGTTCTTCCTCTGTTGCTTGTGCCTTCTTTTTCTACTTTTGAGGCATGTTGTTGTGCGTATGATGGGTCTGTGTTGATCATACATATTTTATTTAGTCCACTCACACATAGCAAACTATATATTGAAAGCAACAACAAAATTAACCAAAACATTACCAACTCATCAAGATGCATGCTGAACAGCTTTTGCTTCTATAAAAAAAAAGTGTTTTATGTATGTGAATCTAAAAAATACTAAGCTTTCAAAACTAGCTCAGACACAAAAATTATAAGCAAAACCTTTCACTCGGTGACCCTAGGTTTTCACCACGACCTTATATCTACAGGTAGAAATTCTAAGGGCGGAAAAACCATGAAACCATGGACCACTAACCCCTAAACCTGGTTTTCGCCCACAATAGAAAAACTCTTCCTCCAGCATCCCATGAAAACCTAACTACACTCAACCGACAGCTGCATGCTTTCCCTAAAATGGTGAAGGGAAAGAGGGAGCGGTGCAGATGGTGAAACACTCGTCTACACCCTGCTCTCTTTCTTCCAACAACTATCAAAGAATAACTCATGGCCGGATGAAAAAACAAGCCAGATGAAAATAAACAAGAAACTGGGTCGACTGGTAAAATGGTGTCTACAACCCAAGCCATGGCGAACCCCAAACCATAAATAAAATACCATCGCATTTTGAAATAACCCCCGCAGGATAAACAAATGACCTAACCCTATCAAACTGTGGTAAAAAAAACGATGAGCAACAGGATTCGAAGAGGATCCTACCTGGAAAACCTTGCGGATGACCTGGACGAGCTCTACTTTCGTCAGCAAACGATTTGCTTAGAAAATGACAGCTATGCAGCTCCAATTGGCAACAAATACAGTGAACAATGACTGTATACACGACCTCTACAGCTTTATAAGCTTGAATGCAGGATTGGGTAAGTTTTCACGCAGGAAAGATAGAAGCGCTAAGTGGGTATCAAAAGAGAATTTACGAGCGCATGCGAAGCATCGGATGTCCTCCAAAGAACCAATCCGGGAGGTAGAGCGAACAACGCCAACGCGCTTAAAACCACCATCGACAGTCCAACCAACTAACACTGCATTGACATTGGAGATGACTATGAGAAGGTATCAGTTCAACATCAAACTGTTCCTCCGAAATGTTTGCCAAACCAATCACTGAGTTCTTGGATCATTTCGAAAGAAACGATCGATACGGAAAAAAAAAACAGTTAACAAAGTTTCAGCGGATACCGGAAAAAGATAGATGACTAGAGACCCAGTACATTGAAATGGTTTTGGACTAAGCTTCCGATACATCGGCGAAAATATTCTGATGCAACCAGACAAAATAATATCCAATACATCAGACAGAGACTTTGGAACGCTTCCGATGAGAACATCGGCTAGCTAGAAGTTTGCGCACCCGATACATCGAAAAAACTGTCAAGAGTGCATTCGATACAAGCAAACAAACTTTCAATCTTTTCAAACCTTAAAGTCATGTGAAAAATCTGGTGTAAAAGATAAAATTTCTAATCCTTCTAAGAAAAGATAAGGGGGGGGGCTAAAAAATGAAAAAATTTCGGGGGAAACAATTGCAGCTGCAATAATTGGTGACTACCTGGCGGACACAAATCTCTAAACAATTATCCTTTGAGGCAAAAACTACTTTAATGATATCCTATTAGATCACTTTATTATATTTATTTAAGATGTCTAGATTTTCTAAAATACAAGATTTATGAACTTTAAACATTGATGATGGTCCAAATGGAAAAAAGAAACTAGTATTTCATAGTCTTGATAAATCTTATGAGGCCAAGATATGAATTTTATTTTACCTCTGCCTTTGGATAGCTTCCAACTTAGACACCACAGGGTTGTAACAGATGGTGAACAAGTATATTCATTTGTTCCTCATTCCCATGCCATTTTGCATTCTTTTGATGAATCTGGACTTTTGTCCTTTTGAGTCCTCCTTGATTGCTTTCTTTCTGAATTTTAGTTCAAGCCCCTCTATCCATAGTGTCCTTTTGTGCAAGAAATATTTTTATTTCAACTCACGGACAGAGAAGAAATTTTGAGCAATCTTATTCAAACTGGTTTTCTTCAGTATGTATTTTGATATATGTTTTCTTCCTGGGAGATTTTGACTCTCGTTAGCCTTTTGGCTTTCATTTGTGGCATGGGATCATTTAAATATAATACAACTGTTTACCCTGCTTCCTTTCCATGGGTCTTTTGTTGTTATCCTCCTAGGACAATCTTTAGTGTGAAGTGAATGGAGCCTCAAAATAGTATTCTAGACTTTTTCGACCTTAGTTATTTTACAAGGATTAAACATGACTTCAACGTGTTCATAATCTATTCATACAATCTGCTAATCTTAAAGAATCCTTAAACATTATATATGTGTGAAAAGCAAGGAGTCTTTGGTCAAATATTTTAGTCTATCCATAACTCTGATGAACTCCAAAACCAAAAGTTGTGCTGCTTTATTGAAACACAAAGCAAACCAAAAATTACAAGAAATTAAATCTTGAGCAAATTAAGCAAAGCAAAAAAAACAAATCAAACCATTTATTTATGTACAAAAAACTCAAAAAGCATTTAAGAAAATAAAGATTTGAGAACCAAACCATTTACTGGCAAGTTCTCTTCCCACTCCTGTAAATCTTGCAATTTGTAAGTTGAGGGGTCTAACTTTTTTGCAATCTGAAAAGGGCCTATCCATAATTGTTGAAACTTAGTATGCTTTCCCTTCTCATCATGCAGGTGATCCCACTTAAGAACCAAATCACCTACTTCAAATTCCCTTTTCCCTGCTTTGTGCTTATCAAACAATCTCTTCACCATCTCTTGTTGATGTTTAAACCTATCTCTTGCTTTGGATCTAGAATCCTCTAACTTAAGCAGATTATGAATTCGAATTTGCAGAACTTCATTATCAGTTCCTCTGGATTCTTGGGCTAGTTTAGAAGATGGCAACAGAATATTAGGAGGCAGGATAGCTTCTTTCCCATAGATGAGAGTGTAGGGTAACACACCTAAGGAATTCTTGGGTGTGATTCTATCAGCCCAAAGTGCATTAGGCAAAGCTAGATGCCAACTCCTTTCATTTTCTATGACCATTTTCTTCAAAATACTAATGAGGTTTTTATTTGTATATTTTGCTAAACCATTTCCTTGTGGATAGTAGTTAGTAGAATAGTGTAGCTTAATTCCTTTTTCATTTGCAAATGCAGTAAATTTAATAGATGAAAAATATGAAGCATTATACAAAAACTAGGGAAATTGGAACCCCAAACTTGGTCATAATATGGTCTTGCAAAAAGTCCATAATTGCATCTTCATTCACTTTTCGTAATGGAATGGCTTCTACCCATATGGTGAAATGGTCGGTTGCTATCAGGATATACTTATGCTGCAATGAAGAATTTGGATTGATCTCTCCGATAACGTCAATCCCCCACTGCTCGAACGGTTCTGAACTAATAATTGGTTTCAAAGGTCCTGCTGCCTTGGCTTATCTCCCACTGCTCCTTTGACAGGTATCACATTTCCTGACATGAGCGTGAGCATCTTTAAACAATGTCGGCTAGTAATATCCAGCTCTTAAAATCTTGTGTGTTGTTGTATCTCCTGAGAAATAACCTCCAGCAGGCACATCATGTAGTTCTGATACAACCTTATTTTCATCTTCACATTCCAAGCATCTAAGAAAAACTCCATCGTAGTTCTTTCTAAACAGCACCCCATAAATAATCTGATAATAAGGCTGATTTCAGACGTACTCTTCTTTGCTTGGAATTCCAATGTTCTGGCAAATATCATTCTTGAAGATAATGAATTAAATCTCTATAACAGGAGTCTGGAGCTGTGAATAAAGGACATACATCTATCATGTGTAATTCAGCTTCATTATCCCAACTGTCATCTTCATTGTTTTGACTCTTAGCCATCAATTTATAGATCCCTTGTCCTTTAACTATGGTTGCTGGTTTGAATTCTAGATCATATTCTTGCAACGCAGTCACCCACTTATCTCTTCTTTCTCCCATTTATTTTTGTATAAAAAGAGATCATACTGCAGAGCGCGGGACTATTACCTTGGTATGGTTCTTAAGTATATACGGCCTGGATTGCTTCACTGCTTTAAAAACTGCATATGCTTGCTTCTCAACTATGAGATAGTTCAATTCATCTCCTTGCAAACCAGTGCTCATAAATGATATGGGGTACTTATCTCCCCCTTCTTCTTTCTGAGTAAGCACCGCTGCCAATGAATCATTTGAAGCAAAAGTGTACAAGATAAAATCCTTTTCGAAGTTGGGTCTTTTAAGTGATGGTGCATGAGCTATGGATGTCTTGATCTTGTTGAATGTATCCTTCTCTGAATCATTCCACTTGAATTACACACTTTGCTTGACCATTTGTTGCAAAGGTTTGACTATTTGAGCAAAGTCTGGCACAAACCTTCACACAAAATTAATTTTCCCCATAAAAGATTGCATACCTTTTTTATTATGGGGTAAAGGGATCTATTCTATTGCTTTAATTCTCTTTGGGTCGATGGAGATCCCTTTTTTCGAAATAACATGACCCAAAAGATTTCCTTCGGTAACTATGAACATGCATGTCTTAGGATTTAAAGAAATGCCATATTTTCTACAACGTTCAAAAATCTGTTTCAAATGAAATGCATGTTCCTCTCTCTTCTTCGAAAATATCATAACATCATCTGAATAGACCACAACACTGTGGCCAATATGACCATGAAAATTTGTATCCATATCCCTTTGGAAAGTTGATCCAACATTAATGAGTCCAAAGGGCATTCTCCTATATGAAAAATTCCCCCACTTGGTTCTGAAGGTAGTCTTGAGCCTGTCTTCTTCTGCTACTAGTACTTGGTTATAACCTGAGAATCCATCTAACAGAGAAAAAAAATTAGAACCTGAGACCATTTGTAGTATTTGTTCCATGGGTGGGACAGGGTAAATATCTTTATCTGATGCACGGTTTAGATTCCTGAAATCAACACAAAGTGTGATCTCTCTAGACTTCTTTCATACTGGCACTAAGTTTGAGACCCATTCTGAATTCCTAACTTTAAATATGATTTTAACATCCAACAGATTTTTCACTTCACTTTGAATTAGGGGCTCTAGTTTGGGATGCATCTTTCTCAAAGGATGCTGATAAGGTTTGACTCCAACTTTGATTGGAATAACATATTGTATAATTCTGGTATCATAAGTTTTGAGGTCTTCGTAGGTCCAAGCAAGTACATCTTTGTATTATTTGAATAAACTAATGAATTTACTCTTCTCTCTAGGTGAACAACACTTTCCCAAATTCACATATTTGGGTTCAGTCTATGTTCCTAGATTTATCAGCTTGAATTGTAAAGACGAGCTATGTGTCTTAACATGCTCATTTTCTGAACTTGTTTTCTAGATCGAACATCTATTCCAGAGTTCTGACTCCTTTAGGAATGAAATTTCCATTCAAACACCCTTAAATTGGTAATGTTGTCTGGAACAGAAGGCCTGAAAAGAAATTCAATTGAGCATTTGTTATTTGTAGGTACTAGTCTTGCAGCTGAAGTAGCTAACAAGTTAGCTGCTGCATTTTTTACTCTAGGAATTGAAAAGATATTGAATGCATCAAAATTTGTTAATAATTCCCAAACTTCATTTTAGTAAGCCTTCAAATGTGGTGATATATAATGAATTTTGTTTCGAACTTGTTTAACAATGATTTCAGAATCTCCGTACACTTTAAGATTTTTCACTTTTAATTCCATTGCTTCAGTCCCTGGACTAATGCTTCATATTCGGCTATGTTATTTGTACATTCAAATTCTAATCTACATGAAAGAAAATATTTATTTTTCTCTGGATCAATCAGGACACAGCCATTTCCTAATCCTTCCAAGGTTTTAGAACCATCAAAATAAAGAATCCAAAAACTTTCTACTCCTACTAAATTTGAACTACTAACTTCATCTGAAACTAAATCTACGATATTACAATCAATCTTATCATCCCGTGAAAACTGAAGGAGATCGGGCTGGATATCTGATATTTTATTGGCTTCTTCAGCTTGGTAATTTCTTGGTTCCAGCTCAAGAAAATAGTTTCCCAACACATAATTTACCAATTCATTTTTTCCTTCCAACTGAGTTACATTGTACTTCATTTGATGTTCCCTTAACACCTTTATTTGGTTCTGACAACCTTTATAAGGTAACCACACATGTGACCAATCTGATGCAAAGTATCCTTCCAATTTTGTTGCCCAATCCCGGCTTAAAACCAAACCATAGGCGTCCGAGATATCTTCTACAACAATGTCTATATACTGACAAGCCCTCTCATCTGCTGATAAACGGATCAAGACATCTTCCATTTCTCCTATCACTTTCACTGCAATCCTATCCAATTGGATAACTTGGCATGTAGTTGGCTTAGGTTGACCATTTATTTTCTTGCAAATTAAAAGTGGCATTACATTTACTGATGCTCCAGAGTCCACCGAACAATTATGCACGTTGTAATTGAAAATCTCAAAAGTTAGGAGAAATGTTGGAGTTCTATATTTAGACTTTCCTCCTAAACTTGCTTCACCAATTTCTTCATCATCTTGGTTATCATTTTGAGGTTCCTTAACAGGTGTTTCAAGTGCTTTTAAAAGCTTTTCCTTTTGTTGGGGTAGATTGCACATTTCAAACAAGGAAATATTTGCTTTAGCTTTTTTAATATCTTCTACAATGTCATATCCCATTTCATGCTCAATAAAATTCTTCTTGACATTCTCAAATTTATTTTCAGTAGACTTTACAGGCATATTTACTTTCTTGGGAATCTGGCTTGAAATGACAAACTCAAGTATGTTATCAGTTAGAGTATTATTCTTTATTTTCCTCATGTTCTCCTGGAGCTTCTTAATCTTGGGCAGTATCATGTTATCTTCTTTTAATGAATTCTGACTTTTTGTTGTAACATTTGTCTCTGGCATTTCTTCTTCCTCAGTAAGATCTTCATCCTCTATATTGATCATGGAAACACAATCCCATAAAACCAAAGTGTCATCTTCTTGGGTTTATGTTGGTTCATGACTTTTCTCTTTCTCATCCACACTTTCTGTTAACTTAGAATCCAATAACTGGTTCATCGCTAAGGTCATAGAATTTATCCACTGTGGGCAATTTTTTTCATAGTGAGGATGCTGATGGAATGTACAAAAATTGTCCATTCCCACATCTGTCAAATTCATGGCTGAGGGACTATGTGAGGGAGGCCTGGGTTGACCATTATCATCTCTCTTTTTATAATAAGGCCTTTATTGTTTATGGGCCTCCTTCTCTTTTTCCAAATCAATTACTTTGTTTGACAACTTTTGCATCATTTTCAACACCCCATCTAACTCTTGTGACCGCTCATCCTTAGGTTTAGTTAATAATAGAGGCTTTCTATTCCCATAAGTTTTTTCTTCTGACTGCACAGGATAATGGTCTATACTCTCCTTATCTGCTTCCACCTTCTCAGCTTCTTTGTAAGTATCTAGTAAAGTGGGCCTAACCGATCTTTTGACAAACATGGCTAAATCAGGCCCAAGAGCTGAGGTATAATACTCAATTAGGGCATGCTCATACAGTTTGTCGATTGCATCAAAATTATTTAGGTAGGCAGCAAACCTCTGAGTGAAATTATGTACCCTTTCTTTCTTATCTTTGTTTAGGGCAATTAATCCTTTCATTAAAGCAACGTGAATTTTCTGAATTCCATATTTGTTTTTGAACAGTCTCTCAAAAGTATTCCAATTTGTAATTGAATTCGCCTATAGGGAAAAGTACCATGAGGCTTCTTTTCCCTTAAGAGTATGTGGGAACAATCTGTAGACTACATCTTCATGTTTTGTTGCTTGTAAACCTTCTAAAGCCAGATAAAAACTCTGTAAATTATCATCCACAAGAATTCCTTCATTTGGTTCAAATTTAGGTAGTTCCTTGTCAAAATTTTGAGGCATAGCATGAAATGGAGGGGTCAGGTTTAAAGGAGATCTAACCCTCCAAGTAGGTGGTGGAGGTGGCTGATTTGCATTCACATTGGCCATGATTCTGAGTGGAGATTGAGGAGGAGACTAGACAGGGGTTCTAAAAGGAGAACCGTGAGGGGAATCTGGTCCCAACTGATTCAGAGGTTGGAAAACTTCTTGCAAGGCTATTTCTACCAGTTCTTCGAGGTCTTCCACCAACACTGAATCTTCCAATTAAGGATGGTCTTTCTTACAAAAATGTCTTCTAGGTAAATCAGGAATAATGGGTAACCCCCCAATCTTCTTTGCGTATGCCCTGGTAATTCTCCTTAAATCCTCAACTAGTTTGTTACCAATGGGATAGAGATACCCCGTGCCATTTTCTTCAGAAGTAGGTCTTTGAGGGATACTGGTCTCAGAATTGTTACCGGTGGGGAATTCTCGAGAAAATGAATTTCCTCGATCAACCATGCACTAGCGGCCCTCCTTCTAGCGCCAAAAATGTTGAAGGCATGGAAAATCCTAGGAAACAACAGTAGTGATTCTCCCCAATAAGTGATCCCAATTAGATCGTTATTGTTTCGTATGGGGAATCCGTCCGATTTACGGTCCGACTACTGTAGGTCAAGTAACTGTTAAAGCTTTTTTTACCGGTTGTAGCCTAGTCCACCATTTAAGTGTTTTTTTTAGTTTTTTATGTTTATGTATGATATGCAAGTTCCTTATTAAGTGCAATCGATACAAATAAGGAAGAGTTTCACAACGTCATGCACGGGTTCTTACCTCTCGTCTTACCTCTTTCACTTCTAAATCATAAACAAAGAACAAACTATACTAATTCTAACTAATTCTATCTAACCTATCCCTAGGGAGAAATACTGTAATTAATGATGAGTAATGCACTATAACACATGCATTTAGAATATTACAAATAGTTGTTATATTTCAGAATACATGGTTATAAGTAGAAAGATAAATAAAGAGATAGAGCATTGTCAGTTAAAACATTCATTACTCATATATGCTATGGAAGTTTCACAAAAATAAACAGGAAACATTCCTAACATGAAATAATTTGTAAGTTAGAATGATCTCACAGTTCATAACACAAGATGAAACAGAAATAGCTCACATTCAACCTGTCTATGGCAAGCATTTGAGACTCCACAGTGCCTTCTCCAGCAGAAAATATATATCTTTTATTATAAGATGAAGTATTTCTTCTTACAATAACATTTCCAAAAGATAGCATGAAAAAAGGTCCCTCTTACATCTAATTCACCTCTATTTATACAAACAGAAAACTTTTGAGTTGCCCCCTTAGCCCTTTTGGCTTCCCTTGACTCTTGCTTAACAAAAATTTGTCCTCTAGTGTATGCACTTAGAAAAAAGATAAAAACAAAATATTACATAATTGATCAATCATTTGAAATAATCCAACTAAGTGGGCCCAACTTGATCATTTATAAATTTCTTCCAAACATTTGCATCTGATGCTATAGATTCAAAACCAGAAGGCTCTAGGAATCTGATGGTGATCTCATGTTTAGAAACTTGAGATTTTATATTCGCCACTTTGGCTAGAATCAGGCAAAGTTGATCTTCCATTAAATGACTGCTAATTGTTTCCTGTACTATTGCAATTTTCAACACCTTCTCATCCAATCCTTTGACTAGCTGAATACCTTGTCCATCCTCTTGCCATCTTTCCTGCACTACACAAACACATGTTTTCCTCTTGACTGCCTTTACCAGTTCCTCTGCTACTTTTCTCCCAATTCAATTAGTTCATACTCCAGCTTTACTATCTCTAAGTCCCTAGTGGGTGCATCAGCTGGAGGTTCTTTGTTTGTTTCCAACCAATTCAATCATCCTCGTAGAATCTCCAGGATATCCTGGGTCCTTTCTAAAAAGTAAGAAGTTGTACTCACAATTTCTTCTCGCCTTATCTTTACCTGTTGAACCTTCAACATCTCCTCTACCATCTAAAACTGCATCTGATGAATTTTACTTCTAAGTGCGAGAGCATGCTTCTTCAATGGCTCAATATCTGTTTTCTGTTCCATAGCTGCTTTTAATGAAACTTCTAGTGAAGCTTCTAGTTTTCCAATGCTACTACCTGAGTCTCGTAAAGCTTAGCTTTCCCCTCAGGAGTAGTCTTTTGCATTTCTAGTTCTACCACTTTAATCTCTAGACTTCCTTTCTCTTTAGTCAATTATTCAATTGATGATTTCAGAGTATCTCTTTCCGCTTCCATGACCTCATGTCTTTGTTGAAGTTTTTCACACTCTGCCAAGGTGGCCTTAGACTCTCTTTCTATATTGCTTGCTGATAATACCAAATCATCTTTGTCTGATTGTAAGGTTTGGCACTCTGCTTTGGATTCCTTAATCGCACCAATCATGTCTTCGTACCTCCTCTTTAGATTTTAACTTTCATCTCTTTCCTTTTTCAAAGTTTCTTTCAATTGAGTGATCATCTTCTAGGATTATTCTAAATCCGTCATTATTCTGTCCACATTGTCTTCAGTAGCTAGGGCTATGGCTACACTAGCCCTTGCCATTAATCTTGGGTCTCTTACAGTACCGTGATCCAGTGCCTTTTCGGTCACCATAACTCCCCTCTTTCCTCTAGTGTTCACCTTCTTCTCCGTTCTCCTAACGATCCTCTTTTTGGCTTTGTCATAGAAAATAGTATTTAGATCAAGCACTTCATCTTCTTTCGTGGGAGTAAAAAGAATCAATTCAATTCCTGATGCTAAAAATGGATTTCCTCTTGCTATGCTACTAGATGGAACGAAGTGTTCTACTGGATCATCATAAGACTGAGTCTGTTCTTGATTTGCATAGTCTTATTCCTTTTATTCCCTTTGTCGTAACTCCTCAACTGGTTTTTCTACCTCTAGTTCTTCCTCTGTTGCTTGTGCCTTCTTTTTCTACTTTCAAGGCATGTTGTTATGCGAATGATGGGCCTGTATTGATCATACAGATTTGATTTAGTCCACTCACACATAGCAAACTATATATTGAAAGCAACAACAAAATTAACCAGAACATTACCAACTCATTGAGATGCATGCTGAACATCTTTTACTTCTATCAAACAAAATGTGTTTTCTGTTTGTGAATCTAAAAAACACTAAGCTTTCAAAATTAGCTCAGAAAAAAAAATTATAAGCAAAATCTTTCACTCAACGACCCTAGGTTTTCACCACGACCTTATATATACAAGTAGAAATTCTAATGGAGAAAAAACCCTGAAACCACAGACTGCTAACCCCTAAACCTAGTTTTTTCCTACAACATAAAAAATCTTCCTCTAGCATCCCACAAAAAACTAACCACGCTCGACTGACAACTGCATGCTTGCCCTAAAATAGTGAAGGAAAAGAGGGAGCAGTGCAAACGGTGAAATGCTTATCTGCACCCTGCTCTCTTTCTTCCAACAACTGTCAAAGAATAAATCATGGTCAGATGAAAAAACAAGCCGGATGAAAATAAACAAGAAACTAGGTCGACTGGTAAAACGGTGTCTACAAACCAAACCATGGCGAACCCCAAACCATAATGAAAAGACCATCGCATTTTGAAATAACCTCCGTAGGATAAACAAATGACCTAACCCTATCGAACTATGGTAAAAACAACGATGAGCAACAGGATTAGAAGAGGATCCTACCTGGAAAACCTTGCTGATGACCTGGACGAGCTCTACTTCCATTAGAAAATGATTTGCTCAGACAACGATAGCTATGCAGCTCCAATTGGAAACAAACACAGTGAACAATGACCGTATACACAACCTCTATGACTTTATAAGCTTGAGCGCGAGATTGGGTAAGTTTTTGGGCAGTAAAGATAGAAGTGCTAAGTGGGTATCGAAAGATAATTTATGAGCGTATGTGAAGCATCACATGTCCTTCGAAGAACTTTCCTGGAAGGTCGAGCGGGCAACGTCGAAGCGCATAAAACCACCATCGGTAGTCCAACCAACTAACACTGCGTCAACATCAAAGATGACTATGAGAAGGTATCGGTTCAACATCAAAATCTACCTCTGCAACATTGGCCAATCCAATCACTGAGTTCTCAAATCATTCCGAAAGAAACGACCAATACGGTAAAAAAAAAGTTAACAAAGTTTCGGTGCATACCGAAAAAAGATAGATGACTAGAGACCCGATACATCAGAACGATTTCGGACTAAGCTTTCGATACATCGACGAAAATATTCCAATGTAGCTAGACAAAATGATATCCTATACATTGGACAGAGACTTTGGAATGCTTCCGATGAGAACATCGGCTAGCTAGACGACTACGCACCCGATACACCAAAAAAACTATCAAGAGTGCATCTGATACAAGCAAACAAACTTTCAATTTTTTCAAACCTTCAAGTCATGGGAAAAATTTGGTGAAAAATATAAACTTTCTAATCCTTCTAAGAAACTAAAAAGATAAGGGGGGAGGCCTAAAAAATGAAAAAATTTCGGGGGCAACAGTTTCAACTACAACACTCAGCCTAGGTGTCTTTGCTATAAGTGATTCCTACTCTTCTTTCTCACCACCTTCAGGCTCACTCATATATCTTGCCACTGTATCTCTTTGTCTTCCCAGCTCCACAGCTTCCATAGGAGCTCTTAGCTCTCTCATTTCCTCTTTTACCTCAGCATTTTCTACTGCTTGGCCTCTGCCATGACCTCGACCTCTGGAAATACGTACAGTCATGTATTCTCTCTATTTGCTGAGAAAAAATCCTTTCTTTGATACCAAAAATCGACGGTAATATGGTGATTGAACCATACTTTAACCAAAATCAGCTCTTCCCTCTCCACCACACTACAACAGAAGCATTCCCAAAAAAATAACTTAGTCACTGTTTTTACCAGAAATCATGTTGTTTGCCATTCAATCTTCTTCCATCAGATTTCTTCATCCTGACAACATAGCTGGGTATTGATAGATACACGATTAACTAAAATAAATGCACAGTCAAAAACTCATTCACCCAAAAATTAAAAAACGAATTTCTTCTTCCCAAAGATATTTATAAATATTTTGTTAACCACTGATTTTCCCACACTAGTAGAAAGAAGGGAATGAAATGTATAAAATCCCACTCAAATTTAACACACACAAAAATTAATTATTTCATTCACTCTTCTCCCCATTCACATAGAAAAATTCCCTTTTCTATTTTTTATTCAAAAAGTATCAACAGACTCTCCCTCACACGGATTTTTTCTATCTCCTCCCCCAAAAATGCCTCCTCAACTAAGAAGACCCTAACCATTAACTACCTCCACCTGATTTGAGGACCCTTACTAATTTTAACCAAACTAAATCCTACAAATTCACAACAACCTAACTAGTTGGATTCATCTCCTCATAGGGAGCTATAATTTAGCCATTATTCCCTATCCAAACTCTTTAATTGACAATGATACACCTAACAATAATTATCTAGTTAAATAAACATGAAAACATACTTCTTTTGATATTAAGCTCTCTTTTGTTAAACCTCAAGAAACAACATGTGACAAAGGATCACATTGTTGGCTTGGGCCAAATGCCCCTACATCAAACTCCCAGGGTGAAAAGGATTGAACCCCTGTTCAAAGGGATAGTAACAACAAAACCCTTAGCTTCTAGTTCAACTACACTCATCCAGGTTGCATCCTATACCGGATGTGCTTTCAACTTTACTAGATAGTCCAAGTAGTCTTTCTTCCTGGTACTCTTTGCAACCTTGGTGTCTAATGTCTCCTCTTCTTCCAATTGCTCTGCTACTGGCATCTACTTCAGCCACTGCAAATCATCACTAGTATATTTGTCTCCTGTAATCTGACATGTATCATTTTCTTTGAAAGGATATATGTCAGCAACATTGAAAATAGGAGATTTGTCAACTCCTGCTGACATTTCTAGCTCATAAGCATTGGAAGAGATTTTTTTGAGAATCCTACATGGTCTGATATTCTTCAGTTTCAATTGCTATACTCCCCTTTAGTGAACCTTTCTTTCCTCAGATCAACCAATACTAGGCCTCCTACCTAATTCTAGCTGCAAAATATTCTCCATCTACACTCCTCTAGGATTACCATACAGAATATGAAATGGGATCATACTTGTGCTTCTATTCGGTGAATCATTATAGGCAAACTCAACTTGTTCCAACACTCTATCCCATTGTTTTGGATTTTCTCCAACTAAACTCCTCAACATGTTACCCAGACTCCTGTTAACTACCTCAGTCCGACCATCAGATTGTGGATGATAAGCTGAACTGAAGTTTAATTTAGTACCCAGCTTCTTCCATAATGTCCTCCAGAAGTGACCTCTGAACCTCACGTCTCTGTCAGAGACAATACTTCTGGGAAAACCATGAAATTTTACAACTTCATTAAAGAACAAGTTAGAAATATGAGTGGCATCACTTGTTTTAAAATGGGAAATAAAATCTTCCATTTTGGTAAACCTATCAACCACTACAAAGATAGAATCATTGCCTTTCTGAGTTCTTCACAAACCCAAAACGAAGTCCATACTTACAGAGTCCCAAGGCCTAGTAGGAACAGGAAATGGTGTATATAAACCTATGTTTTGGCTTCTACCCTTAGCATACTAACAGATCCTAAATCTGCTCACATATTTCTCAACCTCAGATCTCATTCTTGGCCAAAAGAAGAAGTGACTTAACTGTTGATAAGTCTTATCACCTCCAAAGTAACCAACCATTCCTCCATTGTGAGTTTCTTGAATTAGATTTTCCCTCATTAAACACCTTGGAATGCATAGTTTACTGTTTTTTAATAGTAAACCATCTTGCAACATGTACTCTGTCCACAGCTCTCTATCCACTTCCATAGGATTCTTACAAGCTCTGTATGCTTTCTGAAAATCATCATCAGTTTCATATAAATCCCTAAGATGTTCCAATCCTACAACTTGTATCTGATTTTCTTGTACAATTAAGGTCCTCCTGCTTTATGCATCAGCTACACGATTTGACTGTCCACTAATATGCTTCAGCATAAAAGTGAAACTCTGTCGGAACTCCACTCATTTGGCATGTTTCTGATTCAACTTAGGCTACTACATTATATACTGCAAAGCATGATTATCGGAAAAAAAACACAAATTCCTTAGGCATCAAATAATGCCTCCAATTTTTCAGGGCTTGAAATATAGCATAGAATTCCTTGTCATACGAGGAATATTTCTATTTTGCATCATTTAGTTTTTCACTAAAATAGGCCACTAGTTTATCTTCTTGACTGAGAACTGCCCCAATGGCTAATCCACTAGCATCACATGTGACTTGGAATGGTTTTCCAAAGTCTGGTAACCTCAATATTGGCTGCTCAGTAATCCTTTTCGTCACTAGCTGAAACTTGTCTTTCTTGATGGTCTCAATAATCAGACCACAAATACCACTAAAGTGCTTTATAATTTTTCTATGAAAACTTGCTAAGCCATGGAAGCTTCTTACCTCAAATATGTTTCGAGGTGAAGCCCAATCCACGATTGCTTGCACCTTCTCTGTATCCATCTTTAAACCATCTTTAGAGACCACAAATCCCAAATATACCAATTCAAATTTCATGAATGAACACTTCTTGATATTCACCAACAATTTTTCTGACTGCAACTTTTCCAAGACACATCTCAAATGCTTTGAATGCTCTTCTTTTGACTGACTGAAAATTAGTATGTCATCCAGGTAAACTACCACAAATTTACCTATGAAATCCCTCATGACTTCATTCATTAATCTCATGAATGTGCTTGGATCATTCAATAATCCAAATGGCATAACCCACCATTCGTACAATCCTTCATTTGTTTTGAAGTTCATCTTCCACTCATCCCCTTCTCTAATTCTGATCTGATGATAACCGCTTTTCAGATCTAGCTTAGTAAAATATGCTGCTCCATTTAGACAGTCCATTATGTCATCCATCCTGGGAAATGGGAACCTATATCTGATTTTTATTTTGTTAATATCTCGTCAGTCCGTGCACATCCTCCATTTACCACCCTTCTTTGGGCTCAACACTGCCGGTACTGCACATGGGATCAAACTTTTCTTAATCATCCCTTTGTCTAGCAGACCTTGTACTTGCTTTTTGACTTCTTCATTCTCTTGAGGTGTCAACCTATACGATGCCTTATAGGGTAAACTAGCTCCCAGGATGAAGTCAATATGATGGCTGATATCTATTTAAGGTGGAAACTCATCAGGAAAATAGTTCACCACAATGTCTCCAAACTCAGCCAACATTTCCTGAATTTCTTCAGGCAGATCTGAAATGGTAGTCTTCATCATTACTACCTTTGGATTACACATCACATCATAATTCAATTCCTCTTCCTCAAACTGCTGTAAATACTTTTTGCCATTCAACATCAAGACTTTTGCTTCCTGTTGTTCCACTATTCCACCTTCTTGCAAAGGTAGTAATGCATGCTTCATTCTATCCTTGTCAAAACTATAGCAATTTCTTCTACCCTCATTGACCACCCTCTTATCAAACTACCATGGTCCGCCCAAAAGGACATGACATACATCCATGGGTATAATATCACATACAATTTTATCTTTATAAGTTCCTACTTGCAAATCAACTTCACATTGTTCACTTACGAGTATTTGATGTCCTTTGTGTAACCAAGATACCTTGTAGGGTGCTGGATGTTTACTCTTCTTCAAGTTCATCTTCTCCACCATCTTTGTGGAAACTAGATTTTCAGTGCTCCCACTGTCAATCACCAGCTTGCAGCATTTTCCTTTGACCTTGCACATAGTCCTGAATGTTTCTGAGTAGGTTCTGCACTTTCCTTCTTAGGTTTCAACAAGACTGTGTTTATCATCAAAGCCTCTCCAGTCTCAAGTAAATTTTCAGCCACTAGAAACTACTCTTAATGCTACTCATTCTGAGCTACATAGGCCCCTCTCTATCCTACATTTTCCTTCTCTGGGCATTCAAAAGATCTATGACCCAGTTTTTTACAGTTGTAACATCTAAAGGCATTTTCTTTACCTCTTCCTCTACCTCTACCTCCCTGGTAAGGTCTTCCTCCTCTTGATTCATTGCCCCTATTTTGTTGCTCCTGGTGATTTGAGTTGCTAGATTCTCCCTTCCAACTGTTTTCCCTCTTCCTTTGGCTAAACCTCTTCCTCTATTGAAGTTATGCTTCCTGAATAGCGTCTCTCCTGCTCTCAAGGCACATTGGTAGGCATCTTCCATTGTCCTAGGTGATATCATATTGATTTCATCCTGGATCTCCATCCTCAAACAATTGATATATCTAGCAGTATTCTTTATTGATTCTTCTACATATCCTGCTCTCAGGTTCACTTTGTAGAATTCTTCAATATATTCTCTTACAGACATTAATCTTTGCCTAAGGTTCTGCATTTGTCTATATAAATACAACTGATAATATTTGGGCAAGAATTGGGCTCTCATCTTAGCCACCATCCTATCCCATCTCTTTATCAATGGCTTGTTCTTTCTTCTCCTTTCAGCTTGCACACTATCCCACCATAGGGATGTCGTGTCACTGCCAATCTAACTTCTTTTTTCCCCCAATCTCATCGTACTCAAAGTATTTGTCCAACTCACTGATCCAATCAATGAGATGTTTAGCAGTGAGGCTTCCTTCATAAGTAGGCAACTTAGGCTTTGGTATTGATGTAGCTTCTAGAATCGAACAAAAATTTCTTAGCTCAAGTGTCTCTGCCATAAGTGTTGCCTCCTCTTCTTACTCATCACCTTCAGTCTCACTCACATCTCCTGCCACTGGATCTCTTTGTCTGCCCAGCTCCACAGCTTCCCTATGATCTCTTAGCTCTCTTATTTCCTCTATTACTTCAACATTATCTACTAGTTGGCCTCTGGCACAACCTCAACCCCCTGCCAATACGTACAACCATGTCTTCTCTTCGTTTGTTGAACAACAATCCTTGCTCTGATATGAAAAATTGATGGCAATATGGTGAGTGAACCAGACTTTAACCAAAATCAGCTCTTCCCTCTCTGTCACACTACACCAAAAGCGTTCCCAAACAAATAACTTGGCCACTGTTTTTACCAAAAATCACGTTGTTGGCCATTCAATCTTCAGCCATCAGAGTTGTTGATCTCGACAAAATAGTTGGGTATTGATAGATACATAGTTAACTAAAATAAATGCACAGTCAAAAACTCATTCACCCATAAATTAAAAAATGAATTTCTTCTTCCCACATATTTTTATAAAGATTTTGTTAACCGCTAATTTCTCCCATGCTAGCAGTAAGAAAGGAATGAAATATATAAAATCCCGCTCAAATTTAAGATACACAAAAATTAATTATTTCATTCACTGTTCTCCCCATTCACACAGAAAAAATCCCTTTTCTATTTGTTTTTGAAAAAGTATCAACAAAGTCTCCCTCATACAGAGTTTTTCTTTCTCCTCCCCCAAAAAAGCCTCCTCAACCAAGAAGAAACTAACCATTAACTACCTCCACCTAATTTGAGGACCCTTACTAATTTTGACCAAACTAAATCCTACAAATTCACAACAACCTAACTAGCTGGCTTCATCTCCTCACAGGGAGCTATAATTTAGCCATTATTCCATATTCAAACTCTTTAATTGACAGTCATACACATAACAATAATTAGCTAGTTAAATAAACATGTAAACATACTTCTTTTGATCTTAAGCTCTCTTTTTTTTAAACATCAAGCCACAACATGTGACAAAGGATCACATTGTTGGCTTGGGCCAAATGCCCCTGCATCAAACTCTCAGGGTGAAAAGGATTGAACCCCTATTCAAAAGGTCAGTAACAACAAAACCCTTAGCTTCTATTTCAGTTGCACACATCCAAGTAGCATCCTCTATCCAATGTGCTTTCCACTTTACCAGATACTCCAAGTAGTTCTTCTTCCTGGTACTCTTTGCAAACTTCATGTCCAAGATCTCCTCTTCTTCTAATTGTTGTGCTATTGGCATCTGCTTTAGCCACTGCAAATCATCACCAGTATATTTGTCTCTTGTAATCTGACCTATATCATCTTTTGTAAAAGGATATATATCAACAACATTGAAAATAGGAGATATGCCAACTCCTGCTAGCATTTCTGGCTTATAAGCATTGGCAGAAAAGTTTCTTAGAATCCTACATGGTCCGATCTTCTTTAATTTCAATTTTTTATAATCCCATTTAGGGAACCTCTCTTTCCTCAGATGAGCCAATCCTAGTTCTACTACCTCATAGTTCTTCTCCCTTTTCTTTAAATCAGCCTTCATTTTGTACTTTGCGTTACTTTTCTGTAGTCTTTCCTTAACTTCCTCTTGTAGCACTCCTCTTTTCCAACTATCCAAAATCTTCTCCATATGCACTCCTCTTTTCCAACTATCCCAAATATCCTAGTTCATACACTCCTCTATGATGTATACCATACAGAATCTGAAATGGGCTCATACTTGTGCTTCTGTTCGGTGAATCGATATAGGCAAACTCAGCTCGTGCCAACACTCTATCCCATTGTTTTATATTTTCTCCAACTAAACTCCTCAACATGTTATCCAGACTCCTGTTAACTACCTCAATCTGACCATCAGACAGTGGATGATAAGCTGAACTGAAGTTTAGTTTAGTACCCAGCTTCTTCCACAATGTCCTCCATAAGTGACCTGTGAACCTCACATCTCTATCAGAGACAATACTTCTAGGAAAACCATGCAATTTTACAACTTCATTAAAGAACAAGTTAGAAATATGAGTGGAATCACTTGTTTTAAAATAGGGAATAAAATGTGTTATTTTGGTAAACCTATCAACCACTGCAAAGATTGAAACATTTCCTTTCTGATTTCGTAGAAAACCCAAAATGAAGTCCATACTTACTGAGTCCCAAGGCCTAGTAGGAACAAGCAATGGTGTATATAAACCTATGTTTTGGCTTCTACCCTTGGCATGCTGACAGATCCTACATCTAATCACATATTTCTCAACCTCAGATCTCATTCTTGGCCAAAAGTAGAAGTGACTCAGCTGTCCATAAGTCTTATCACCTCCAAAGTGACCAACCATTCCTCCATTGTTTTGTTCTTGAATTTGATTTTCCCTCATTTAACACCTTGGAATGCATAGTTTACTATTTTTGAATAGTAAACCATCTTGCAACATGTACTCTGTCCACAACTCTCTATCCATTCCCACAGATTCTTACAAGCTCTGTATGCTTTCTGAAAGTCATCATGAGTTTCATATAAATCCCTAAGATGTTCAAATACTAAAACTTGTATCTGAGTTTCTTATACAATTAAGGTTCTCCTGCTTAATGCATCAGCTACACGATTTGACTATCCACTAATATGCTTTAGCATAAAAGTGAAACTCTATAGGAACTCCACCCATTTGGCATGTTTCTTATTCAACTTAGGCTGCTGCATTATACACTACAAAGCATGATTATCGAAAAACAATACAAATTCCTTAGGCATCAAATAATGCCTCCAATTTTTTAGGGCTTGAACTATAGCATAGAATTCCTTGTCATATGAGGAATATTTCTATTTTTGCATCATTTAGTTTTTCACTAAAATAGGCCACATACTGTAATACAATTGCTAGAATGGTGGTAGCTATCTGTGAGAAGAGATGTGGCTGCTACGCTCATCCGTGCCAAGTTGAATACAAAATGAGGCCAAAGGGGCCTATTTATAATAATAATGAGGGTGGGAACCCCAAAAGTCCAAAACATAACCCTAGAAGATGAACCGTCATAAAGTTTATGGCCCCAAGGTGGTAAGTTGAACAGTCAACTTCCCGGGGTCATAAATTTTGCATACGATCTTCAATTTGGTGTTCGATAGCTCATTGGAAAGGTCTATCTAAGATTTACAACTTTCAACTAGCCAAATGCATGCCGACGGCAACCATTTGGCCCCCAAATCGCCAAAAAATGTCGTTTAGGGCCTCAAAACAGCCCCAGAAGTTTGGGACCTGAAAAACCATAGAAAAATAAGAAACTACCACAATGGACAATTGTTTTGAACCAGTGGAATAGGTGGGTGGCCACCGATATTCATCTGGACCATTTGGGCTCAACACTGCTGGTACTACACATGGGCTCAAACTTTTCTTAATTATCCCTTTGTGCAGCAAACCTTGTACTTGCTTTCTAACTTCTTCATTCTCTTGAGGTGTCAACCTATAGGATGCCTTATTGGGTAAACCAGCTCTCGGGATGAAGTCAATATGATGGCTGATATCTCTTTTAGGTGGAAACTCATCGGGCAAATATTTCACCACAATGTCTCCAAACTATGTCAACATTTCCTGAATTTCTTCAGGAAGATCTAAAATGGTAGTATTCATCATTACTACATTGGGCTTACACATCACATCATAATTCAATTCCTCTTCCTCAAATTGTTGTAAATACGTTTTGCCAGTCAACATCAATACTTTTGCTACCTATTGTTCCACTATTCCACCTTCTTGAAAAGAAAGTAACACATGTTTCATTCCATCGTGATTCCATCCATGTCAAAACTATAGCAATTTCTTCTACCCTCACAGACCACCACCTTATCAAACTGCCACGGTCTTTCCAAAAGGACATGACATACATCCATAGGCATAATATCACATACAATTTTACCTTTATAAGTTCCTACTTGCAAATCAACTTCACATTGTTCACTTACTAGGATTTGATGGCCTTTGTGCAACCACAATACCTTGTAGGGAACTGGATGTTTACTCTTCTTCAAGTTCAGCTTCTCCACCATCTCTATGGAAACTAGATTGTCAGTGCTCCCACTCTCAATCACCATCTTGCAGCATTTTCCTTTGACCTTGCACATAGTCCTGAATAGGGCTTTCCTCTCAATAGGTTCTGCACTTTCCTTCTCATGTTCCAACAAGACTTTGTTTATCATCAAAGCCTCTCCAGTCCCAGGTAAATTTTCGACCACTGGAAACTGTTGTTGCTGCTACTCATTCTGAGTTACATAGGCCCCTCTCTATCCTATGTTTTCCTTCTTCGGGCATTCAAAAGATCTATAACCCATTTTGTTACAGTTGTAACATCTAAAGACGGTTTCTTTGCCTCTTCATCTACCTCTACCTCCTTGGTATGGTCTTCCTCCTCTTGAGTCATTGCCCCTATTTTGTTGCTCCTAGTGATTTTACTGGATTCTTCCTTTTGGGCTGCAAACTTCTCCCTTCCAATTGCTTTCCCTTTTCCTTTGGCTGAACCTCTTCCTCTATTGAAGTTATGCTTCCTCAATAGCTTCTCTTCTGCTCTCAAGGCACATTGGTAGGCCTCTTCCTAAAACCATCGATATATCTAGCAG
Source organism: Pseudotsuga menziesii (assembly GCA_001517045.1). Classification (NCBI taxonomy): domain Eukaryota; kingdom Viridiplantae; phylum Streptophyta; class Pinopsida; order Pinales; family Pinaceae; genus Pseudotsuga; species Pseudotsuga menziesii. The sequence goes on from LPNX010899237.1 coordinate 72,322, forward strand.
TCTTCTCTACTGATTCTTATACATAGCCTGCTCTCATGTTTACTTTGTAGAGTTCTTCAATATATTCTCTTACAGACATTAACCTTTGCCTAAGGTTTTTCATTTTTCTATATAAAGACAACTAATAATCTTTGGGCAAGAATTGGGCTCTCATCTTAGCCACCATCCTATCCCTACTCTTTATCAATGGCTTGTTCTTTCTTCTCCTTTCATCTTGCACACTATCCCACCATAGGGATGCATGTCCTTTCAATGTGTCACTACCAATCTAACCTTCTTGTTTTCCTCACATACTCAAAGTATTTGTCCAACTCACTGATCCAATCAATGAGATGTTCAGCAGTGAGGCTTCCTTCATAGGTAGGCAACTCAGGCTTTGGTCTTAATGTAGCTCCTAGAATCGATTGAAAATATCTCAGCTCAGGTGTCTCTGCCATAAGTGTTTCCTACTCTTCTTGCTCATCACCTTCAAGCTCGCTCACATATCCTACCACTGTATCTCTTTGTCTGCCCAGCTCCACAGCTTCCATGCGAGCTCTTAGCTCTCTCATTTCCTCTATTACCTTAGCATTTTCTACCGGTTGGCCTCTGCCATGACCTCGACCTCTGGAAATACATACAGCCATATCTTCTCTTCGTTTGCTGAGAAAAACTCCTTGCTTTCATACTAAAAATTGACGGCAATATGGTGAGTGAACCAGACTTTAACTAGAATCAGCTCTTCCCTCTCCACCACACTACAACAGAAGCGTTCCCAAACAAATAACTTGGTCACTATTTTTACCAGAAATCATGTTGTTGGACATTCAATATTCTTCCATTAGAGTTCTTCATCTCGGTAGCATAGCTGGGTATTGATAGATACACGGTTAACTAAAATAAACGCACAGTTAAAAATTCATTCGCCAATAAATTTAAAATTGATTTTTTTCTTCCCATGGATATTTATAAAGATTTTGTTAACCGTTGATTTATCCCACACCGGCAGTAAGAAGGGAATGAAATTTATAAAATCCAACTCAAATTTAACACTCACAGAAATTAATTATTTCATTCATTGTTCTCCCCATTCACACAGAAATTTCTCTTTTCTATTTGTTATTCAAAAAGTATCAACAGAGTCTCCCTCACACAGATTTTTTCTATCTCCTCCACCAAAAACACCTCTTCAAGCAAGAAGAACCTAACCATTAAATACCTCCACATGATTTGAGGTCCTTTACTAATTTTAACCAAACTAAATCCTACAAATTCACAACAACCTAACTAGCTAGCTTCGTCTCCTCACAAGGAGCTATAATTTAGCCAGTATTCCCTATTCAAACTCTTTAATTGACATTGATACACCTAACAATAATTAGCTAGTTAAATAAACATGCAAACATACTTCTTTTGATCTTAAGCTCTCTTTTGTTCAACCTCAAGCCACAACATGTTACAAAGGATCACATTGTTGGCTTGGGCCAAATGCCTCTACATCAAAATCTCGGGGTGAAAAGGATTGAACCCCTGTTCAGAAGGTCATTAACAACAAAACCCTTAGCTTCTAGTTCAGTTGTACTCATCCAAGTAGCATCCTCTACTGGATGTTCTTTCCACTTTACCAGATACTCCAAGTAGTCCTTCTGCCTAGTACTCTTTGCAACCTTGGTGTCCAAGAACTCCTCTTCTTCCAATTATTGTGCTACTAGCATCTGCTTCAGCCACTGCAAATCATCACCAGTATCTTTGTATCCTATAATCTGACCTGTATCATCTGCTGTAAAAGGATATATATCGGCAACATTGAAAATAGGATATATGACAACTCCTGTTGGCATTTCCATCTCATAAGCGTTGACAAAAAAATTTATGAGAATCCTACATGGTCCGATATTCTTCAATTTCAATTTGTTATACTCCCCTTTAGGGAATCTCTCTTTCCTCAAATAAGCAAGTACTAGGTCTCCTACCTCATATTTCTTCTCCCTTCTCTTTAAATCAGCCTTCATTTTGTACTTTGTGTTACTTTTCTGCAGTCTTTCCTTAACTTCTCCTGTAGCTCACTAATTCTAGCTGCAAAATCTTCTTCATCTGCACTCCTCTTTTCCAACTGTCCCAAATATCTTAGTTCATACACTCCTCTAGGATGAATATTGTACAGAATCTGAAATGGGCTCGTACTTGTGCTTCTGTTCAGAGAATCATTATAGGCATACTCATCTTGTGCCAACACTGTATCTTATTGTTTTGGATTTTCTCCAACTAAACTCCTCAACATGTTACCCAGACTCCTGTTAACTACCTCAGTATGACCATCAGACTGTGGATGATAAGATGAACTGAAGTTCAGTTTAGTACCCAGCTTCTTCCACAATGTCCTCCAGAAGTGACCTGTGAACCTCACATCTCTCTCAGAGACAATACTTCTAGGAAAACCATGCAATTTTACAACTTCATTAAATAACAAGTTAGGAATATGAGTGGCATCACTTGTTTTAAAACTTGGAATAAAATGCACCATTTTGGTAAACCATCAACCACTACAAAGATTGAATCATTGCCTTTCTGAGTTCTTGGAAAACCCAAAATGAATTCCATACTTACAGAGTCCCAATGCCTAGTAGGAACAGGCAATGGTGTATATAAAACTGTGTTTTGGCTTCTACCCTAGGCATGTTGACAGATCCTACATCTACTACACCCTAAGAACTTGTATGCTTTGGGTTCTAGGGAGAAACATGTTTCTCATATCTCTATTTCAGGGGGGGATGAGGGGTTTAAGGTGGGGGTGGGTAGAGTGGTTTATAAGGATTGAGGTATAAAAAGGGGTGGGGAGGAGGTTTTAAGTATTGGGAGGGGGTTTCAATAAAAAGAGTTTGGGTCAATATCTCTCAAAATTAAGGGTATTCTTTAATATCCCATGATTGCATGTGCTATGTGAGAGGTTCACTAAGTGAAGTCCCCGTTTCTGAAACCTCCATCCCTTCCTTGAAAGAAACCCCAAACAATTCACCAAAGTTTCCTCCAAAAACTAGTCATTTTTCACTAATTTCCGACTTGTATTCTGAAATCTCTTTCTCACTCTATTTAGATCCCTCCTATTATGATTCTGAAGGTGATATACAATATTATATGCAGGTTATGACATTCATAAACTCATCTCCCCAACCATTTGATTCCCAAAAGACCCCAAAACCCTCAAGTTCGCTAGTTGGAAAATCTCAAAAGTGCATTGTTTCCAACACTATGTCACTTGTGTATGTTGTTTTTATGTCTTGCATATCATTCATTGGTTGGACATGCATGTCGTTGGAATTCATGGGACTTTTGTTCCACATGTATGGACTTGATGTCACAAGCTATGTTTCAAATTTCAAATCTTTATACCATCAAAGTTTTCTCAACTGTTAGTATGATCTAGTTTCCCATTCTTTTCGCACTATGGACACATTCGCTCATGGAGACACTATACCTATGATATTTGCTGTTGTATATGAATTCTATTATGATATTTAGAGCCTCATGAGCTTTGTTACAGAGTTATGAAGGTGCTTCATTAAATTGGAAACAAGATTCATGGTTTAATTCATGATATGGCAACTACACATGAAGTCGATTTTGTTGAGTCTTTTAATGATATTTGGAAAAGAGTTTGTAGATATATCTTTTCCATTATTGATTGTGCTTCCAAATCAAACTATTGTTGCATCCAAAAGAATTCTTATGATTCTTCTCCATCGGCAAATGATGACCTTCAAGGGGCCTCCCCACATGTTTTTTGTCTACAACACATTTATGCATTGATGCATGATCTTGACATCCACAACATCTTCACCAAGTCTATCACCAAGAATTTGTTCATTCAGCTCATTCAAGTGAAAAAGAAGACCTTTTGAATATGTTTTGATCATCTATGTTTCATGTCCATTCTTGAGGAAGGATTTTCTCAACGAGGTTTTGCCTCTTTCCTCATGTTTACTTTGACAAATAAATTTTTGTAAGAGGTGACTTGAGCCTTAGTTTCCAAGGCCTCACTTTTTGATGTGGTTACACTAAGTCAGGATTAAGGGGGGGTGTTAGAGAATCATGCCACCTAGCACCATGGTCACATACACCTAGGACACATTTTTATTTTTCTTGTACTTATGGCATATGGTCCAAACCTTAGTTATGTTGATCTAGCAAGTTATATGGGGTTTTTGGACTCATTAATGCACCCTATTTTTGGTCAACTAAGATCATGAGCACCCTAATCAATGAAATTTCAGTACTTGGGCCTCTCCTACTACTTAAAACAGGGAACTTGTTTGACTAGGGTATGGATATCACAATTTGGTTTTGGTTAGTGACTTGGTGTAACATTAAGGACAAAAGCTAAAACAACAATAGTTTGTGTAAATTGATTATAAGCAGAAATGGTTTACTTTGGAATTTCGTTGTAGTTAAACTCTTCTATTGTAAATTGGATTTGGTTGGGTGGTTTTAAAGACAGCGATAGGATTATGGAAAAAAAAAAGATATCATTAGTTGGAAAAAAAAAGTTAAATATTATAAGTTGGTTTTGATTGGTGTGACTTTAAAGCCAAAAACAAAGTGATAAAACGATTCTGGAAAAATAAAATTAGATATTGAAAGTTGGCATTGGCTGGTGTGGCTTTAAAGAGAAAAGAGAGAAAACTACTTTAAAAAAAAGTTAGATATTACCAGTTGGCTTTTAGTGGTGTTTCTTTAAAAACAAAATAGAGAAAACGGCTCTAAAATAAAATAATTATATATTGCGAGTTGGCTTGTTGACTAATGTGGGTGTAAAGATAAAAAATAGAAAATATTTAATTATTTAAAAGAAAACATAGGTTAGTTCTATAATTTGCATAAAAAAAGTTACTCATATTTCTCTAATAATATATAGAATACTTTTCTTAAACATAATAATATTTAATATATTTAATTTTTTTATAATTAGTAAAACATAACATACATCCTATCAAATTTAGGTATTTGTACATGCCTTCACCAAATAATCGAGTCATACTTAAACCACCTCTACTTACATAACCAATGATGCTTCTTTGTGACCATGGATGGTCTCTCCCTCTCCTTGTGTTTAATTACCTTTTTGTTTCAATTATAAAACAATAAAAAATGAAATTCTAAATAACTACATGGTAAGCAAGGTAAGTAATTAAGTGATATTAAGAAAACTTAAAACCTATGTGGTCTCCTTAATAAAACATTGAGCATTCAACAATGTTAAAACCAACATGTTGAAGTATTATAGAAAACTAATTAAAACATCGAGCATTCAACAATGTTAAAACCAACATGTTGAAGTAATACAGAAAACTAATTAATCATCTGATGTTATAAATTTTGTTTTTTGTTTTTTGTTTATTTTAATGATCGTGAGAACCTCTCCAAACTATTCAACGAGCTTCGTTCACTGCACCGCTTGAATACCAAACTCATGAATCGGGACTGGCCTAAATGTTGGACATGACGTAATCAATGGTGTACGGAAAATATGTTACCCCGTCGCTAATACAAATACAAACTTATAAATATATAACCACACTGCTAATACAGATACAAACTCTGATTCTAACTCTATTTTTTTGAAAGTTTGCATAATTGCATAATTCTTGAATGAAAGCTTAGCAAGCCATGGTAGTTTTTGTTCTCAAGGATGGTGTGAGATTGGTTAGTTCCCAATGGACTAGGTAGTCACTCACACAAAACATTGATTCCCACATGCAACCCAAGGCATGGAGGGTTTCCTTGTCAATGAGGGCTAGATCATATGTCAATGTACTTGTTCAAACCGTGGTCGGTGTTATTATTCGGTGTTGTTTTCATTATAGTGCAAAAGGTATGGATTCCATGGTTATAGAATGGAGGAGGAGCATTGTAATGTCGAAGTCATTATTGTTGATCTTTATAGTGCAATCAATGTTTTCTTTTTTAACCATGGGAACAACAACATCCCAATAGTATATCCAATAGCCTGCAAGCTAGATATACCAATAACTTGTGATTTAGCAGGGGTCGAGGCATCTCGAAGCCTACCGGGGTGAGCCTCTATCCCAGGGGTCACCTACCCTTTGAACCTTGTAACAACATGCCAATGAGCAACCTACCCCCGTCGGTTTTGAACCTGTGACCTCCAAGGAGATCACACATGTTCTTAACCATTAAGCCAACTCAAGTGCTCTTAATTACAAAACATTTAATTCAATAGAAACAATGATGATAATGTCGGACTTTTGCCCCGTCTCCAACTCTAAAGGTTGAAGAAAACCCCAACCATCTCAGGCTAACTATATTACATATAAATAATAATAATAAATACATTTAATAAAACAAATACATTTAATAAAACAAAATGTGTTTGGGAAAAAATATTGAGTGTAAGGGTCGATTAATAGGTTGCACATTTCGCTATATATGCTTGCTATGCATGGACATAATAAAGATGTTTAGACTTTGTCTCATTTTTATCGAGTTTGGAAAAAAGAATAACTTAATTGTTGTAAATTGATCATAAATAAAGATATAACTGTTTACTTTGTAAAAGTTAGATTTTTATTTTGGCAATTTCATAAAAGTTAGATTCTTGAAGTGTTATTAATTTTCAACAAAAGTTGAATGTATAATGTCCAAAGTTCTATGCTTAGAGGGCTTACGTGTTTATTTTGTATTTGGATTCATTCTATGCTTAGAGGGCTTATGTGTTTACTTAGTATTTGGATGCATAGGTAAGAAGGAGAGCGTTTGCACTCTTTTGAGAGATAAAAAATGGAAATGAGCTTTTGTGAACATGCATGTGTTGCTAAGAACGTGCATCTGTTCCTTTTACTAGTAGCTCAACACCTCCAAATGGTCCCCGTGGCTTGTTAGCTTAGCTGACTAGTTATGGAAAAAAACACACGTGTGCTTAGGAATGTGCACGTCTTATTAACATGCACATGCTCCTAAGGGTAAAGGAGAGTGCATGCGTTCTTTCCTATACCTCAAATTATGTCCCTTTACAACATTTATATATAGTCTTAATATTTATTTATAGCATACCATGTCCATGACTCCAAAGCGATAAAACCCATACATACTAACATGGATACCCTTGTCTCAAGGATTGATTGCCCCAAGGCCTCAATATATGAATATGGGTAGGTATATGGGTATCATTAATATATTTTGGACATCATGGATGACTATTTCGTCCCCAAACATGCACTAGTAGATAATGAGAGATAAGTGACTAGGTGACCAAAATATTTGGTCATCGTGGTTTTTTCAAGGGATAAATGACCAAAATTGAGAAATTTTAAGGGAACTAATTAAAAATGAACAAGATAAATGACCAATTTGGTCATGAGATAAAAACTAAACTAAAAATGGCCAAGATAAATGACCAATTTGATCACGGAATAAGATTTAAACTAAAAATGACCACATAACAATTGATCATTTATTTAGTCATTTTTAGTTGAGCCACTCCGATAATGGAAAGTTACAATTTTGACAATAAATTTGTATAATTTACTAAATTTTAACACTGCAAATGGATTCAGAGACCCCATTAAAATTTAGTAAATTGCAGACCCCCTCATGGATTCAATGGATTATTTCCTCATTGTTTAATCAACTATTATATTGAGCATTGTTTTCATAATGTATCATTTGCTATTCTCATCAATATAGAGACCCTTGAGACCCCTTTAATAATATAGGTTGGGTCTCGGCTATATCGACATGTTTCTAAAGTGTTGAAAAAAGACATCAGAGGCGAACCTACTAACCTTTTTTGTGAAACCATTACGTCTACACAATCATGTCTAGGGAGATATGCTTATTACATCTGTATCTCATTTCTCCATTTACACTTTTGTATAATTGTAACACCACGGTTTTGACCCTGACTGCATTAAATGTATATGATGTATATATTGTAATTAATCGTGGTGTGGAGCTAAAGGAAAAAGCCCCACCATTGATTTATTGTTTTATGTTTCGGCGATTAAAATCGACGACGATGGTATTTTGTACTAACCAAGCACATTATAATTATGGACACCATGTACATATGCAATTTAATTTAAATACTCACAACCAGCGATGTCAATGCAACAATAATGAGATGGGGGCATGATTCCTAAGGATAAGGGGAGGGGGGCGGGGAGGGGGAAGGCGGGGGGGATATTCAACCTTTGGGGCCAATGGGGGAGAATCCAAATGTTAGCAAAAGAACCCAAGAGAGTGGGCAACTAATTTCCTTGTCTTATTCACCAACCAATTTAATTCCCATAGGTTAGTTGGGCAGTTATAGCCTTGGGGAACATATGCATGGGCAACCGTCAGTTTTGGCAAAGCTTCCAGTCCTTGACCTCCCGCATGCCCAATGAAGGGGGGGATCACATTTCAGTCCCTCATGTGGGAAGAAAACCCATTCCACATTCACGCAGGGGAGTTGGCCAAAGGTAGTTGCAGAGGGAGTCGCAGCTCACTACTCACGCAAGAGAAATTCCTCATGTGTTCATGCACAGGCAGACATTTCCAGATGCACACATGTGATTGAGTTTACTCCCATTTTTTGTTCTTGTGTGTTTCCCCTCATGAGGGCAGTTGTTCTCTCCAATTTCTCTAATTAGGAATTCGTTTTTGGTGAAGCCAGTGAGTGGGAGAACAGACCCACAATTTTTTTGGGTATTGTTGAGTCTATTTTGGCCATGTTAGGGCCAAAATGTCCCTCAAAATCGAACTTGCTGCTAGGAGGTTGTTTTCACCCTTCTTGGCAATTTTTTTTGGTTACCAAACTGTTTTTCCCCAACCCAGAACTGTGTATCTTGATGTGGATGCCTCTATTGTTCTGATTTGGACTGTTTTGGAGTGGAAATGGGGTCTAAGCTAGCTTGATAAACCTAGTGGAAGAAGGAGCCTCACAAACAGAGCTAGAGGGTTGGATTTATTCTTTGCACACCCTGAATAGCACTAAAAGGGAATGCATGTCCTGAGGGACTGTGTAGCAGAGAAGGGGATGCTTCCTTGTGTTGGGTGTGTTGATGTTTTAGAAGTTGGGCTAGATCTAGTGCAAGTGTCCATGGCTCTTTAATTGAGCTCACTAGCTTAGCAGTCAGCCTTTCCAGCTCCTCTTTAGCCTGATAAACCCAACTGTGTTGGCTTGGCTGAGTTTTGTGTATCCTTGGCTACATGTGAGCCTGCTAGTGTTCCCCTTATTCCTTGTGGAAATCATGCCTAGCTCGGGGGTGGTAGTGTTGTTGAGAGATTGATGAGCACACTAACCTATGGTTGGGTGGAACGTTGCAGTGACGTAGCTGGTTGCAGGACAATTTTCTTCTAAGATAAGTGTTCTTGTGTTTAAATCCTTGCAATTGTGTTTGTTTTATAAATCAATATGAACATGTTAAATGCTGTGAATGAATGAATTTGTTTCCGATGTTTGATAATCATTTATGCATCTGTGTATGCTTTTATTTCATTGCATTTTATCTTATGTGCATGGGGCTAAAATGCTCAGAATAACTAGCAATTATCTCATGGTCACATCCTCTCTGCCGAGTTGAGGGGTGGGGACATGTCAATAACCCCTTCGACAATTTTTGCAAGTTGTGTCTTTTACATCATCATGATAGTCGAGTTAGTGTTGTGTTTAGGATATTGGTCATTTCTCGTTAAAAGCATCATGATGTCTTAAATTTTATACCATTGTGTTCAACTTATTGAACTTATTATGCTCATATTTCATTTGACCAAAATCGTCATCATTTGACTCTGTCGACACTCAGTTGAAGTTTCGGCAAGTAAGAGTCTTTTGCATCTCATTAGTTGAAATATGCCTATTTTGTGCCTCCCGATTAGTTTGTCGATCTTGTCTTTAATGGATTTAACACCCTCATAAACCCTCGAGAACCCAAATTTTCAAAAATTGATAATTGTAAGCTAGATTTTAAAAAAAATATGATCAATTTTTTTCAAAACCATGCCAAAAATATCTACCTATTCCAACCCAAATTGTAGAATTTTTAGATTACGCGTTTTACCACACATATACGAAACAACAAATATAAGCAAAAAACAACATAAAAAATAAGTTAAAAAACAAACTAAAAGATAAACAAAATTTGAATACCTACTAAAAAAGCAACATAAAAAATAGACATAAAACAAATAAAACGAATCCTATAAGAAATATAAAAAAAAACATAATGAAATAATTTAGGTCATTTAAACATGGAAATTGGTTATGTTACATGAGCATTCCTAATTTACTAAAGTTTTGATGAGATAGAAGTTTAAGGAAGTTGGTATTGTAACAATTTTTTTGAAATTGAGATCTTAAAAGGGTGTATGACAAGGAAATATAAGAAAAGAATTGAGGAAGTGTTTTTCATCCTCAATACTCATATTCTCACAAAGATGAGACTATGAACAAATAATTTCATTCCTAAAATTAAAAAACTCCATGCATATCACTTAGTTGATAATTAAATAAATACAAACAACCTCATATCTTTGTACAACCTTATTTCTTCCTAATAAGTTATAGATTCAAATTTAGTAAAAATAAAATATATGCTAATAAACTAAACATATTTAAAAATTACATATAAATAATACATTTTAAAAAATTACACATACAAAATAGACTTTTATTGCATCTTAAGGTAACTACAAATATAAATTAACAACTTTAAAATTGCAAATAAAAGAAAACTAAAATCACCAAAAATAAAAAATTTATAAAGTAAAATCGATTTAGACTAACGATTTTTTAAATCACATATATTTACAAATTGAGTTTAAACTGAAATAAATAAAAACATTTACAGTTTAAATATACATCTTCATTTTTATAGTTTATAATAATTATAGATTTTAATTTGATGTTGAAAAAATAAGTTTAAACTTTTTTTTTATATGAAAAGTTATATTTATAGAAGAATATACATGTTTTTTAGTATATAATAATTTTAGGTTTTAATTTGATGTCAGAAGAATTTTTATTTGAATAATAAAAATTTTTAATAAAATAAATATGAAATTTAACTTGTGTGAATTATTTTTTTATAAATTTTTTTATTATTTTAGAAAAAATATAAAATTTTGATAATTTATAATTATTTTATTAAAATTTGATTTTATTGTAAAATCTAAATTTAATTATATTTTAAATAATCGAAATAGATTCAACACGGTAAAAAACTGATGAACACTATTTCAATTTAAATTCTCAAAAATATTTACCATTTCCAATCCAAATTTTAAGATTATTTTATCATAACAAGTCTCACATAAATTTGGGTTGTTATTAACATCATACTCTAGTTAATGAAGGCAGTTAATATCAGATGCGTGGAGGGTCATAATTAGCAGTTTTTCTATTTTGTATAAAATGGGTTGAATTTAGTGATAATTTAGATTCAGTGTATTTATGAAGAATGGGTTAATTATCATTGTAGTTATAGTTATTGCAAGTTGCATGATATTGATTATATTTATGCTAAATAAAATATTGTTGATTATATTAATTATATTTAATTTTTTATATAACAAAATTAAAATAGAGTTGAATGATTATTTTGAACTTTTATCTACTATGTTTGATTTTATTTGTTTGACATATTTGTTTGAAATTATATAAAAATTGGTCAAACTAATCAATTTAGGGAATGAATTATAAGTTAAAAATTTGGAAAATATATATTTTTAATTTTTTTATTTAATATAAATAAAAATTAAGAACAAATTTAAAATTTAAAAATGATTTTAAAAAATTGAAATCAAAATTAGTTTAAGTGGACATTAATCATCATACAAAAATTGTATTAAATATTAAAATTTGTTAAACTTATAAAAATTAATATAAAATCAACATAATTTGACTTAAAAGTGATTACAACATAACCTACCACCTTATGGTAATTATATGGGAATTCTATACACTCCATAAATTGGTTGAGGTATGTTGGGTGGGGGACCCATTATCAAATACCTTGTTTTTTTACATATAATGAACATGCTTACAACTCCCGCCTCATCCCTAATCCTAATGCTATCAATGACATATTTTCATCAATTTTATGTAACCATCCCCATTTAACATTATCTCTTGATTTTTTATTTTTCATATCCTTTTGATTACATAGTGGTAGAGGATATCCACATAAGCACTTATTCTTTTGAAATGCAGTTTCATTGAAAGTGAAAAATTGTTTTCCTTTTGCGATTGGCCCACAAAGCTTATTAGATGAAATGTCAAAAACAACCAACTTTGATAAAATAGAGAGGTCTTGAGGAATCCCTCCCTCCAACTTATTTTCTACCAAGTCCAACTGCTCCAAAGTAGATATGTTACTAAATGAAGCTGGTATTTTCCCTTCCAAATGATTCCATGATAAATTCGGCAACCTTAGTCTGCTTAGACTTCCTATACTTGTAGGCATTTCTCCGGTGAGATTATTGCATGGCAAGTCTACTATTGTATTTTTCATTATTGCTTGACAAGACTACGATTGTATTTGTCAGCAATACATATGACAAAGTATACTCAAATCCTTTGATGGAAATAGCCAGATCTAACTTATATAATGTGTCAACATTGAGTTGTGAAGATCCGCTGATTCTAAATCCCTCCATCCTGTTAAGATTGAACGATATATTTCCACTGAATTCATTGTTGGATAAATCCAACACTTGCAACTTTGTAAGATTTGCAATCCATTGAGGGATCCTGCCATGAAGATTATTGTAGCCAAGGCTTAACACTCTTAACTTTTCAAAATTTGCAAGGTATTGAGGAAGTTCGCCTATCAATTGATTTTTCCTTAAATCCAACAAGGTAAGACCTGTACAATTGGCTAAAGATGTGGTCAGATTCCCATAAAATTTATTAGAATGAGCAGAAAAGATATACAAAGAAAATGGAAAGTTTATGCCACTCATATCTCCACTAAATGAATTTTGGGACAGTTTGAGCCTTCTTAAAATAGTGCAATTGCTAATACCAATAGGGATAGGTCCTTTCAAGTTGTTTTGAGATCGATCTAAATAATCAAGTGAAACCAGATTACTAATAGTTTCAAGAATGCTCCCCAAAAAATTGTTTCTGTGATATCGTTAGTTGATTCAAGGCTTTTAATTGACCTATGCTATATGGGATTTGACCAGTTAAGTTATTTAATTCTGAATCCAAGTATGTAGCACTATAGGGGCTATGATTCCACTATATAGGAGGAGTAAAGCGATCCTACTGGATATTAAATCCTTTATTTCCAAGTGTCAAACTTCGAACTAATATAATTGTTTCCATGTTCTTAAATAATCCAATTACTCCATTTTTACTATTAAATCCAATAATTGAATGCATGTATGAGTTTGGTGTGGGGAAAGTAAGCTCTTGTAGATTTGGAAGCATGTGATGAATATCATTCTATGAAATTTGTAAGGGTCATTTTATTCTATGGTCAAAATTTATTTCAATCGTCTTGTAGCCATTCCCTCCTATCTCTTTGGGTCAAAGGAAGATTCCATCTGCATTCTACCACACTTCCATGCCTAGGAAATAATGCATCATACCCAAGTCCTTCATTTCAAACTCGGCAGCAAGCTTTCTCTTCGTATTAGCAATCAACCCATCCATACCTGTTACAAATAGATCATCTACATACAGTAGGAGCATCACTGGGTTGCCATATTCAACCTTGTAGTAAAGGTTGGAATCTGCTTTACTCTTGGCAAAGCCCAAACTAGATAGAAAGCTGTCAATTCTGTTGTACCATGTCTTAGGTGCCTGTTTCAAATCGTACAGGGCTTTCTTCAATCTACACACATGAGACTCCCTATCATGTGTCTCAAAACCAAGTGGTTGCTCCACATACACTTCCTCTTCCACTACACCATTCAAGAAAGCAGTCTTGACATCCATCTGGTGTATCTTCCATTTCATCACTGTAGCCAAAGCAAGTACTGATCTGATGGAAGTGTATCTGGCTACAAGTGCAAAAGTTTCTTCATAATCTATTCCTTCTTTCTGAGAGAAGCCACGAGCCACAAATCTTGCTTTATATTTTTCTATGCTACCATCTGCAGCATGCTTGATCTTGTAGATCCATTTGGAAGTCACTACAGACTTCCCCTCAGGTCTTGGGACAACATCCCAAACATCATTCTTCATGATCGATTGGTATTCTTCAATCATAGCATCCTTCCATTCTTTCTTTTTTTCACTTCTTCATAGTTGGAAGGTTCTTTATCAATGAAATCACATAATAAGGCTACATAATTGGAATAGGACCTGGTTCTTTTCCTTTCTCTGTGTGATTCTTCTGGAGCCCCATATCTTTCTACACCTTGGATAGCTTCTCGTACCCAAGCAGGTTTCATCTTGTGAGGATGCTTCTCCTGAGGTGGATCTATAGGTTCTTGAGGTTCTTCTATTTCTCGACCTTCTTCTTGATATTCAAGGGAAGTATGCAGTAGAGATCCTGAAGAGATTTCAGATGATGGACTACAAGGCCTTAACCACACCTGTGGCATCGAACTTGAAGCTATTGAGTGATGCTTCATCTGAGTCGGTTGATGCCATGATGTATCATCAGATGATTGGGTCCTTGATGTACTTGACGAATACAAGACCAGGCATTTGCTTTGCTGTGAACACCTTGAGCCAGTTCCTGAAAAATCTGAGACATGTTCACTTGATTGTTGCAAAGCATATTCTGAGGTACCTGAAGGGTACAGTTGATTATGGGCTCAAGTATAAGGCTGATCAGAAGATTAACCTGGAGGATTATGTTGATTAATATTTGGCAAGCAGTTCCATCGATAGGAAGAGCACTTCAGGGTGTTGCTTCAGTATGGGATCAGGTGTGATCTCTTGGTTTAGCAGGAAGCAATCCTATGTGGCACTGAGTACAGCTGAAGCAGAGTATGTCGTAGCTTGTTCAGCTAGTTGTGAGGCAGTATGGTTGAGGAAGCTACTATCTGATTTATTTGATCTCCAGTTAGATGATACTTGTATATATTGCGACAACCAAAGTTGTGTGAAGTTGTTGGAGAACCCGGTGTTCCATGACAAGTCGAAGCATATCGAGATCAAGTATCACTATATCAAGGATATGGTGCAGAGAGAAGCAGTGAAGCTCCAGTATGTTGCGACAGACGAACATATAGCTGATTTGTTGAGTAAGCCATTAGCTAAGGTGAAGTTTGAGTACTTCAGGGAGAATCTTGGTGTTCTCCAGATCGAGATTCCTCCCATGAGGAAGTGATGTGTCTGTGCTGAGCCCTTTTGACATGGTGAGAGGATTGGTTCCTTCCATGGTCAGATGTAAGTGTTGTGCCCTTCTGACATGGTGAGAGGAATGGTTCCTTCCATGGTCAGATGTAAGTATTGTGCCCTTCCAACATGGTGAGAGGATTGGTTCCTTCCATGGTCGGATGTAAGAGCTGTGACATGGTGAGAGGATTGGTTTCTTCCATTGTCAGATGTATGTGATGATCCCACATCCAACATGAAAGGGATGGCTCTGTGAAGACACATCTAGTATGAAAAAGGACTAGCTCTGTGTAGATCCCACATCCAACATGAAAAATGGCTGGCTCTGTGAAGACACATCTGGTATGAAAAGGGACTAGCTCTGTGTAGATCCCACATCTAGTATGAAAAAGGACTAGCTCTGTGAAGACTCATCCAGTATGAAAAAGGACCGGCTCTGTGTAGATCCCACATCTAGTATGAAAAAGGACTAGCTCTATGAAGACTGATCCAGTATGAAAAAGGACTGGCTCTGTGTAGATCCCACATCTGGTATGAAAAAGGACTAGCTCTGTGAAGACTCATCCAATATGAAAAAGGACTGGCTCTGTGTAGATCCCACATCTAGTATGAAAAAGGACTAGCTGTGTGAAGACTCATCCAATATGAAAAAGGACTGGCTCTATGTAGATGCCACATCTAGTATGAAAATGGACTAGCTCTTTGATGATACATCCATTGTGAAAAAGGACTAGCTCTGTAGATGTACATCTGACATGAAAAAGGGATGGCTCTGTAGAACTTCCTATGACGAGAAGAATCAAGAGATAGCACCCGTGATGATGACCTAGTGATGATCCAGATCGAGTGATGATGATCCAAATATAGTGATGATGATCCAGCAGTGATGATCTAGATCGAGTGATGATCCAGATCAAGATGAAGATGACGAGAACTCATTGATGATCTAGATGATACAGAGATGAAGACCCATGTTGATAAATTGTGTCGAGAGAATACCTTCCTAGTTAAAAGGGAGTGTTGATGTATTTGTAACTTCAAAATGTATTCACTTGTATATCTTATGTCTTGTACCCCAATGTTTATTCCGGGAAGTGTCTGTATTGTATTTGAGTCATGTCATGCCCCGATGTTCCTATCGGGAGATTCAATAATGTAAACAAGTCATGTCAAGTCATTGTGGGTAACCCTCCTATTGTTCAAGGGTTAAAGTCCCCATAGTTTCGGGGCCCTAGGGTTATTAGAATCTCCTAGAGAAGTCGGCCCTAGTGAGTTATTGTCAAGTCGGGAATTAGTATAAATAGAGAGTGAACCTCTCTATTTATCACACACTCACTCACACTCAGTTGTAGCACATAGATGAGAGAGAAGAAGTTGTTTCGGCTAGAAATAAAGAGGCTACTGCTGTCGGGAGATCATCTTACTATTTTGGGGTTTTACTTTTGGTGCTGATTCTATCTTTGAGGAAGTTACGGGGTTTTCTCCATTTATGGTTTACTCGAGGAAAAACATTGTGTTCATTTTCTCTTATGTTTGATTGTTGTGATTGTTATTCTCTCAGTTAAAGATCCTAATATAATGCTAGCTTAAATGATAAAAATATAACAGAGGCTTGTTTGAGTCCATACATTGATTTCCTCGGTCCATAAACTAAAGAAGGATCATCAATAAACCCCTCAGGTTGTTTCATGTATATCTCTTCCTTCAAATCACCATGGAGGAAGGCACTTTTCACATCCATGTGATGTACCTCCCGTCTCTTGGAAGCTGCTCCCAAGACAAGTCTGATGGAATCCATTCTAGTTATTTGAGTGAATGTCTCATTGTAGTCCAAGCCTTGAACCTGAGAGTTTCCTTTGGCCACCAACCGATCCTTGTACTTCGTTTTGGTTCCATCAAAGGCTATCTTGGTCTTGTAGACCCACTTGCACTGAACAAGTTTCCTCCCTTGAGGTAAGGAGACAAGTTCCCAATTTTTATTATCATGTAGAGAATCAAATTCCTCATCCATAGCTTCCTGCCATCTAGGTTCATGGAAAGACTCCTTGAATGTTTGAGGATCTGACCCAAACATCATGAAGCACCTCTCAGGGAGAAGTGGATCTGTGTGGGACAATGCAACATTATCTTTCTGATACTAGGACCTCATTCTTCTCTTATCATCAAGATTCCTAACACCATCCCTAGCTTCTTTAATGAGTTGTTGAGCCCATTTAAGCTTCTGAGATGAGGTAGATGTCGGATCTGGATCTAGATCTCTTTGAGGTATAAGCTCAATATCTGAATCATGTTGGTCTTCCTCTTCTGAATCCAAATATGAAATGTTAGACAATAAATCTGCATCTGCAATAGGGAAAGAATAAGTTTTGATACCTTCTTCTTTTGCTTTGAATAGAAGTTGTGGTAGCACTGAATCTGAGTATGGAATGAAATGGGAGAAATAATATACCTTGGAGGCATGATCTGCAATTCCTTTCACTGCATTCTTTCCAGATGAGATTTGTTTGATCTCCACTGAATCAGGGCCAAAAACCACTTGCTTTGGTGAGCCGATGTGAGTCATCTGGTATACAAACAATAGATTAGCTACAAGAGAGGGAACATAGAGGACATCTTTGAACTGTCCATGCTGCAATTTAATGGAGCCTCTTCCTGCTGTTGGAATTTGGGAGTCGTCACCCATATGAATAGTAAGACCTCCTGTGAGGTTGAGAGTAGAGAAGAAATCATTGGAGGAAACCATGTGGTTGTATGCTCTAGAATAAATAAAATAGGTTGTGGATCGAGAGAGGCTAGCTTTCAAAGCATGGTACCTTTCATGATCATCTGTCAGTTTTCCATCATCAAACTTCTTTTCTCTTTGTGGGAGAGAAATGTTATTTTGCTTGAGGAGAGCAATCAGCTAGTCTACTTGCTTCTTCATACAAGATTCTTATGGATGAAAACCCCTCATACAATAAGGAAAAATATTCTTTTTCTTAAAGTCGGAGGCACCTTCAGAAGTCTTCTAATTCTCTTTAGGCTTCGAATCAGTTGTTTTATGCTCCTTCCCCTTAGACTTCCCTTTATCTTGTGCTTTGTTAGAGTCTGTCACTAGGAGGGATTGATATTTGGAAGCCTTGATGACTCCCATCTAGATCAACTTCTCTTGCTCTTGTATTAAGGACTCGAAAAAGGAATCAAGTGAGGGAATATTACAATTAGGAATGGAATATCTCCCAGAATGGAATATTGAGATAAATACATAATACTCAGGGCCTAATTTACTGAGTATGGAGAGCACATGCTTCTCATCCTTTATTTCTATTCCGCATTATCTGCATTGAAGTGCAAGAAACTTGAATTTAGTAAAGAATTAGTGCATCATATCAAAACTACTGGGATGTAATGCTACCAACTCATTCTCCAGAATGTGTCCCTGAAGCTCATCTTGTTTGCCAAACAAGTCTTCAAGCTTCTCCGAGACTTCTATAGGAGTCCTCAAACCTTCAAGGTGGAAGAGGAGATCTCTGGATATGTGAGTGCATAGATAACCGAAAGCTTCATCTAAGCAGTTCAGAAACTTGTTTCTCTCAACTGGATGATGGGGCTTGACGTCCCTACCAAGTATTATCCTGAAATATCAATGCTTGTGCAAGGCGATCTGCATATCTTCCCTCCAATCAACATAATTGAAGGGTGTTAGGATGCGAGGTGTAGAAGGTTGAGAATCCATAATTCTCTGGCTAGAAAAGACAACATCTTCACACAAGCTACGTAGCACCGGTATAATTTCACTACAAAACACTAAAAAATTCGAACTATGTTAGAATCATGCCTTCCCTCTCGACATGAACACTTTCTCAAGGTCCATCACCCACGCACCACCACTCTGAATAAATTTAGATGAAGCAAGCCACTCTTTGTTGGACTTCTGTGGAAACCTAGCTGCTTCTAATGTTCAATGGAAAGTAGACAAACATGAATCTTGCTTGAAATGGATATGATACCATGTTATAATTGTTGTTCCATTTATATCATCAAGAAATGAGTCCAAATTATTGATGTAGTGAATAGGAATGAATTTTACAAATTGAACAAATCAAATCTCACAGGAAACAGACAAGTATTGCTCAGAGAATTACAGTATTATCTTCATTACATAATCCATTGTTACGATAGTGTTACATAGTAAGAGAATTCAGATAATTAGGGATGAATTCGAATCTCCCCACTAGATGTGACTGACCCTGACTGCATAGCTAACTAAATATGTCTCAATCAATATCAGAGTCCAAGGAATTAACTCCCAATGTCTAATCCATTCAAGCAATCAATTAAAATCAGTCTAACTAGTATAACTGCAAGTGGTAGGTGAGAAAAGGCACCTCCCCACATGCAGCCATGCATAACTAGGGCTAACTGAACTCAAAGTGAACTAACTGAGTGTAACTCGGGAATAACTAATCTTAACTAGTTTCAACTCCAACTGACTAAAGGAGGTTGGTGTCAGGACTCCTAGTGGCTCCTAAAATGTAGGGATTGGCCTAGGAGGTGCCTAAATTGATGCATGGAAGTGCAGTCAGTGGCAGTTAGCCTCTATTAGTGTTCCCCACACTCTAGTAACTAATACATGTGGCCCCATTAGGCCAAGTGGACCCAATGGTACTAGTGGACTCAATAATTAATAAAAACGCCTAAGATAGGTTAAAATAATCTAATAGATAGTTTGGTTAAGGGAGGATTATAAATCCTAACTTACTATCCCTGACTGAGGCTGGTGTGGAAGAGAAACATCCCACTTATGCAGGAAACCAATTGAAGTTTGAGCAGGAATAATATGATCTTGTTGGAAATCCTGTAATAAAGTGAATGGAGAGTGATACCACCGAGGTCAACTAATCTCATGCAGCAAAAGAATTTCAGGTTTTGATGACTAAATTTTATAAAATTAAAGACAATACACCCTATCCTATCCTTATCATAGAAGTGAGTGCCCCCCAATTGAGAGCATGGATATAACTAGGTACCCAATGTAAAAGACTAAGATAAACCAAGTGGGAGACAAGAGACTTCTTAAAATTGCTCCGTACTCTTACTTCATACTCTATTCAAAACCATTAGTGACTTAAGCAAAGTTGGGAAAACGACACTAGTCTTGGCTAAATCGTTGGGGATTTGAGGAAGAGGTCACTCTGCAAAATAGAGATAATATTAAAAATATTATTACATCTAATTTTAAGAAGAAGATGTGGTGTGATAAAGAGTTTAGAGGATAAGATAAAATTAAGATATTATAAGGAGGTGATCAACACTAATCTAGAATATCAAAGTATCTCTATGTTTTAAAAAGTGTAAAATATAAGAAAATTAACATTACTAAAACATATACCCCATGAAGGGTAGTGGATGCATGATCAGAGGCTCCTTCGATTCCTAGTTATATCACACATGTGACACAAACACCTAGTTCAGGGCATGGTACAAACGGTGGCGAGATGAGGACAAATGCCAGGGAAGAGGACTTGTCCTTACTTGTAGGTTCACAGATGTCTAGAATGAAATGATGGAGAATTGTGGGAGCCATGGGAGCACCTGTGGGAGAGGTCTGCTTGACTTGCTTGGCAGTAGCAACATGATGCCGATTACACCCCTTGTCATGAACATCATGGCTTGGATTCATATTGGTTTATGGATTTTAATAATGGAGGATGCTATTATCCTTACAAGCACCCTTGTGACAATGTTTCTAGACGGTCCAACTTCAAAACCGTGAACCTTGCTAAGTTTCAATTTGAATGTGCTTAGAACCACTACTTTTATGGAGCCTAAGAAAGGAAAGTGTTGGAGCCAAGACGCTTGGTTAGATATCCTCGCCATCGAGTAAGCTTGACTCTATTATTTTGGTATTTGATTGCTTACACTTGGACATGGGGCTCTTGAGGGATGCTTAGCTTGGTGGCTCGATCAAGGAATAATAGTTAAAAGTCGATAAATTAAGAGTGTCTAGGCCAACAAAATCCAATGCACGTATATTCCAAGAGTCATTGGAGAAAATAGAGTAGCCAATCCAACCTACAACAATATGATTTTAGCCTCTGCTTAATATAAAATTAATGATATAGAGAAATGGGTTTCACAAAACCAAGAAGATATGGACCCAAGTTCCATTCAGACAAACTTTGGGTAGATGGTTGAGGATGTTGGGTCATATCGTACTCGTGACATCAAGCTCATGAAGACTCTTACTCTTTATTGGCAATTCAAAACCCTTATGGGTAAAGCTCTAATGGATCAGGATAAAGAGAAGCAGGCTGCACAACTTTAGGAACAAGAAGCTCAATCCAGGATCAGAGGAATAGAAACCACCCTCAAATTGGTTTCCAAGGCTCAAATAGAATTGAGGGCCAATATGGGAATGCTTACAAAGGCCACTACTAGCATGGTCTTTAGAGAATGCATCCCACTCGGGAATATTAGCACAATGAAGATGAAATATGAGGTTCCCCATGTGATAATTTCCAATGAATTTAAGATTTAGCACTGCGTTCCATCTCTGAATTTCCTCGAGGACTGTTAAACATGTTTGTTTGGTTTATAAGTGTGATAGTTATTATAGGTTGCTACCTGTTAGGATTGTTAGTTTCAGACTTTATATATTTTTCTCTCCCTATTCGGGATATCACTACTGTAATTTTGATGATGATTCCATATGGAAAAAATGGTTAATCTTTGGTTTTGTGGCTGGTCTAGTTTTGCTAGTGGCAGGATGACCACACCAAACTATATATATA
>LPNX010899237.1:96506-127886 GCA_001517045.1 Pseudotsuga menziesii
CCAAGCCAACTAAACTTGAGTTTAGGGCTCAGTCAATATTAAAATTTAATTTTCACTTTTCACGTCGACCTCTTTTTTCTTTTTCACTTGTTGGGTGAAACTTGTCTATCTCCCGACTAGACAAGTTTATAAATTTTAGTCGGTCTTTCTACGCGACTAAATTTACTTTGACTTACTTGTCGATTCTACCGACTGATTTTACCTCGACCACTTGTCACTTATAAGTTGGTTGACTTCTTCGAATTCTCAAGTCGGCTCACCTCTTCGACCACTCAAGTCGAAAGACCTCAGTCGATGACTCAACCGACCTCTCAAGTCGGCTCACACAACCCACCTTGTCGGTTCACTTTGGTTGAAATCTACAGAGTATTTTTCTTAGTCTAAGAGACTTAAGAAATTACAAATACTTTTCACCTGAGTAAGATAGAGTAAAAATAGACACATTAACAAATCCAAATAACTTATAAAAACATATGCCCAAATATGTAGGAAGACTTGAGTTGACCAATGTGCCGTAAAACCCTGGAACTTTCACACGGTGAGAAATTTATGGGTTCTTTGATCTTTCACTTAACAGTAATTGTAAAAGACTTTTACCCAAGTAAATCTGGAAATATGTGTAGCCAAATAATCATGCATTCAACCATAAACTATTTCATATATTTAACTATGCGGAAATAACAAAGTATTACAAACTTGTCGGTCTACAGAGCTTTGGTTCTTCGACTAAATCACATACATAGAAGCTTGAGCTTCAACTTCTCTTTTCTCACCCGGAGTTATCTCTACTGTCTGTTGTCTGTAAACTGACTTACAAATTTCTGCTTCTATTTATAGGCAACCTGAAAATTGCTTGTACATGGGTCGACTGACTCACCATTAAAGACTGTAATAACTATCTACCTAACAACTTAGCTTCAGAAATAAATTCGACTGGTTTACATTGCCTAATCATGGACTCTTCCCTCTTGTCAAACTGACAGACAATATCTTGACTGGTACAGACTCTGACAGAGTCGGCTGAGAGTCAGGTACGGATCTGCGAGTAATTAAATTTTCCAACACTCCCCCTTAATTATGAGCAGATGGGGATTTTTAAAACAAAATTTACAAAATGTTTCAGAGCTTAGACATGCTTTGTTTATGACAGAGTTCACTATGGAGAACTTTTCATTCCAAGGTTTTGATGTATTTGTAACTTCGGAATGTATTCATCTATGTATTTTATGTATCGTAACCCGATGTTTATTCTGGGATGTTTCTATTATGTATTTGAGTCATGTTGTCATTCCCCGATGTTCCGATCGGGAGGATCAATAATGTAAAAAAGTCATGTCAAGTCATTGTTAAAGTCCCCACGGTTTCGGGGCACTAGGGTTATTAGACACTCATAGAGATGTCAGCTCTAGTAAGTAATTGTTAAGTTAGGCCGACATGATTGAGTGCACTTCAAGTGAACGGAAGAATATAAATAGAGAGTGAGACTCTGTATTTATCACACACATAATTTCACTCACTCAAGTGTGGCGCATTAGTGAGAAAGGAAATACACCGGGACTAGACAGAAGAAGAAGACTGCTACTTTGGGGCTTTTACTGTTTTGGTGCTGGTTCTATCTCTGAGGAAGTTGAGGGGTTTTCTCCTTTATGGTTTCCCCGAGGAAAACTCTTTGTGTCTCTTGTCTCTTGTGATGTGCTTATTTTATATTGTTGTACTTGTTATTCTCTTAGTAAAGATCCTAACATAATGCTAGCTTAATGTTGAAAAACTAACATGGTATCAAAGCTAACCTGAGAAGAAGACACTATGCAGCTGCGGGAACTATGGCTTCCTAGTTTGTGGACCTTCCTCCACAGATTTTCAGCAAAAGTAAGGTGGAACAACTCTCCTCCTTAGGGTGCATCTTTCTATCGAAACATAATCCAATTCTGAGGTTTTTCAGTTTTGGACCTGTCACTAGGGTCGAAAATTAGGGATTTTTACAGAAGAGGAATTTTTTAGTGAGCCCAGGCCTGGATTGATCTCCTCCCCAAAATTGAAGTTAGGAACAAATTTCAAGGCATTTGGGTGGATAGAAATCCAGAAAAGCAAAACCCTAATTTTCTCCTGAACTAGCTCTATAGGATTTCAGCTCAAGTTTGAGGTTCTCATTTAAGATGTCTCATCATACCAAGCTTGATGAAAAGCTTGAGGGAGCTAAAAACTTCCGAGCCTGGAAATATAGGATCTCCCTGGTCCTAGAAGAGAATGAATTAGACTCCTACATTCAGGAGGAGGTTCCAGTTCTAGAGGGAGATGAGGCAAAGGCCTTACATAAGAAGAAGATGGTTATGGCAAAGAGGATCATTGTTGATTCTATTAAGGATCATCTTATCTCACAGGTATCCTCTCTCAAGACACCTAAAGCTATGTTTGATGCCCTAGCCAAATTGTTTGAAGGAAAGAACATCAATCAGAAGATGACCCTGAGGAACCAACTGAAAAATGTGAAGATTCAGAATGCAGAAACTATCCAGTCTTACTTCACAAGAGTTTCTCAAATCAAGGAAAAATTAGAAGCTGTTGATGAAGAAGTGGAAAATGCAGAGATTGTGATGACTACTTTGAATGGCCTTCCTAGGTCATGGGATGCTTTCATCCAAGGAATCTGTGCTAGAAAGAAGTTAGTCAAATTTAGCAGACTATGGAAAGAGTGCTCTCAAGAAGAAGCATGAATAGTAGCTCGAGAAGAGAAGATGGGAAGTGAAGACCAAGCCCTCACAGTTCACTCCAAGAAAGGTAGAAAAGGCAGTCATCACTCAAAAGGTAAGAATCCTTATCATAGAGATAATAGTAGAAAGAATAGATCTAGATCAAGATGTTATACATGTGATGAGGTAGGACATTTTGCAAAAGACTGTCCTAAGAGCAAGAACCACTCACATAAGAAGAAGAGCAACAAAAGAAGACATCATGCTCATGCTGCAGAGGATGATGAACCATCCAGAAAGAGATCCAGATATGAAAGTGAAGATTCTTCAAGCGAAGATGAATATGTTCTGATATCAGCTCTCACAAGTAACATTACTCATGGAAGTGATGATTGGCTTATAGACAGTGGGGCTTCCAAACATATGATGGGATTCAAGGAATCCTTTGTAAGACTGTCAGAACATGAATCACCTCACAAGATGAAACTAGGAGATGACTACCAATATCCAATAAAAGGTAGTGGGGAATCTTCATACAAGCTAGACTCTGGTAAGTCTCTAACAATGAAAGAAGTATTTTTTGTTCCAGGACTCAAGAAGAACCTTCTATCCATTTCAGCATTGGATGAAAAAGGAATGTGGTTTGCATTCATAGATGGTCAAGTCATCATGTGGCCAAAAGGAAAGACTATCGATGATGCGGTAGTGATTAGAGAACAAGAAGGAGGCTTGTACAAATTGAAGGGCCATCCAGAACAAGCCTTGATCCATGACATGGTAGAGCCAAATGAGCTTTGGCATAGAAGGCTTGCACATGTGCATTACAGAGCACTACCTATTGCAAGCAAAGTTGTTGAAGGTCTTCCAGAATTTCAAGCCAAACATGATGGTGTCTGCAAAGGATGTGTGTAAGGAAAGAATACAAAGAAGACATTTCCCAGCAGCGAAAGCAAAGCCAAAAGCATTCTAGAAATCATCCACTCCGATGTGTGCGGACCTATGTCATTAAACTCACTAAGCAGGTATGCATACTATGTTTCTTTTATTGATGATTTTTCTAGAAAGACATGGATTTACTTTATGAAAAACAAAGATGAAGTATTCAGCAAATTCAAGGAATTCAAAGCCTTGATCGAAAACCATACTGAAAAGAAGATCAAGACCATTCGATCAGATAATGGTGGAGAATTCACTTCGAATGAATTCAAAGAGCTATGTAAAGAATCAGGGATTAAGAGGGAGTTGTTCACTCCTTATAATCCACAACAGAATGGGATTGCGGAATGGAAGAATAGAACTATCATGGAAGCTGCAAGAGCTATGCTTCATGATCAAGATCTACCTATGCATCTTTGGGCAGAAGCTACCAAAACAGCGGTGTATGTACAGAACCGTACTCCACATAGAGTACTCAAGAACAAGACTTCTGAAGAAGTCTTCTCCGGCAAGAAACCAGAAGTCAACCATCTCAGAATATTCGGCTGTCCCGTGTACATACACATTCCAAAAGAGAAGAGAACAAAACTAGATCCTCCAGAAAAGAAGGGCATATTTGTGGGATACTCTGAAAGCTCAAAGGCTTACAGAATCTACTTCCTAGGATACAAGAAGATTGACATCAGCAGGGATGTGACATTTGATGAAGGCACAGCTTACAACAAATCCAGAAAGAGACCTGCTGAAGAACTTGAAGAAGCAGAAGCAGAAGTACCCAGAATTCATGATACAATCATGGACGAAGAAGCTCAAGAAGAAGATCGAGAGTTCGAGGAACCACAAAGAGCTGTAGATCCACCTATGGAGAAGAATCCTCATAAGAGGAAACCTGCTTGGGTACGTGAACTTATCCAAGGTGCGGAAATATATGGAGCTCCAGAAGAGAATCACAGAGAAAGAAAGAGGACTAGATCTAATTTCGGGTATGTAGCTTTACTATTTGATTTCATTGATAAAGAACCTTCCATTTATGTAGAAGCGGCAGAACAGAAATAATGGAAGGATGCTATGATCAAAGAATATCAATCGATCATGAAGAATGATGTTTGGGATGTTGTCCCAAGACCAAAAGGGAAGTCAGTTGCAACTTCCAAATGGATCTACAAGATCAAGCATGCTGCAGACGGTAGCATTGAAAAGTATAAGGCAAGATTTGTAGCTCAAGGATTCTCTCAGAAAGAGGGAGTAGACTATGAAGAGACCTTTGCACCTATAGCCAGATACACTTCCATCAGATTAGTACTTGCTCTGGTTGCAGTGATGAAATGGAAGATACACCAGATGGATGTCAAGACTGCCTTCTTGAATGGTGTAGTATAAGAGGAAGTGTATGTAGAACAACCACTCGGTTTTTAGACACATGACAGAGCGTCTCATGTATGCAGATTGAAGAAAGCCCTGTATGGTTTGAAACAGACACCTAGGGCCTGGTACGGCAGAATTGATAGATTTCTATCCAGTTTGGGCTTTACCAAGAGTAAAGCAGATTCCAACCTCTACTACAAGGTTGAAGATGGAAACCCAGTGATGCTCCTACTATATGTAGATGATCTATTTGTGACAGGTACAGATGGGTTGATTGCTGATACAAAAAGAAAGCTTGCTACTGAGTTTGAAATGAAGGACTTGGGGATGATGTATTACTTTCTAGGTATGGAGGTGAGGCAGAGTACAGATGGAATCTTCCTTGGACAAGGGAAGTATGTAGTAGAGATCCTGAAGAGATTTGGGATGATGGACTGCAAAGCTATGGCCACACCTATGGCATCGAACCTAAAGCTATTGAGTGATGCTTCATCAGAGTTGGTTGATGCTACGATGTATCGTCAGATGATTGGGTCATTGATGTACCTGACGAACACAAGACCAGACATTTGCTTTGCTGTGAACACCTTGAGCCAGCACTTGACAGATCCGAGAAGTGTTCACTTGACTGCTGCAAAGCATATTCTGAGGTACCTGAAGCGTACATTTGATTATGGGCTCAAGTACGATGCAAATCAAAAGATTAACCTGGAAGGTTATGTTGATTCAGATTGGGTAGGCAGTGCCATCGACAGGAAGAGTACTTCAGGATGTTGCTTCAGTATGGGATCAAGTGTGGTCTCTTGGTTTCGCAGGAAGCAATCCTATGTGGCACTGAGTACAGCTGAAGCAGAGTATGTCGCAGTTTGTTCAGCTAGTTGTGAGGCAGTACGGCTGCGAAAGCTACTGTCTGATATATTTGATCTCCAGTTGGATGCTACTTGTATACAAGTCGAAGCATATCGAGATCAAGTATCACTATATCAGGGATATGGTGCAGAGAGGAGCAGTGAAGCTCCAGTATGTTGTGACGAAGGAATAGATAGCTGATATATTGATGAAGCCATTGGCTAGGCTGAAGTTTGAGTACTTCAGGGAGAGACTTGTTGTTCTCTAGATCGAGGTTCCCTCCAAGAGAAAGTGATGAGACCCATAGCCATTCTGACATTGTGAGAGGATTGGTTCCTTCCATGGTCAGATGTAAGGGCTGAGCCATTCTGTCATGGTGATAGGGTTTCTCCCTTCCATGTCAGATATGAGTGCTGGCCATTCTGTTGAGTAGGATAGATGTAAGGGCAATTGCCATTCTAGGAATGGAGGCACCTGGTTAGTTACCAGGAACACTCAGTATAGGACTGAGTATCCATTCTAATGTGATAGAGGGATGTGTTCCCACTTGATCAGATGTAAGGGCTAAACCATTCTGTCATGGCTAAAGGATTAAGTTCCTTCCATGTCAAATGTGAGTGTTGGCCATTCCGACAAGCAGGTCGGATGTAAGGGAAACTACCATTCTCTAGGAGAATGGAGGCACCTGGTCAGTTACCAGGTAGCTCAGTCGAGAAGGACTGGGGGCCATTCTGATATGACTGTAGGATTGGTTCCTACAAGATCATATGTGAGTGCAAGCCTTTCCATCATTGTGAGCAGGATGTGTTCCCGCCTGGGTGGATGTAAGTGCAGGTCCTTTCATCATTGTGGTAGGATGTGTTCCGGCCTGGGTGAATGTAAGTGCAGAAAGATTTCACCATTGTGGGAGGATGTGTTCCGGCTTGGGTGAGAGTCATTCATCATTGTGGTAGGATGTGTTCCAGCCTGGGTGAATGTGTGGAAATCTTTCACCATTGTGGTAGGATGTGTTTCAGCCTGGGTGAGAGTCATTCATCATTGTGGTAGGATGTGTTCCGGCCTGGGTGAACGTGTGGAAATATTTCATCATTGTGGTAGGATGTGTTCCGGCCTGGGTGAGAGTCATTCATCACCGTGGTAGGATGTGTTCCCACTTGGATGGATGTGCCTTTCTGACGAGTAGGTTAGATGTAAGTGTTGAGCCTTTTCACAGATGTTAGTGATGTGATGTCCTATCATGATGGTGAATGTGAATGCTGGGCCTTTCTGATGTGAATGTAGTTTACTACATGATCAGATGTGAGTGTTGGGCGTGCCTTTCTGATGAGTAGGTCAGATGTAAGTGCTGGGCGAAGACCTACATGATGGGTAGGCCTACAACCAGCATGAAAAAGGGCTAGCTCTGTAGAACTTCCTATGACGAGAAGAATCATGAGATAGCACCAGTGATGATCCAGATCTAGTGATGATCTAGATCCAGTGATGACAGCCAGTGCTGATCCAGATCCAGTGATGATCCAAATCCAGTGATGATAGCCAGTGATGATCCAGATCGAGTGATGATCTAGATCTAGTCCGGTGATGTTGATCCAGATCGAGAGATGATCCAGATCCAGTGATGATGTTCCATGGTGATCCAGATCGAGAGATGATCCAGATCTAGTGAAGATGACTTGAAGACTCAGAAGACTCAAGATGCAGATGACGAGATGATCCAGTTGATACAGAGAAGAAGACCGGTGCTGAAAATTGTGTCGAAAGAATACCTTCCTAGTTAAGAGGGAGTGTTGATGTATTTGTAACTTCGGAATGTATTCATCTATGTAACTTATGTATTGTAACCCAATGTTTATTCCGGGATGTTTCTATTATGTATTTGAGTCATGTTGTCATGCCCTGATGTTCCGATCAGGAGGATCAATAATGTAAACAAGCCATGTCAAGTCATTGTTAAAGTCCCCACAGTTTCAGGTCACTAGGGTTATTAGACACTCATAGATATGTCGGCTCTAGTAAGCAATTGTTAAGTTAGGCCGACATGATTGAGTGCACTTCAAGTGAGCGGAAGAATATAAATAGAGAGTGAGACTCTCTATTTATCACACACATCATTTCACTCACTCAAGTGTGGCGCATTAGTGAGGAAGGAAATACACTGGGACTAGACAGAAGAAGAAGACTATTGCTTTGGGGCTTTTACTGTTTTGGTGTTGATTCTATCTCTGAGGAAGTTGCGGGGTTTTCTCCTTTATGGTTTCCCCGAGGAAAACTCTTTGTGTCTCTTGTCTCTTGTGATGTGCTTATGTTATATTGATGTACTTGTTATTCTCTTAGTAAAGATCCTAACATAATGCTAGCTTAATGTTGAAAAACTAACACAAGGTAACTACGCAGATAATGGAATGTGTCCTTTGCCAATGGCTTTGTAAAGATGTCTGCAAGTTGGTCTTCAGACCTGCAAAATTTCAAACAAATTTCCTTGTCATTCACCAACTCTCTTATAAAATGAAACCTTGTGTCCATGTGCTTGGTTCTCTTGTGAAACACATGATTCTTTGATAATGTTATGGCTGAATTGTTGACACAGAAGATTGTTGTCAGTTCTTGATGGTTCCGTGACAAGTCTTTTAAGACTCTTCTCATCCAGACAGCTTGACATGCAGCACTTGTCGCTGCAACATACTCTACTTCAGCTAAAGACAAAGTTACAATGGGATGTTTCTTTGAATCCCATGATACAACACTTGTACCAAAATGAAATGTGTACCCAGATGTGCTTTTCCTGTCATCTATGCTGCCTACATTGTCACTATCAGTGTAACCAATGAGTTTAAAATTTTCTGAGGTTGAATACATAATACCAAGGTCTTTTGTGCCACTTACATACCTCATAATTATTTTACCTGCTTGCCAATGTGAGTCTTTTGGTGACTCCATGAACCTTGAGATCAGACTTACACCTTACATAATGTTCGGTCTTCTCGCTTTTAAATACATAAGGCTGCCAACAAGCCTTTTGAACAACGTAGGATCGACAGTTGATTCTGCATCATCCTTGCTCAATTTTAAATCTGTTATTACTGGTGTTGGCGCTGTCTTGCAATTAGATATGTTAAAAAAATTTAAAATTTCACTTGCATACTTTGTCTGTGATATAAAAATACAACTTTCAGACTGCTGAACTTCAATGCCCAGAAAAAACTTCATAAGCCCCAGATCAATCATTTCAAATTCACTTTCCATGACTGCTTTAAAATCTGCTATGCCATAATCACTAGTAAATATTAAATCATCTACATACAGGAAAACAATTAACATCTTACCTTGCTTATCAACTTTGGTGTACAAAGTTGGTTCACTTTCACTTCTGTGAAATCCATTTTCAGTGAGATAGGAATCAATCCGACTATACCAAGCTCTAGGAGCTTGTTTCAAACCATATAATGCCTTTTTCAGCCTGTACACTTTATGCTCTTGACCTGGAACTTCATACCCTTGTGGTTGTTCCACATATACTTCCTCTTCTAGATAGCCATTTAAGAATGTCGACTTGACATCCATTTGATGAACATGCCATTTGTTTTGTGCAGCAATGGCCAAAACTGTTCTAACTGTATCCATGCGTGCAACAAGTGCAAATGTTTCATTGAATTCGATGATGGGTTGCTGTGTGAACCCTCTTGCTACCATTCTTGCTTTGTGCTTTTGCACATTCCCAACACCATCTTGCTTTTTCTTGTATATCCATTTGACATTGATTACATCTTTGTCTTTTGGTACATCAACCAGTTCCCATGTCTGGTTTTTCTCAGTGCATTCTATTTCTTCATCCATGGCTTGTGCCCATACTTCTTTTTCAACAACTTCTTCAAATGTTAGTGGATCATATATAGGGGAAAATAATGCAAAGAGAGAGAATGAATTAGGTGTACCAGCTTCATATATCTCTCGCAGACTTCATGTCTTCACCGGTTCTGTCGATGTCAACCTTGACGAAATGCTTGATGGAGTCTGTTGTCCTCTTGGTGTGCTTGTCGATGTAGCTTGAGCTGCTACTTGTGTCGATGGTCCTTTTGTTGAACCATGTCGTGGTTTCATGGGAGTCGATGGTGCTGCGACCGGTTGACTTACATGTGGTATTTGACCCACTTCCTCTTCCATATCATCATTGTCAACATTTGACACAATCTTGACATTTATGTCGATGGTTCCATCCCATGATTCGTTCTCAACAAATTGAACATCCCGACTGATTATCACTTTCCTTGCAAAAAGATCATACAACTTGTATGCCTTTGTGTCTTCAGAATAACTGACAAAAATACATTTTTGTCCCTTCTTGTCTAGTTTCCTTCTCAGCTCATCTGGAACATGAGCATATGCAACACAACCAAAAAAATTTAAATGTGAAACACTATGATTCATACCTATCCATGCTTCTTGGGGAACTTTTTTCTTCACACTCTTTGTCGGACACCGGTTCATAATGTAAATGGCAGTTGCGACTGCTTCACCCCAATATTCATTTGGCAAATGCTTGGCTGCCAACATGTTGCGTGCCATCTCTATGATGGTTTTGTTCTTTCTTTCGGCAATATCGTTTTGCTGAGGTGTATACCGTGCAGTGAATTGTTTCCGTATGCCATGGGTCTTGCAAAAATTTAGAAATTCATTTGAAACATATTCACCTCCTATGTCGGTCCTTAAGATCTTGATGCGATGTCCACTCTGGTTCTCCACGAGTGACTTGAACTGCTGAAAATAACTAAATGCATCAGACTTATGTTTCAAAAAATATACCCATCCTTTTCTTAAGTAGTCATCAATAAAAGTTAGAAAATACTTGCAACCATCAATGGATGATGTCTACATTGGACCACAAATATCAAAGTGCACAATTTCAAGTGGTGTGCATGCTCTATATGACTTTTCGACTAGAAAAGTCTCTCTGTGCTGCTTGCCAAAAATGCAGCCTTCACAAACCCTCTTTGGTCTATCGATCAATGGTAATCATTTTACCATATTCTTTGTGTGCAGTAGCTTCAGCCCACCAAAATTCAGATGTCCAAATCTGAAATGCCACAACCAGGATTCATCCTGAACTTCTATCTTAAATACAGCTTGCAAATTAGCGCTACAATTTTCTCTCTTGTTGAGGAGCTCGAGTATTTCTTCACTTTCTGCCTTGAATGCAGCTCCTGTGTTTGTCTTCCCTTTCATGTCGGGAACTATCCTCAATGGAAACAAGCGGTTGCTTGTCATTGGCACTTTTGCTATCAGTTGGTCACTTAGATGCTTGTCTTTGATCACACAGTGATCATCTTCCATGTAGATTATGTAGCCTTTTTGTAACAACTGTCCAATGCTTAACAAATTATGTTTCAGACCTTCAACATGATAGATATCAGGGATATACTTACTCTCTCCTTGTCTGGTTAGAATATCAGCAGTGCATTTTCCTAAGACAGTAACTTGGACATTATTTCCAAGTGTAACATCAGTTTTAACTGAATTGTCTAGACTAGAAAACAAATTTAAATTACCAGTCATGTGGTTGCTGCATCCTGAATCTAAGTATCATATGTCATGTGGACTTTCTTGAACAACATTGCATTCAAGTGGAGATGTCAATGCTATTAACATTGCACTTGTCGAAGTGCTGGTGTTGGTCGACTGATTTGGGCTTTGCATTCCTTGGTCATATTGTTTCTTCCTGCATTCACATGCATAATGACCAAATTTCTTACAGTAATGACATTGAATTTTTTATTTATCAAACCTATGGCAACTTGGCTAAATTGGGTTCTGATTATCTCCTCTGCCACCAACATTTGCAAGACTTATGCCTTGTCCTCCTCTTGAAGAACTTCTTCCTCTTCCTTTGAAGTTGTTTCTCCCCCTACCTCTACCACGGCTTATGGATGATTGTGCTGCAAATGCACCTTCCAATGATGTCTGTGCTCATGATTGATGAGTGAAGCTTGCAACTGATCAATGGTAAATGTCGTCATGTCTGTGTGTTCTTCTAAGGTCACAACCAAGTTTTCAAATCTTGGGGGAAGACTTCTGAGAATTTTTTTAACAACCTTTTGGTCTTCTATGGCTTCTCCATGAGATTTTAGTTGGTTTATCAACCCAACAACTCTGGTGTAGAACGTGTCTACATTCTTTGAATCTTTCATGGACAGAGATTCAAAATCTCTTCTCAGAATCTACAACTTGGATGTCTTTACCCTATCCAAACCTTGATAGGCAGTCTCCAAAGTATCCCATGCCTCCTTAGCATTAGTTTTTGCTGCTATTATTGGGGGTATGCTTTCATGCATAGCTTGATGTATGAAAAACAGAGCTTTTCCATCTTTCTTCCTCTGTTCTCTCAAGACATCTTTTTCAGCCTGTGTGAGATTGTTATATGTTGTCATGTCTGCTGGTCTTTCTACGTGACTAAATTTACTTCGACTTACTTGTTGGTTCTACTGACTGATTTTACCTCGACCACTTGTCACTTCTAAGTCGGTTGACTTCTTTGACTTCTCAAGTGAGCTCACCTCTTCGACCACTCAAGTCGGCTGACCTCAGTCGCTGACTCAACCGACCTCTCAAGTCTGCTCACACAACCCACCTTGTCGGTTTACTTTGGTCGAAATCTACAGAGTATTTTTCTTAGTCTAAGAGACTTAAGAAATTACAAATATTTTTCACCTGAGTAAGATAGAGTAAAAATAGACACATTAACAAATCCAAATAACTTATAAAAACATATGCCCAAATATGTAGGAAGACTTGAGTCGACCAATGTGCGGTAAAACCTGGAACTTTCACGCGGCGAGAAATTTATGGGTTCTTTGATCTTTCACTTAACAGTAATTGTAAAAGACTTTTACCCAAGTAAATCGGGAAATATATGCGGCCAAATAATCATGCATTCAACCATAAACTATTTCATATATTTAACTATGCGGAAATAACAAAGTATTACAAACTTGTCGATCTATAGAGCTTCAGTTCTTAGACTAAATCACATACACGGAAGCTTCAGCTTCAGCTTCTCTTTTCTTAGCCGGAGTTCTCTCTATTGTCTGTTGTCTATAAACTGATTTACAAATTTCTTCTTCTATTTATAGGCAACCTAAAAATTGCTTGTACATGGGTCCACTAACTCACCATTAAAGACTGTAATAACTATTTACCCAACAACTTAGCTTCAGAAATAAATTAGACTGGTTTACATTGCCTAATCGTGGACTCTTTCCTCTTGTCAGGTTGACAGACAAGATCTTGACTGGTACAGACTCTGCGAGTAATTACATTTTCCAACACAAACTTGTCCGCTCTCTGACTGATCCAAACTTGTCCTCTCTGCCACTGATCACACACACAGAAGCTTGAGCTTCAACTTCACTCTTGCTCAGAGTTCTATCTTTCTCTCTTTTTTCTCACCTAGAGTTCAAAACTTATGCTTCCACTTATAGGCAACCTGAAATTGCTTCTTCGTGAATCTACAGACTTGTCATTAATGGCTATAATAACTGTCCATCTACAAACTTAGCTTCAGAAATTAATTCGAGTGGTTTAAATTGCCTAATAGTGAACTCTACAAGATTTGAGCTGATACAAACTATGACAGAGTCATCTAAGCTCCTATACAGATCTGCAAGTAATTAATACTTTTGATCCGCTCTATTGAATTCCGCTTGAGTGCTACTTTGAATGTGTAACAACGCTTGAAAGACTTTTTTCCTCAATATATTCATTGAGGAAGCCCTATTTAAAGCTTATCTATGTAGAGAACCTGGGCTTATTTATTAAGGGGAAAGAGGGCATTTAAAGGCTTTTCTATTATAGGCAAGGCCCACCTATCATTTAGTAGACTTCTCCACTAAGGAGAGAGAGGATATAATAACAAGCATTTGAAGAGATAGGATGAACAACTGGTGTAAATTAAACACTTACAATTGAAATTCCATTCCTCTACCAATGAAGGGGATATAATAACAAGCATTTGAAGACATGGGATGCACAACTGGTGTAAATTAAACATGCCTACAAAGGAGATTGCATTCCTCCACCAACAAGTCTCGTTACCAGACCTGTTTTGGATATACGCCTCCTTCATTATTTTATTTACGAGTAAAATAAAGGAAGTGTTTTTATGGATAATATTAGGTAGATATACACTAGCAACTTGAGAGAAGCCAACGATAGTATAAGGCCCGAGATTATTGCCAACACCCGGAAGATCAGAAGATCTACATTGGATATAAAGTATGGCTTCACTTACAAAAGGAAAGATTGTAAAGATCAACCAGTAAGAATGCTTTCACCTTCAATATTCACCTTCATATATGAAGATTAGTTCGGTGGTGAACATGGAGTACTTAAAGTTGTTCAAGCCATCTATGTTGGATGGAGATGGTGATGAAAAGATTATTCCTAATGTCAAAAACCTTGAACCACATACACTTGTAAACTCGAAAGAATATATATAGTATTGTAGCATAAGCAATAAAAACTATGGCAAATTGGCTTTAAGGGGCGGACTCCAAGGAAAGCAAAATGGTATGAGAGAAACTAGATTGAAAGAAAGTTTCCTTGAGGTATGATCAGAAATAGGATCCAAAACAACAGCAATGCTTCAGGTATAGGCCGGACAAAGGTCGACAAAGATAAGGTTTAGAGCCTGCAAGGACGAGGTAGAAGATAGAATTGATAGTGTGAAGGCCCCTATCATAACGAATGATGTACACCCTACATAAAGAAAACACCGACCATCATTAATGGATTGACTGACTCGGTTAAAACAAATTCCTATTTTCTTTAGAGCCCTTCGGTTTATGAGGCATAGAAAAGGTAGATACGAATGTTCTAGCAGTAGTGACTAGGGCTGACGATCCAACGTCAGGCTGTTATTTTCCCGTGCCACCCATTCCACTTCCATGAATCAAGCATGCATAGAATGGTAATAGCAATAATCAAGCATGCATAGAATGGTAATAACAATAATCTTATAGTGAATCAATTCAAGAAGGCAGTAAAGGATCCCAGATAGCTGTCCAACAGAAAGAAATCAAGTAGGCTGAGAAAGGCGATACTAATGGTTCTAAAAATTAAGTCATTTTTAAAGAAAGCAATAGTTGGGTTGAAGCCACCCAATACATATATAACCAATCTTATGAGGCTAGAAGACGTTGCCATGGACTAATTCTGCTACATACAACAAGCCAATCATTCTGAGAAGAAGTGTCCAGCTATCCTTACTTTTGGTGCCCTTGATCCTTCTTAGGCTACTGTATAAACTAACGAGAGGCCAGGCACATTCGCTATATGTACGGTTTAGTAGCGTACGTTTTAGTCAAAACCACAGTTAGAGAGGAAGTGGGAGGACAGCAACCAACTGTCCTTTGAACAGCCAGCAAATACTGCACATCTATCAGTCCAACATTCCGCCTGAGTGAGACTCGCTTGTTTCATAATCGGCTGGCGAATACTTGATTGGATAATAAATTTGATATTCAGTCGTCTGGTTTCCAATATCCAATCCAGTTAAAGAACTGGCAACAATTCAGTCTTCTGGTTTCAAAGATCCAATCCACAATTCTGGCCTCCTTAGTAATTTTATCCTTCCCTAGGATTCTCCACCTAGCTGATATCCTTAAGCAATTTGAGTGACCAATAGCGATGCTACCTATTTTTGCTTGGTTTCCCCTTGGGGATAACGCGGATTCGATGGTATTATTTCCAATGATACCGCGGACCAACCGCCCATCTACATCATCTGAGACATTTAATCTGCAGAGCTTTGGAGTGCATGTACTGCAACAATAAACGGGAGCCTAAAGCCTAAATCCCAACCTAAATCAAGATCATATACCAACATCGTAATTAAGAGCACTGGTCGCCACGCTTACAGCAGCACGCGTCCTTGAGTTGCAAAATACACCATTGTAAGTTGTAACCATACACCATTGCATACAAGAGAAAATTTTCTTGTGGCATGGTTTCTTAGAGGTGAACATGCCTTAGAATCATTTAGTTTTAGCTACAAGGTAGTTTGATCCTCTAGAATGAAAATGATTAACCAGTGTCAGTTACATTATCAATTTCTATTTGTGCAAACAGTCTGCCTTCAAATCCTGCCACCAAGATCTTCCATGGCTAATTACTGGAATGCGTTGATAATCAAACCTATACCTATTGATTACTATCTAATATTTGAAATGGCATGGGAATGGCATGTGCTGCAATCTAATAATAAGATTTTACTGATTTTTTATATGGGAATGGCATGTGCTGCATGAACCAACGGAAGGGGTTTGTTTTTAACAGCCTTAACCCTACCTTATTGACCTGGCAACCAAAACAAGAGAGACTGCATTTCCTATAGCTCTTTGTCAGGGAAACGTCAAGAAAGAAATGTCATCGGTGGGTTCAATCGATAGGCCCAGAGGGGAAGTTGTTTAAGTCATTCAATAATGGGAATAAGGACACAGTACATAAATCCAAATTAGAATAAAAAGATATATCAAAAGTGTTGGAAAAATGTAATTACTCGCAGATCTTTACTTGGCTTTCAACCGACTCTATCAGAGTCTGGATAAACCAAGAACTTGTCTGTCAGTCTGACAAGAAGGAAAAGTCCACAAGTAGGCAACTNCTCACAGATCTTTACTTGGCTTTCAACCGACTCTATCAGAGTCTGGATAAACCAAGAACTTGTCTGTCAGTCTGACAAGAAGGAAAAGTCCACAAGTAGGCAACTTAATTCAGTCGAATTTATTTCAGAAGCTAAGTTGTTAGGTAGATAGTTATTGCAGTGTTTAATGGAAAGTAAGTCGGCAAGTAAGTCGGCCTATGTTGAAGCAATTTTCAGATTGCCTATAAATAGAATATGCACATTGTAAATCAATAGAGAGAGAGATATACAGATACAGATATACAAGTTACGCAAACCAGCAGAGGACTCAAGGTGTGAAAGTAAAGTCGAAGCTCAAGCTTCTGTGCATGAGATTTAGTCGAAGAGCTGAAGCTCTGTAGATCGACGAGTTTATAACAGACAAGTTTGTATTACTTTGTAATTCCACATAGTTAATATATGAAATAGTTTGTGGTTGAATTCATGATTATTTGGCCGCACATATTTCCAGATTTACTTCTGTAAATGTCTTTTACAATTACTGATAAGTAAAAGAACAAGAACCCATAAAAATCTCTCCGCGTGAAAGCTCAAGTTTTACGGCAATTTGGTCTACTCAAATCCTCCTACATATTCGGGCATATGTATTTGATAAGTTATTTGGATTTGTAAAAGTGGATAGTTTACTTCATCTTACTCACGGGTAAAATCATTTGAAATTTCTTGAGTCTTTAGACTAAGAAACATATTCTGCACAAACTTGGTCGAAGCTCCCAACCTAGTCGAAGGTCGAAGCTTCCAAATTTGTGCCGAAGCTACCAACTTGGTCGCAGCTATTGATTTGTGTCGAAGCTCCCAAACTTGGTCGGAGGTCGAAGCTCACAAAGGTGGTCGAAGTAAAAAGGTGGTTGCAGTAAAAATCCCGTCGGAGTGAAAAGTGAAATTATTTTTAAATATTGACTGAGCCTTAAACCCAAGTTTAGTCGGCTCGGTTTTGGCTATCAAAAAGATTCCTCTGGCTTCATACCCTAAATCGTGTGTTTCTTTAAATCGCGTGCAAGCAGGTTTGCAAGACTCTCCACTGGAATGGATTTACAAGATTCCTTTGGCTTCATACCCTAAATCGTGTGTAAACAGTGAACTTTGTTGCTGTGATGGATCCGTACTCCACTCGAAAGCTTCCCTCTCCACTGCAAAATTTAAGTCAAATGCCCATGCTGGGTAAAAGAATGCCAAGGACCCAGTAAATAATGCAGCTAGGGAAATTTTTGGCGGGAAATGAATGCTGCTGCGATTTGAATGCAGCTAGGGCAATTTTGGCAGGAAAGGAATGCCGCAAAGAATGCACAACGGTTGTTTGTCTGGGAAACGTAAGGACGAAATGTCTCGGAAACGTCAAGGAAGAAATTTCTTCAGTCGGTTTAATCAATAGGCCGAGAGGAGAAGTTGTTTAAATATTTGCAATACAGTCACTCAATAATTGGAATAATAACAAGAACACAGTACATAAATTATATGTAGAATAAAAAGAAACAAAAGAATCCTTTGGCTTCATACCCTAAATCGTGTGCAACCAGGTTTATAAGCGTCTCTTACCTGGTAGACAGTGAACGTTGTTGCTGCGATGGATCCGTCCTCCACTCGAACGTTGACCTCCTCTTTAAGCTGCCCTCTCCACTAAATTTTTTTTAATTCTAATGCCAAGAACCCAGTAATTCGAATGCCCATGCTGGGTGAAAGAATGCCAAGAACCCAGTAAAAGAATCCCAACAACCAAGTAAATTATGCAGCTAAGGCAATTTATGGCGGGAAATGAATGCCTCAAAGAATGCACAACGGCTATTCGTCGAAATTCCAACCCTTCATGCACATCGTTAATTTATTTTATTTTAATAATTTAAAAAGGAAAATTATAGAAAAAATGATGCTTATTGAGCCGAGAGGCTCTCTACAGCCCAGTATGGGGGAGATCTTGTAACTTTACGTAACATTATGTAACGTTAAGTAACGTTATATAACTTTACGTAACATTATGTAACGTTAAGTTTACGTAACGTTATTTTTATTAATAAAAAATAGATTTTTTAATTATAAAACAAAATAAATATCGGCAAGAAAAACAACCTAATATGGAGAAGATGTTGTAATCTTCCTACCTAACAAAACAATAAAAAAGTAAAAAATAACAAAACAATAAAAAAATAAAAATTTAATTATCCCCAAAAAAATGTGGATCATAAAAAAAACACAATATGGTAGAGATGTTGTAATGTTCCTACCTAACAAAATAATAAAAAAATAAAAATTGAATTATTTGCAAAAAAATGTTGGCCTTTTAAACAACCCATGGTTTTATTGTATATGGTTTAGGAGGACCGGGCACATGGTTTTAAAACCATGTGCAAGGCCTCCTTAAAAAACCCATGGTTTTATTCTACATGGTTTAGGAGGGCCTTGCAAATGGTTTTAAGACCATGTGCAATGCCTCCTAAACAACGCATGGTTTTAGGAGGGCCTTGCATATGGTTTTAAAACCATTTATGGGGAGATGTTGTAATGTTCATTCCTAAGAAAATAAAAAATAATATTAAATATTAATAATAAATATATTATATGTTGACCTTAAATAAAAAGATGTGTCTTTTGGTTTGAATCAAATCAATGGTATATATAGGACACACCAAAGTTGATAGCTCATTGAGTGTAATACCTAAGAAGAGGTTTGCACCTAGAGAAATTTGATCCCTCTTGGCGCTTGATGGAGCCTAGGATTTGGATCTACGCTGGTTTATGCTTATTGCGCCGAGAGGTGCTCCACAACCCAGTATAGAGGAGATCTTGTAACGTTACGTAACGTTACATAGATGTCGACTATAAAAAACAAAACTTTTAATTATATTCCAAAATAAATGTCGACCACAAAAACAACCTAATATGAGAGAGATGTTGTAATGTTCCTACCTGACAAAATAATAAAAAATTTAATTATGGGCCATAAAAAATGTCGGTGAGAAAAACAACACAATATAGGGGATATGTTGTAATGTTTCTTCTTAACAAAATAATAAAAAATAAAAAAATTGAATTATCGGCAAAAAAATGTTGGTAGTGCACATGGTTTTAAAACCATGAAAACCATGTGCAAGGCCTCCTAAAAAAACCATGGTTTTATTGTACATGGTTTAGGAGGTAGTTGCAAATGGTTTTAATACCATGTGCAAGGCCTCCTAAACAACCCATGATTTTAGGAGGACCTTGCACATGGTTTTAAAACTGTGTATGGGGGAGATGTTATAATGTTCTTTCCTAACAAAATAAAAAAAAATAAAAAATATTATATGCAACCATAAATAGTATTAAATATTATTTGTGAACCTTAAATAAAAAGATGTGCCTTTTGGTCTAAATCACATTAAAGCTGATAGTTGAGTGCAATACTTACGAAGAGGTCTGCACCTCCAAAGATTTGATCCCTCTCAGCGCTTGATAGAGCCTACGATTTGGATCTATGCTGGTTTATATAAAATATTAATAATGATTAAAAAGTTTTAATTAATTAAAATTTAATAATAATAAATGATTTTCATTGTATTATTTTTTATATTTAATTTGGATAGGTTTGTAATTTGGATAGGTTTGTAAGTGTTCAAATTTTATATCTAATTTGAAGGTGTTGAAATTTTATATATTTAACTTGAAGGTTTTTGAAAAAATGAAGTTATGTAGAAAGTTTTTAATAAATTTCTTTTACAATGTTTTACAAAGTTGTTTTTTAAGTAGTTTATAGCTACATATGAGGTTTAGTTTAATTGGTTTGTAAAAGGCTTATTGCCCATCTAGTTTAAACTTATTAGTAAATCTAGATACCTCCAAGTATGAATATGTTAGTGAGAACTTTACTTTAAAGGAGTTGTTACAAGTTTAAAATAATCTTTTATGTAATAAACATTTGGCAATTGGAAGTAATTAATGGCACTTTATTTGTGATGTGGCAATGGGAAGTCAATAAGAATTCATTTGTGTGATGTAGTATTATTTTAGATGGGATTCAGAATTGGGTTTAAGAGACTTTTTGGTATAATTATGCTTTGTGAAGATTAAATAATTAGGTTTTGAGGTTTATCAAGACTTTACAAACATTTTATATTTTTTAAATATCATATGTATAAATATCATATGTATTGATGAATTGTGCATAGTAATAAATGTAATCTTATATAATGATAAACTAGTTTACATCTACTTTAATTAATTATTTATTAATTATTTTTAAAAGTCTTTCTAAA
The DNA here is from genome assembly GCA_001517045.1 of Pseudotsuga menziesii. Lineage (NCBI taxonomy): Eukaryota > Viridiplantae > Streptophyta > Pinopsida > Pinales > Pinaceae > Pseudotsuga > Pseudotsuga menziesii. Next base: position 117,266 of record LPNX010899237.1, read on the forward strand.
TACAAATATTTTATAAGTTTTGAACTAATAAAACAAATTTAAGTATCATAAATAACTTAAAGATATGCCATTTTAAAAGTTACATAATAATAAAATAACAATGTTTAATGATTTAACTATATCCATGATTTGATTCAATACCCTCTCCTCGACCATTTTAAATCAATTTCCAGATCATTTCATTCCATTGGTTTCTAACACATTTCAAGGGAGTTTAATGTTAGAGTGGAGGAGCTTTGTAAAAAAAGGTGTCCGATGTTTATCTTTTGCTTTGGCAGTCTAAGAAGGAAGTCTTGTGAACCCGTTCTTTATGATTTAGCTCTTTGTGAACGGGTTCTTTATGATTTAGCTTTTTATATGATTAGTTTTATCTCAAATCATTGTAATTACTTGATTGTTGTAAATCATTTTTAGTGTGTCAATACTAAAATGTTTTGTGATTCATTATATTTTTATTAATAAACGTAGTTACATGATGAATCTAAATTATTTTTTATTTTTAATTGTTATAATAATAATAATAATAATAATATATTTTTAAGGTCACCTAGAAGACACTAATTTGATGTATGAGACCCTCTTGTTTGTGGCACAAGGGACGGCTCACTCATGCTCTAAACCATATTATTTTGAACTTGTTTGTGTTATTTCTTATAAGTAAAATCAATGCCTCTTACTTATAGCATAAAGACTAGCATAAGAATTAAATGATATTCAAAACCTTTCATGTTGTATTATAGCAGATATTTAAGTGACTAGCTTACACAATTTTTATAATTAATTTCAACATTCGGCTTACACCTTAATGTTATTTCATGTTATATTTTATAATTTTAATGGATTTATAAAAAAATTTATTTTTTAATATTATAATATTGGTGATTTGGTTAAATTTATTAAAAAAAAACTTTAAAACTAATAAAAATGCAATTAACTATTCAAAATTTTAAAAAAAAATAACACTAACCAAAAAACTATAAATACATGTACAATTATTTGAAGTAAGCACATTTACACTTCTATGAAATAGGGGGTAATTCAAAATTAACATTCTCCTAAATATATCATTATATAAAAATGGTTAAATTTTAAGTTGTAACTTCTTAATTTGGAAGTTTTTAAAGTTGGTTTTCTTGCTTAAGAATTTCTAACATTGTTAAGGCTAAAGTTTTAAGAGTACATGAAAATAATAAACTTATATATTTATAATGTTCATGTATTGTTTCATGTTTTTAAATCAAAACTTGTTTTGCTAAGATGTAAATTGCTTTAAAACCCATAACATTATTAAAACTAAATTTTAATAGTAAGTGAGACTAGTAAACTTATACATTTATATTTATAGAAAAGTAATGGTAAGTTAGTAAACTTATACCTTTATATTTATAGAAAGTTTTCACAGTGTGTGAAGGAATCAAATGATGATAAGAATATCATGTATGTTTATGCAATAGAAATACAAGATATTGAAAGAAGGTAGTAGACTTCAAATGAATTTTTATTTTGAGTTTTTTTTGTTTTTTAAGATAGATATATATATATAAAATTAAAAATTATTTTGGTTTTTTTAAGATCATTAAATTATTCTAAATATTATATGATTTATAATATGGATATTTTATATAATTTTTAAAATTGTATATATATATATATATAATTTGTTTATGGGGTGTAGTTTGAGTGGTTGGAAGAATTGCACTCCCCACCCGGGTTCAAATTTAGGAGCTTCCATGGTGAAGCATGGTGAAATATATATATATATATATAAAGATTTATTTAAATAATTTTAAAAAATATTTATGTTTAAAATTTTATAAAAGAAATATATAATTGCATCTAAGAGGTGCATTTAGCTTAGTATTGGAGAGATGTGTAACTCCTTCAGTACTCATGCTAGAGTTGACAAGTGTCTTTTATAAAAAATAATAAAATATTATTAAAATAACATGTAAAATTAAATTAAATTTAAATTATTTAAAATTTCATATATGTAAAACAATATAAATTAAATAAACTAAAACCATAAATATTGAATTACACATTTACTTAACACTTCTACACTAAAAAACAGTTTTACATTTTGAAATATTTGATCCAAGTTTATATAAGCTTATATATATAATTTCTCTTTAATATAAAAAAATTCAATATATTAATAAAATAAATTAAAAAATTATTTAACAATATCATTTTCTCTTTTCCCAAAATATTTAAATATAAAAATTAAGTATAAAACATAAAATCTATAAGGACTTCCATTAGATAATGTGAAATGATCAATTGGCCTATTATAATATCTCATTCTCTTGTGTATAGAGAATCGAGTTGAACATCCCCATTCTCTTACGTGTATAGAGAATCCACTTGAATATTCTCTAAGAAAGAAATTAACACGGAGGAAGCTACTCTAATGGTCCAAGAACAAGCTCGAAGTGCTATTTTGCCAGTTACTTTTCTTTCAGGACATAAGGTGATACTTATTACACTTAAATATAAAGCATTGAAAAGTTATTTTACTTGATTAAAGTCTAAATACATTTGTGTAGACTTTTTAATGTATAATTTGATTTTAACTTTCATTGTTATTGTTTAATCTTGGACAGTTTTAAAATTATATAAAAAATTAATAATATATTTATAAACTTATAAAAAAAAATTGTTAAGTATATTTAGTTTGGTATCAAGATTTCGTGCATAATTAAACTTCAAAAAAATACATAAACTATTTAAATAAATACAAATCAAAATTTAAATAATTTGGTAAGAAGATACCATACTAAGCTTTCAAAAATTAATACTAAGCTTTCAAAATCTATTACATAAACTATTTAAATAAATACAAACCAAAATTTGAATAATTGGTATAGTTTCATATAGCTTTGTATTTATAAAGTATTAGAAGAAATTAAAAAATGAAGTGCAAAGCTTTTAGTGCTTAAAATATCCTCAACTAAGATAGATTTATGATAGTGTTATATATGTGTTTTTGTATGTGTGGTATCATTTATCTTACAGTGGAACAACTATTAATGATGTGAAACATAATTTCTTCATGTAACTTTTTTTTTTTTAATAGTTGATACAAATACATTTTTATAATGTTAGTTTTATATATAAAAGATTTGTGAACCATTATTATTTTTATATAGCATAGTATGTTGGATTGACATATTTTAAGTTTTTTGTACAAATACATTTTTATAATGTTAGTTTTATATATAAAAGATTTGTGAACCATTATTATTTTTATATAGCATAGTATGTTGGATTGACATATTTTAAGTTTTTTGTATTATTACATATGTTGAAACATACCAATTTCTTCAATATCAAAATATAGAATGAACATGCACTTTTTGGGTGTGTCATATCATATGAAACCTTGCACAAAATGGTTCTGTAAATATGAGAAGTTCGATGGCCACGATGTCATTCTGGTAGATGATTCACCATCCAAGATTCTCAAACGAGGAAAAGATCGATTGAGACTGAAATATGGAAGGATAGGAACACTTCTAGGGGTACTACATATCCCAAGTTTGGATTGAAAGTTGATCTTTTTTAGTAATATGGGGAATGCAGGTGTGCAATATATATTTGAGAAATGTGTGTGCATGATAGTGAGAGGAACGATGGTACTAATGAGAGGAGTTCTAACTAGAACCCTGTGCAATCTATTGGAAAGTACAAAATCCATTGGATGTGCTAATGTGGTTTGTTCTGAATCTGACAACATATCTTATTGTCTATTTTACTAGTCCATGTTGTGGCATCAACGCATGGGACATATTGGAGAGAAATTTATTCATGTTATGCAAAGTAAAGGTATGATCAAAGGTCTCCCTAACTATTTTGAAGAAGATTACTTTTTTGAACTTTGTATTTATGGTAAAAATAGTCATGTAAGTTTCTCATCTAGGGTTACTAGGGCTAAGGAAATATTGGAGTTAATACATAATGATGTGCTTGGACCAGTGTTTTGTCCTTTGATAAATACGAGGATCACGGTATTATGCCTCTTTCATAGATGATTTCTCCAAAATGGCATGGTTGTAATTTCTATGGAATAAATCTAAGATCTTTGAGAAGTTCCATGAGTTCAAGCTTCTTGTAGAGAATTAGAGTGGTAAGAATATCAAGGTGTTTACAACTTATAATGGAGGATAATTTTGTGGGAAGGAATTCGACTAGTTATGTAGATAGCATGGTATATATCTCAACAAAACACAACTCCATACACACCTCAACAAAATGGATTTGTTGAAAGAATTAATAGAACACTAATGGACAAAGCGAGGAGCATGCTTAGAGGTGCAGGCATCGCATAAGAACTCTAGGTAGAGGTAATCAACATGGCATGTTAATTAATGAATAATTCCTCATTGATGGATTTGGTTGAAAGACTCCATAATAGGCATGGGTTAATGAAAATACCTCTCTTACACATCTTAGAGTTTTTGGGTGTGATGCCATTGTACATATTCCAAAGGAGAAAAGAAGCAAAATCATCAACAAGTCAAAGAAATGCATTTTCATCAAGTATGAGGATGGAGTGAAAGGGTATAAGATCTAGAATCCAGTCACAAGGAAGGTAGTTTATAGTAGATATTTAATATTCAATGAAGTTGGAGGTACTTCGAAGGATGAGAAGGTTAAAAGAGAAAAAGAACCAGAAAAGAAAGAGTTTGAAATGAACAACAAAAGTATAGATTTAGGTGAGGGTGTGTGTAATAACCCAAAAATTCATAAAAATTTAAAAAAAATTGTGTAACATAAAATGTTCATAGTTGTCAATGGCTAAGGAACAATAACTACTAGTGGTTACTTCAAACAGTAGTATTAGAATTTAACATTGTAAATTTCTAGTTCTAAATGATTTGTTTGTTTACCTTGATAGTACCATGATACAAATATTAAAATTAGTAGTTATGTTCAAAGGAAGAAAACTATATTTGAACCTGGTACTAAGTGTATTTTTACTGTCTTAACAATTAGGAAAGAACCCTAGTTGAGATCGGGGATTACTTAGCTTACAACTAACGCAGTGAAGTGATGCTTCTTTTACATGTTCTAAACAAGTAAGCAGTTTTGTTACCAATAATTCCAGATCAAGAAAATTCCTCAACTAGCATAGGATAAAATGCTAGTTAAATTGTTTGTTTTTGCAGCTTGACCCCGTAAGAGGTCTTGTTGATATTTTTATTGTTTAGAAATCTGCTTAAATGTTTGTAAAATACTATTGTAATCGAATGGGTTTAGTTCAGTTATGCTTACTGCTACAGTACTCGTTTAAATAACATTACTCTTTGTGTTTTCAGCTATAGACTTGTATTTAATTTTAGATGGGCATCTTATAAACAGATCTACTTCTTCCAATAAGAGCACATTAACCTAAGAGGTCTAAAAATAGAGGATATGTTAAATCTACTTGTGACCATTAGTGTTTGGTATAAAGTACTGTTTATAAATGTTCATGATCTTTCTAACACTTTAATTATTTTTTCCAATCATTCTCTTTTACCTAAGTGTTAGTGTTTTCATATCCCATTATATAAAATTCACATCTTATATGTGTTTTTGTTTAACAAGGCATATATTCATAGTTTTAAGTCCATGAATAGACTAAGTACTAGTTCAAAATTTATGTGATTAAGTATTTTTATGATGTTGGTTCATCCTCCATTGTTTTGGTGTCTTACTAAAACAAATAGAAAACATTGTTTAAAAGGAGTGAGATTATGGATAAACATTTGTTAAGTTTTAGGCTTACTTTGTAAACCCTAGTGTAAATGATTACCTATTAAACACAAAGTCTATGGTTTAAGTAAACAAAGAAAAACAATAACGAGGGTAATGATTTCCAAGCAATAATACCAAAGGTTTTGACTTTTACACAAATGATTGTGCAGGTTTAAACGATGGTTTAGAACTATACCAAGAAACCCAAAACTTGCAAATATATTGGAGGACATGTGGTTGGTGTGCAATAATTAGGTTTTATTGACTTGAGGTGCCCCATAAAACTTGTTCCAAACCCTAAAATCATGTTTTGTTTTTGTCTCTGCAGTGAGGTGGACGAGTTGTGAGCTCGTGGCCGCCAAGCTTGTTGTCAATCCTCCATTTTTGCACACAGGTCTTCCATAATCCATACCAAGCTTCTATGCAAGTTTATCCTTCGAGTTTTGGTCATTAATAAGTGAACACGGTGCTTGTTGTTGTTGTGGGGTGGTTTGACTGTCAAAAAGAGTGTTGAAGGTTGGGTTGTCTTCGTCGTCGTTTGTTTTACTATGTGAGTTTTTTTCTGTGAGTTCTTTTAACCAAACACAGTGTAAAGAGAGTTGTTTAAAAGAGTGATTTGGGTTCTTTGTTTTATTGTTGGTTTTCGTATCGAGGGTTTGAACCTTCCCTCGTCGTGGCTTAGGCTTTACATTTGAACACTGCAAATTATAATTCCTTCTGACAGTGCTCCATTCCAACTCGGATTGCTAACAAAGGAGGTTCGGGTTGGCCTTCCACGTCAAATAGATGTGCAAGCTTCCTTAGGTAAGACTCGGGCTTGTAAAACAAAAACTCTTCTGTACATTTAAAGAGTTATTAATCTGATAGTTAAATGTAGCCAACATTATGGGGTTTGTTTTGTGCAAGTTCTCAAGTCCAAAGTTCGGGTCTGGAGACTCCACCAACAGCCTTCCATGAGGGCATCCACCCCGATAAGCCTCGGTTTCACCTCGGGTTCTCTTGCACTTGTTTTAAGTTGTTTTTAGAAAGGTTTTTCCGCATAAATGATGGTTACTGGTTCGTCCATGGCTATTTTATATGCTTTGATTTGTTTTCAAGCCCTTGTGGTTGTTTTGTACAGAATGGTTATGGGATTTCACGGCCGTGACTTAAAGAATTGATTTTTGAGCCTTCTTGGCCATGGTTGAATTTATAGTGATATTATTTGATACTGGCTTTAACACTAGACTGGTGAAGTAAAAGGCCAAGGGCCAAGACTATGTCTGTTCATTTTTGTTTTTAATATTAAAAGGATTCTTACAACTTAAAGCTAAATTAGCAGTATCTCTATTTGGTTAATATTTATATATATTATGTTCATTTTAGCTACTCTTATTGTTATTTACTTTTCCGGGGTTTAGGGTTAAATAGATTATTAAAAAAATTTGTTTCTTCTTCAAAAGAATTATGATTTGAGGACTTTTGACATGGAATACTTCTATAATAGCATAATTATTAATGCAGAAATGAATTCTGGAAATAGAACAGAGAAACGATATTAATGAATAAATTTTACCTAACTTCTGTACTTTTTGAATTGTATTGCTAGATTTTAATATTTATAAATTATGGTTTTATTTTGTTATAAAAGAACAGTTCTTTTACAAACCCTAATTTTTTAAAGTTTACAGAGCTAGTAGTTTGTTTCAGTTAACCCTAGTTTGTATTTTTCACATAGGTGAGATAACGAGGTAAATATTTAACCTAGTTTATTGTTTTTGTAAGTACACTTAATCTAGATAATTTATTGTTTCTATATTACTTATTTATGATTAACATACTAGGTTTATAATATGTAATTTTGTTGGTTTTACTGTGTAAAATATTCCACATACCAGGGAATATTACTTAGGATTTTTCCTCTATATTTATTTAATTTGTTTAAGTACTTTAAGTAAATATTACAATTACAACCGAAATCCTATAATATTTTATACAAAAATCCTGTAGATAATAAACATTTGCATCTGCATACAAGTTTTATTGAATCCACTATTTGAAAATAAACTAACCTACTGTACTAGAGTACTACCTTGCAAAAGGTGTGGAAAAATACAGTTTGGGTATTTTCTTTCTATCTATTAATTAACTCGTAATTTTCTCTACTAATTCACCCTAATCTAGCTAGTCACTAAATTACACAACATATTCATTTCTCCTTACTATCCTTAACAGAAATAAAACTGAATTATACTACATCAATGATAAATCTTAAACTTTCCAGATACAGTAAATAATTAAATGACTGAACTAAACAAGTAAAACCTGGAAGTATAGATGAGGTGACAACAGCTTAAGGAATCTGTTCCTCCTAACCAACTCATAGAGAAGAACTGGACTGCAATTCTCAGGACCCTCGAGCTTCTCTCCTGGTCCACCTAGTAGAAGTACTGGGTGAGAGATGTAGTCTAGAAATCCTCTGCAACTCCACTGAGTGTTCAGCAGTAACTCAGTTCTACTTGCAGCAGTATGAACTCAACTTAGAATAGTTGCACTAGTTCAAGTCTCCATCACTTGTCCACTCAAACTTACTTCAGCTAGTCCCCTCCATCAAATTCTCATGTGCACTTCATTCACTCAGAATGATCACAAATCCAAAATGAGCAGCCTCGACTGTCTTCAATGGGAAGTTTTATTAGCATGCCTGGTTCTTTTGGGTCAGTTTTTACTTAATGAGCCACCTGCTCCTGTTCCACTTTCTTGGGGAATCATGACCACAAAAATAGGGAACTTGCCACTTGCAATAGCTATAAGTAGTTTGAGGATGCTGACACATGTCAATCTGCTCTCAACCCAGTCTCCTCCATCAAGTGACCAGTAAAACGCTCATTTAACAACTTCCTTAAGTTGGTGTCTCATCTTTCATTTATTTATTAATAAAATATTCTGCAATTACATTAAATTATCCTTGACCCCACTTGGTCTTTAATTACAAACTTTAACATAAAATATAACATAATGTTTCTCAAAAATATGAAATTGTTTTGCAAATTGGGGCATGTGACAATGTGTGCAAGATAATGAGGGTCTCTTTTGACACGTTAGATGCAATAGAAAACTGAGAAAATAATAATCCATCAACTTACACATATATTATGAGACACTTACACAATGTATCTTGCTATGAATAAAAAAAAATGAAATGTAGGAAATTGAATGGTGTTTCCAAGTATATAATTTTTTTTCTATTGAAAATATTCTTAACTATATAAATTTTGATCTTTTTTAAAAGCACTTTTTTATTTTAGGGACAAATTATCATGTATATGTTTTTGTCGTTGCATCCTTTGAGCACCTAAATGATGGAATCAACTTACGAAAACTAGTAGACATATAGAGAAAATATAGCACTAGTGCACAAATTTTCCAAAAATAAATATAATAATTTTTATTTTTTTTGAATTATCTAAGTGATCAAACCTTAAAAACAATATGTCAATTGTGGGTGCAGCATTTGAAGGTATTAATGCAATTATTTGGAAACTATTTTTTTATAGCATGTAGAGGTTGGTGTTCTTTAGTGCACCATATAATTTTTTTTTCAAAATGGTTGAGAAACGGAAGAGTTTATGGACGAAACACTAACAATGTGTTTTTTGAGTTGAGTGATGACACAAGATAAATAAGAAAAACATAGAAAAAAATATATATTCTTGTTAAAAATTACATATTTTGAATCTGCAAAAAAAAACATATTTCTTTCTAAAAGTTCATTAAAAATGGTGCGTAGAATACTGTAACCAACAAATAAACACAATCATATTGAAAATTTGGATGTAATGCTCAATTAGCCATGGTTTATCATACTCCAAGGCATAGGCATGATGAATATGAAGCAAAGTCTGAAGCAAACACATAGGCATAAGAATTCCACACAAGCATGGGCAGTCATTCGTCCATAGTGGCACTAAACATGCATGTGTTTTATTTAAATTCAAATTTGTCTTCCCACTAAACATAAATGTGAAATCATTCCCCCACCCTGTTCCCTTATGAAATAATGCACCCATCTATTTCACGTTGCAGTTCCATAGCTAGATGTGGTATTTTTATTAATGTGTGCATTTACATGATATTCCAAAACATGCTTGTGCATAACCAGCACCAAGACCATGGGCATCAACCTTGATCACCTATTACAAAACATCCATCAATGGCAGGGACTTGGCCTTGAGCTCCTTTACATGATTCTTTACAATATATACATCTTGTACAGACAAACTGTCATGGGGTCAAATTCGAGGTATTGCATTCCCCTCCCCCTTAATTAACATTGTCCACAGTGCTTACAAAATTGAATAAAACATGATACACTTGCATTATCCTCGGTGTTCTGTAGAATAGAACAAAAATGGATGTGCCAATCGTATGACATCCTCCAACTCCCAAGTAGCCTCTTCAGGACCGTAGTGCTCCCATTGCACCTTTACATGTCCTATGGATCGGTTCCGGAGCATGGTGACCTTCCTATCGAGGATGTGCATTTGCTCGATTTGGAACTCTCCCTCGGGTTGCACTTGAATTGCATCCCAATTAATCACATGGTTAGGTTCATGTACATATTTATTAAGCAAAGAAACATGAAAAACATCATGAGCTCTAGTGCTAGCATGCAATGCAAGTCTATATGCAACTGGCCCTATTGTTTCAATCACTTCAAAAGGCCTACAATATCTAGGAGACAACTAGGCACAACTTCAAAGCTTCAAATAACTTTTCTTTGCCCTCACTCTCAGATAAACATGATCCCCAACACAAAATTCTATGTGCACTCTATTCCTATCAGCATAGCTCTTCTTTATGTCCTGGGATGCCTTCATATTCTTCCTGATCTTTGCATCCT
>LPNX010899286.1:0-11731 GCA_001517045.1 Pseudotsuga menziesii
ATTGTACGTGGCGATGACCACATATGTTCTATCATGTTTCATGCCTATTCATGGCCATTGTACTCTTATGTATCCGGGACTGCTCTATGTACTTGCAGTTACATGCAGAGTTGTATTATGGTATTATGTTGATTGGGTGGCTGATCTTCCATTTGGGTACCTTCATCACTTCACTTCTGGGATGGACTTATAATGTATTTCGGCCATCGTATAACCCCTCTGGTCTCATAAATTAGGGGGCATCTGTTATAGCGGATTTCACCACACTAGGTGAATCACACATTGTATGGCCTTCCCCTATCCCGCTGCAGAATCATTATTCCCTATGGACCATTTATTGTCTTTTGATGTATCATTGACCATCGCTAAAAACATTACAAAAATTATATACGCGTCCTTTTCCCCGATAACCGCGTACATACGCGGATATTCCCTCTATAGTCGCGTACATCGGGATGTGTGCATAATCCAAAACTGTTGGACCGTTCCTTGCCTTGAATCCGACTCATATGACTCCTGGCCTTCCATATGCCTTGAGATCGCATGGATTCGACCTTTCAGTATCGCTTTGGAAAGCTATATAAGGAACCATTGAGACATTGAAAGCATATAAGAGAGAATTGAGAGTACCGAAACTATAGTCCATTGTTGCCAGAACTATACTTGAGTCTGCATCCCTTTGTCCCTTTGGAGCACTGTTGTGTTCTTCCCAAGCTTGCCATTGTTAGTGAGCTTGCTATCGGAGTGATGGAGGATTGAGGTGGTGGAGGCCCAAGTGGGGGATTCAGTTTCTCCGGTTTGCAGACGTGCCGTCAGAGGTTGTCACTTGTAATCTCTGATTCATATTAATAGAAATATCTTTTCCTGTCCAGTAATGTGTATTTGAATGAATGTTGCATCCATTGGAATATGTCAAATGCTTATACATTATTGATTATATATGCTAGAATAGATCTAACACCATGAAATATAGTATGCTTGTATTGTTTATTTGTTGTTGAGGACGTGCTATAACAATTCAAGCTGAAGATTGGAAAGCTCAACGGGGATCTACTTCAACCGTCCGGAATAAGGTACGAGGTTCGATCCTTTAGTTTTAGATGTTTTTATTTCTATTGCATATTGGGGAAGATTGATTTCTGGGGTCTAGCTGTCTGTTGTGGTACCCCAAGCCATAGGAATTTCTCTCCGTAACAATTGCAGTTTTGAGATGTAAAAATCGCATATTTGGAAATATTACAATTTCGGTTGCTGGATTTGGGGAAAAATCCTCCCTGAAAATAAATCCAGAAACGGGAATATTTGGTTGGAGATTAGCCTAATCCGTCAAAATCCATAATCAGACCAAAATTTCATTTTTGCTTGCGTACTTTCACAATTTTATCTGATTTTGATTCTTAGTTGGTGGTTTCATTTGGCTCATAATGTTTGCAGGTTGGGATAGTAGATAATTCCAAAAGAAATGATGCAGCAAACGTAAAATCTCTTCCTCCTTGGATGATCAAGCAAGAAATGAATCTCACCGATGAACAGCGTGGAGAAGTCAAAGGAGATTCAAAAGATGAGAAAGCAATAGATGATCCCCAAAATGACAACCAAACGTCCGTACAAGTATGAAACAAGGAAAAGTAATAATCAAATAACTTAATGACATTTTTGGATAAACATTCATTAATTCTTGAATTAGTACATAAGTCTCATAGGACCTGTTATCTACACCTCCTTATATGTCACATATAGTTCTCCTCTGAATAAGTTCTTGATCTTATGCTCTCAAAATTTAATATACTATTAGGTCCTTAGTTTTAGATGAATTATGTAATTGTATTCTACTAGATGAATTATGTAATTGTATTCTACTAGATGAATTATGTAATTAGCTTCTACTAACCATATTGCTGGAGAAATACTGGAAAGCTTATCGAGAGGAGGTCATGAAGTTGTATCAAAGTGAAAATTCCAAATCTGCTGCAGAAGATGCTCCCACTGAGCGTCGTGTTGGGTAGAAAGCAAAACATGAAGAATCAGATGAAGAAGAATCTGACTAGCTGAGCCCTTTTGCAACAAGTTTTAATACTGGCTATAGATGTTTTATTTGAATTTTAATAGGATTTAGTTGTTTTTCAACAAATAATTTTCTGGTAGCTTAAATTCATATTAATTATCAACATAATTTCACAAGAGTATCAAAATATTATTGAGAATAGGTGGATGATATAGCATATTACAGGTTATAAAAATATTGTAGCATTGGCGGGTTTTATTTTGATAGTAACCATTCTTTGATTATTAATCAAACATTACTCACAAAAATTTTATTTAAAAAGGAACACCACACACAACCACCAAAATCAAATAAAGAAAACTCAAAAATGAATTGGCTTAGCATCAACATGCTTTTATTTCTTTGTAAAAATTGTCTTGTCGTAGTATATGCGTTCACGAGTTATTTGCAACAGCGAGTGCATGACAGTAGCCCATGTACTATGTTTAAAAACAAGGGTTCAACTGCCTACAGAGGTAGTGTATATATCTCCATTGTTATGAAGACTTGAAAAAGATGGCTTACGAAGTAATGTGTTAACCAATCATTTCCAATCACACTTGATCCACATTGACTTACATAAAACTTAGCCTTTTACTAAACATGCATATGGATTCATGGATGCAAGTTTTCTTATGACTGTTATTAACACATTATTCACATTATTTTAATTAAAATAAAAGACAGACCATGCAGCCACTACGAGTACTAGCAAAAATCTATTAAAAAAAACCCTAAAAAATAGACTGGCTTGGCATCGACGTATTTAATTTAATTTTTATGCAATAATGTATTTTTCGTCATATATGCATTCACAATTAATTTGGAACAAAATGTGTATGACAATGGTCCATGTACCATGTTTAGAAGAAAGGATTCAGCTACCTAGAGAGGTAGTTTATATATCTCAATTGTTATGAAGACTTGATAAACATGATTATGAAGAAATTTGTTAACCAATAATTTCTAGTCACACTTTACAGATAGATTCAGAAAACCATAACGTTTTACTAAACATGCAAAACCATTGACCAAGAAGGAGACAAGTAGGTAAACATGCAAAACCATTGACCAAGAAGCAGACAAGTAGGTAGAAAACATGGAATCTATCTACTATAAAATTGTGTCCTTGACAACAAACATGTAGGGGTCTTGGAATTGCTTCTTATTGATAGATTGTCTCGGACTGAAGATTTACCAGATATAAAGCTCATTGAAGTATGATCAAATTGAAGTTCAGTACTAAAACATTAAGAGAAAGCAATTATATGAAACAGTATAAATTCTAGAATCTGAATTCAAGTCATAATTGCGGGTAAATATATATGAAACAAAATGACTTCTCCTATTACACAAATTGCACTGGGTTTGCATGAAATACCTGGCAAATGATGATCCAGATCCATGCAAGAAGGAATCAAGGACACCTTTCCTCAACTTCTAACGACGGCTAATTGAAGCTCGTAAGTGTCAACAAACGCAACTGTATATAATATGTATCCCTTATAGAATGCAATTTTATCCAAAACTCAACACATCTGATAACAGGTTGTTGGTTCACTGGCGAGGTTGATGGATTGTTAAGGTATGCACTAGGTTTCAATCTCATTGTGGTCTGCACCCATGAATGGTACAACTTTCAAAGGGATAAGGTAGGAGGCAATTCAAGTAATTTGGTTATTTGGAGTATGTTTCCAAAACACTCACCTAAAAAGTAGAATTTGTGACTTTGATATTTGCAGAGTTAGTTCAAGATATTTCAAGCTAAAAATCCACAGTTAAGTCTATTCATAAGTTAGATGGTTGGATGTATGTTGTTGCATTACCATAGATCAAACAATCTGTATGGTGTGGGAATCAAAACTCACACAAGCGTTTTGTCAAACACTTCAGAGATATATTTCCAAAACCATGAAAATTTCCCTTAAAAACTATAAAAAACAATGACAATCAACAATTACCTAATGCCAACTACACTTATGTTATTTGGGTTTGTTTGCTTCATCTCGATTGCTCATTTGGATGAATTGGGTATTTGAAACTTATATGTTTTTTTTACATTGTTGCAGTAGATTCATGGGTAACAAGATATAACCTGAGATTTTCGTTGCATCCGGTGTTGTTACAGGAGTCGATAGTAAAACAATTGATAAGGATAAAACTTCCAGGCTGAAAACTTAAAACCCAATTGATCTCAGGAAATAGAATCATTCTCCATGCAGCGATGCACCTAAAGAGATGGCTCGGATAATGGGTGGAGTGCAAAAGGGGCTTAGGCCGGTTGATTGAAACCAGGTTCCCCTGCCTCAAAGACAACAAAGAAAGCTTCTCTGGTTCCTATATTTATAAGGGTTCAGTCCGGATTGTTCTCTACACAGTTTCCCCTTATCCCTATTTTTATATTACCGCTTTTTATATCCCTCTTAGCTTTTGAAAAGGTGATGGATTGTTAAGCTATGCACCAGGTTTCAATCTCATTGTGGTCTACACCCATGAATGGTACAACTTACAAAGGGATAAGGTAGGAGGCAATTCAAGTAATTTGGTTCTTTGGAGTATGTTTCCAAAACACTCACCTAAAAATAGACTTTGTGACTTTGATATTTGCAGAGTTAGTTCAAGATATTTCAAGATAAAAGAAATAGACTTTGTGACTTTGATATTTGCAGATTTAGTTCAAGATATTTCAAGCAAAAAATCCACAGTTAAGTGTGTTCAAAATTTAGATGGTTGGATGTATGTTGTTGCATTACCACAGATCAAACAATCTGTATGGTGTGGGCATCAGTACTCACACAAGCATTTTGTCAAACACTTCAGAGATATATTTCCAAAACCATGAAAATTTCCTTTCAAAACTATAAAAATAGTGACATTCAACAATTACCTGATGCCAACTACACTTATGTTATTTGGGTTTGTTTGCTTCATCTCGATTGCTCGTTTGGATGAATTGGGTATTTGAAACTTATATGTTTTTTTTACATTCTTGCAGTAGATCCATGGGTAACAAGATATAACCTGAGATTTTTGTTGCATCTGGTGCTGTTACAGGAGTCTACAGCAAAACAATTGATAAGGATAAAACTTCCAGGCTAAAAACTTAAAACTCGATTGATCTCAGGAAATAAAATCATTCTCCATGCAGCGATGCACCTAAAGAGCTGGCTCGGATACTGGGTGGAGTGCAAAAGGGGGTTAGGCCATTTGATTCAAACCAGGCGCCCCAGCCTCAGAGACAACAAAGAAATATCCTTCGGTTCCTATATCTATAAGGGTTGAGTCCGGATTGTTCTCTGCATCGTTTCCCCTTATCCCTATTTTTATATTACCTATTTTTATAGCCCTCTCGTCTATTGATAAGGTGCCCATTCCCCTCAACATTTTGAAAGGCCCGGTAATTCGCCTATGTTTCAAGCCTTTAATAGGTAATAAAATTTGGTCTTTTCGGCACATAAACAAGCATATCACTTGACCCAGGACTAACTAGTAAACAAGCATATCACTTGACCTAGGACTAACTAGTAAACAAGCATAGATAACATTTACTCATTCGTTAAGAAGTGGAGTTGATGAATTCTTGTTCCTTGTAGCTTGCCCTAAGCTTGAGGTTATTTCTCACTTGGTGGCTTGGCTAACGAGGATACCAATAAGACAACCCGACCAACCTTATTATTTCTCTTTATCGCTTGTCTCAAAACGAAACCAAGAACCAACACCAAGAACAAGTTGTGTGAATTCAGTTGGAAAGAAAAAGAGGAACCACTCATTTATAGTTTATAAATTAAGTATCAATATTAGGAACCAGAAAGTAGTATATGTAAAGCAACTAAATAAAGAAGTAGTACATCTATCTATGTTTGGTATCAATAAAAAGTTATGGCCCATGCTGAAGCAGCTCACAAAGAGGATGATGGTGACGATGATGACGACATAGAATGGGAATAAGCATGTGTGGATTATGCTCCAATGAGGAGAATGGAAAAAGGGATAAATTGAAATCTAAAGACTGAATGAATGTGTGTAAAATGAGAATTTGTAGGCTAAGACCATAATGAGGTCTAATGATCTATCAGAACTTGACCTCCAAATGTCAGAATGATAAACCAGTCATCGAGTAAAGAACGTCAAGTAAAAAAAGATATGGGAAACCTTTTGTGTGCTGGCTGGCTTCCAACCCCATCCCACCTTCCTTCGAATCATGATGGGTTGTAGCATGCATTATGGGGGTTGGAGACTGTGCCCCTCCCTATGCCTCTCTATTGTTTCCTTCTGTTAATGTCCCTATGAAAGGGAAACCCTCCCTTGACAGCTTCACAGGATTAGCACTATTTTTCTCCAGTGTCGCTATCAGAACCACTAATGCCAATAAGCGAGAAAAAATGCTCAAGACAATCAATTTCTTAACCCTAATATTCCCAAAAGATTAGTCCTAATATAGAGAAGGAACCGAAAACAAAAGAAACTCCACAATTGCTAAAAGCAATCGATCTTACAACCAAAATTTCACAATGGAAATAATTTCTATAGGGTTTTGAAGGCAGAACACGAGTGATGGGTTTTAATGAAAATTATTTAATTAAAGTCTCAAAATAAAAGAAAATAGAGAATGTGAAGCACCTTGGATAGATCGGGGAGAGTCCATGTGCTTAGGATATTAAGCTCTAGAACCAAGCACCAGAACCGGTTGATCTGCAGTGGGCATTCTTTTCTCCCATGCGTTCATTATAACCAGTAAATGCAATCAATTTTAACCATAAAAGGGTAATCATCTTACCTTTATCTTCAATATTTAAAATGGCAGTTGTGCTCTTTCAACTTTTCTTCATAAATATCTTAATTAGAATCCAACCCTAAAGTGTTTCTCAAATTCTTTTCGATCTATTTTTTTTATCAAAAAAAAATCATACATTTTTAATTAATTTATATTTCTATCAAAATAGATAAATAGAAATTTAATTTTTTATATTAATATATTATATAATGTTTAACAATAATATATTTATATATGAAAAGCATGTTATATTAATTATTATATGTTAAAAACCTATTGAATTAGATGAAAACTTATTATTATTATAAATTTAAAAATGGCAAGAGATCATTAAAATGGGAGGGAGTATTTTTTTTTATAAATAAAAGATATTGTCATTTACGTAACTAGGGGGGAACTTTTTTACTTTTCGAGAATAGGCACGGCGATGGCACTGATGGGTAGGTGTCAATGACGATTTATTGGTGGACACAAATTTTATAGATTTCACTGTCAAGATCAAAATCTGACTTTAACTTGCCGAAATTTTAACTGATTGGCGAGAGGGTCAAACAGACTCAGAATTTGGAAAATGAAATATGAGCACGATCGATGAGATTAGCTAAACTGAGTTATACCAAAATGGAGACATGAATATGCATAATGAAAAAACCTTTAAGCTACCAATTCAACTTTATAATAACATGACAACACATGAAATATAACTAGCACAATTAAAAATGACAAACATTAATGACTAATTCATATTCTTCTAGCTAGTCATTTTTTATGCTGTGACTAAATTAGTCATTTATGTTAGTCACTTTTAACTCTGTCACTTATTATCTGGTTATATTTGTTAATTGGTGACTAAATTAGTCGTTAATTTTAGTCATTTATAGTTGGGTCAATCAAAATTGCTCATATTTAGTAGTAAATCGCTTGAAAAACCTGTGGTGACTAGAATTTTTAATCACATAGTCACTAATTCCTCATTTTGTACTAGTGATGGCCAATCGAATCGCCACATGGAGTTCTCTGCTTGGTCCACTTGGATGCCAACTTGATGCCAAATAGATGTCGCTTGTCAACCGAATGCCACATACCTTCCATGTGGCAGTCCCAAACTGTGCCATGTCACCATACCTGTTGATTGTGCATGCCACCTGGCACCCTGTGGGTGTGCCATGTGGCCCCTTTTTGCCACTTTTTACATGTGTTTCCAAAAGTTCAGAAGTCAATAACTTTCTCATCCATAGGTCATTTTGCACGAAACAAATGTCACTGGAAATCTCTCGTCGAGCTCTATGTAGCTGCAAGATTTTGTTTATATTTTGAAGACTTTTATTTTGATTGTTTTTGGAGATCCTCCTGGATAACAAGATCACATTCTCGAAGTGCTCATTTTCCTTACAAATGATTAAGTTGCAGACATCTTCACCAAGTCTCTTGTGGAAGCAAAGTTTTCTAAACTTTGACCTGTGTTAGGAGTTCATGAATTTGTCATTATCGGGGGTTAAGCTCTAATTCCTTCTTCCTTCTCCTATTGTGTCACTTTTGTAAATCCTTCAATCCTATCCCGAGTTGTTCTTAAGTGGGGATGTTAGGATATTTAAACACTTGGGAATTAATTAAGATCAACTTGGTATAATGTGTCTTTAGGTAAAGCATGTTTCTTTAGTATGCATTTGTACTTATGTAATTCGATGATCATGGTATGTTCTAGACATAGAGTGACATGACGATTCATCTTCACTTGATCTTAATGGATATTGATTTGTGTCTTATCAATTGATTGGTCCATGATCTCTATTTAAAGAGCATGAAGGGTCCTTTACTTGATGATCAATTGTGAGAAACTCATGTAAAATATTAATTCCTTTGCATTAATATATTTCCTAAAGTAGCTATTTGGATGGGGACAAATGCTATTTTCCTATATGAGGGTTTTAACCACTTAAACATCTCTGTGTTGATCTATGATCTATTTGTATGAGCAATTGATTAAGGTGTTTGATATTATGGAAATACTGTGTTTTAGTCGAACATGACATTATTGTGAACACCTGCATGCACACAAACATTTAAAAATTTTAAAATATAAGGTTCTCTTTCATGTTCTCCCTTTTCACTTCTTTTGCAGCCTGAACCATGGCACATGCAACTTTAAAATTTGCATTATATTCAACTATATTCTCTGTTGCAACCTCAACAACCTTATCATTCTCTTCCACTATTGGTAAGGAAATATTCATATGTTCTTCATGTCCATCATCAACATGGACTTTATGATCCGGATCTTGGGGGCTGAGACCCGGACGGCTTGAATGCCGAGAGCGGAGGAGAAGAGATAACATAATGGACAGCTATGAGAAAGACACATCAATGAGATCTAGGATGTGAATAGCCTAGACAGAGAAACATAAGAAATATTCCACATGGAGGGGTGAGGCTCAAAGAGGGTTCTTTGAGCATCACCTCTCAAACCATGCTAAGAAAGGCACTCAGAACCAATAACCCAATAACTCAATAGAATAACAAAAAGGTAGGATGCCAAAAATCCTTCTATCCTTTATTGAGAAGGCATAGAGCCTTTTTATAACATTATTACAATGTTCCTTGGGGCAATACCATGGGTTGTGAAATACCATGGATGAGAGAGGTACAATGTGCCTTGAATCCATACCATGGAATAAAACCATGAGTTGTCAATTACCATGGATGAGAGAGGGTGGCCTCTCCCTTTAATGCTTTTATGATGATTGAGAGCATGTGGCCTCTCATTAAATGGTTTTATGACTCATACATCCGAATTAGACCATATTCCCCCTGAAATTCGGATCACTTTATCTATAAAATCATACTTCTACTCTTTGATATAAGAACCTTGATTTTTATAAATGCCTACTATGGAAATATCTATATATCTACCTTCAACTTCAATGGCTTTCAATGCCATTTATCTTCCAACTTATTTAACTGTCTCTACAACCCTTATTACTACTACAAATTATTCATCTCCCACTATTGTAACCCTGAATTGTTCTTCCTCATGGCCCTCAACCTTAAGCTCGTTATCCACTCCATTCATCCAATCCTTAATAAGTTTCATCTCTTTGTTGATCTGTATCATTTATTCTTCACCAAATAAATCTTCATCATATCTTATCTCCTTTTCAATTTCAACCTCTTTTGTTTGCTTAACCACAATGCAAAATTTCCCCTTTCACAAACCTCCTTATGAGTTGTTATATCTCTACAAAATATTCTTCATCTTCATGTTCTTCAACATCAATTATAGCATCAAGAATGTTCTCCAAATTCTTCAGGTCTTCATCGGGTTCATCAAATTTCACTTCAAGATTAGCAATAATGTTTCCTTCTTCTTCATACAATAACAACATGACCATATTCTTCACATGCAGCATTGTCTTGGCAACTTCCTCTTTCTACTATACTTGCATATGGACAAATAATAGATTCCTCAAATAATTCCATCCTCCATAGTCATACCTTCCAAAAGTTATTAATTCTCTTCCACGTGCTTTGATGATTTTAACATAATAATTATCATCTTCTTCCATTTTAATTCCATCTTCCATAACATCATCACAATACATTAAGGGAGTTAATTTTCCCCTTGAAATATCTTCCAACTTTTCACCTTCTTTTGATGTCCATTTCATGATTTCATTTTCACAACCATAATCCCCATCTTCACTCCAATGCATCTCAATGTCTTCAAAATCATGTTCTTCGTCATCATATTCCTCATATACTTCTAGGTATTATCCCACTCTTTGTTTCTCATTATCATGCACACTACATGGCATGGTTTCTTTGCTTTCTCCAACTCTTCTATCTTTTTCACGATCAACTCACACACCGTCAATATTTTCTCATCACTCAAGTCTTTTTCCTTTCCACTAATTTCCTTGAGGATTTACCTTGAACAAGAGTTTCTTCAATCCCTTGAGTTTCCCTAAAGATTCTAAATTAGCCACTATTTTTTTCATGCATTCAACAATATCATCCAATGCCTCTTTTCCAATAGACCTCCTTCTTTTGCAAACCCAATTTTTATTCTTCTTTTGTATGCCATCTCTACACTTCCTCAAGTGAGATTTATTCTTAGAAATTATAGCTCTACCCAAACTCACTATTGGAGTTGAATTCACAAATACCCACTTATCAACTTCTCTTGTTAACCTTTCTACAANCCTTAAGTGAGATTTATTCTTAGAAATTATAGCTCTACCCAAACTCACTATTGGAGTTGAATTCACAAATACCCACTTATCAACTTCTCTTGTTAACCTTTCTACAATAGTTATACCCAACTTTCGTTTGTTGGAACTATTGTCTTTTCAACTTTCCCATGGAATCCAATATACTTTCAAATATTCAAACTCATAATAGGATTTCTCTTCTTTAACTACCCACAACTTCAAACCTTCAAAAATATCTACCCAACTTTAGCTGGAGCTGCTCTTCTTCCCCTAAAAATATACATGTAACTTCAATTGTGGACCTTCCTTCTTTAGTAGGATTCCACCTACACTGTATGATACCAACTTGATGACAAAAGGGGCCTTGGTTCCCTATGAAAATATGCATTCATTATGTAACTTCAATTGTGGACCTTCCTTCTTTAGTAGGATTCCACCTACACTGTATGATACCAACTTGATGACAAAAGGGGCCTTGGTTCCCTATGAAAATATGCATTCATTATAACACTCTCAAACTTGCTTCACTTACAACTATAAATCCAACCCACTGAAATACAACACAAGAGAGCAAAACAAGCTCCAACACTCAGAGGTAACAACTCAAATGTACTATTTAAACACACACACACAACTAGATATCCATCACTAAAACTAGGCTCAACATGCCATTTATTAAACTTCAGAAACATTATACATTTACAT
>LPNX010899290.1:9254-46169 GCA_001517045.1 Pseudotsuga menziesii
CCTATGCAACTCTGGAAGATAGAGAACGTTCTTCAACGAGAAATCAGGGAATCCAGGCATCTTCAGTCGAATGGTGCCCATTCCTTTTGGTTTAATACTTGACTTATCTGCAAAGTAAACTATGCCATCTATTTTTTCATTCAGTTCTTCAAAACAGTCTTTTCTAAATGTCATGTGTGATGTTGCACCAGTATCAAGTAGCCAACAATCTTTATAAGATGAGAGAGAAGTCATTTCATTAAATCCAAGATTACAATGTGCAACAATACAAGAATCAGAAAATTTACTAGCATCTTGGTCATCTTTCTTCTGGTTATGCTTGTCTTTGATGGATTCCCACGAAGCCCAGCACTGATCTGATGTGTGCCCAATCTTTCCACAACGTTTGCATTGCAAATCTGATCTTTTGCTTCTGCCCCCTCTGCCTCTGAAATTTCTTCTTCTTCTGCCTCTCTCTTTGCCGCAATCTCCCTTGAAAGGGTCTTTGGATTGGTCTTTGCCGGCAAGGGCAGCACCAATACTAGATGCCAAAGAGTGCATCTTTACAACTGTTAGTGTAATTTACAATAATAAACTTGATATGACAAAGAGAAAAACAATAATCTTGCAGGTCTACATTCTCTGCCAAGGTGTACAATGCAACTTCAGGTTTTAGAGAGATACAATAATAGTATCGCTGCTTCAATTCGCAGCAATTTCAAGGAGAAGAAATTCAGTACAGGGTCTTCCAAAAGGCAGCAATGCAAATGGTGAAACCAGCAAAAAGGACAACAACTTTCAATATATATTCAGCTCCAAAACTGTAGCATATAATATACTCAGCTCCACAACTCAGTGATATCAATCACCAGAGGAATTAGGGCACAAATTAGGGTTTTGTGTCAACTATCACAAACAATTACAGCTCCAAGAGTTTACCTTCACGTAGTTTCACAGCTTCACAGGCTTCACTCAGGCACAGCTTCACGGCAAGCACACGCAGGCTTCAAGCTTCAGCTAGCTTCAACGTTGATTGTGCCATCTGCATATATCAGTAGCAATATATAACATATGTGTTATATTAATCTCCAGCGCAGGCTCTTCAATGCAATAAATCAACGCATATATCAGTCACTTAATATATCTATGATATATCACCAAGACGAGCTCTCTGTCTCAATATCAAAGCAGCATAGGTCTGGCTTGAGATATAATATTAATGCTTGCATGCTGATAGATATTATGAGCAGTCTTCATACCAACGCATCTCCATCTTCATAGGTAGCAGCAAATAATACACTCAACGCAGTCACACGCAGTCACAAGATAGGTCGCAGCCTTCAAAAATAATCACCAGCATTACCTCCATTAGCACGAGGACGCTTAGGATGAGACTTAACAGCACCTGCGGACCTTTTTCTGTCAGCCTTGGCTTTCTGAGCTACACGCTTTTGAAGAGGATCTGGTGAGAACTGCGATTCAAGTTTGTGCTCCTCAATCCACTTGATAACAGCTCTATAAGCAGAGATCTCTTTTGCATTTGCTACATTCTGTGTAGCAGTAGAGTTATTCCAGGTTTTTAAACTTGCCGAGAAGCTTTCTTAGCATCCTTCAGGTATTCCTTTAACAAAGGAACAGATGGAAACTTCTCTGTCAACTCGAATGCATGCAAAACATTTACTGCCTCAATTTGTCTTCCACTATTGACCAGGGTTTCTACAACATCTTATCCTTTCCGCGATCCAGATATGCAAAGGCGACCCAGGACTTTTGGTGTTCCGTTTATTCACAGAAGGGTTTAAAAACAATGAAATGATAATGAAAATGAAAGTTTCCTAGTAATTAGTATCAACGAACATGAGGGTGTGCAGCAACCACGTTCCGTTGAGGATGAGAGCACCGACGATCATTATGAGCCTTAAAACATGTTCTTAGAGCGATCTACGCGGATGGATTGTGCACTGCCAATTGTTCCCAAAACCAAATTATTTAAGCAATATCTACACAGCTACTGTGTTGAAGATTTCAGATTCTCAGAAGCATTAGCCGTAATGGAAGGGTTTTCGGATTCCACTCCAATCTAGCCCGTAATCTATACCAATTTGCCTAGGAGTCGTTCCAATGAGAAGGATAAGACTTATGATATCACCACAATAATAATATGTTCTACTCCCAAAAAGCATTCCCAAAAACACATCATCTCCAACGCATGATACAGTCCAGGCTCAATATCAGCACATCATTTTCTGGAGGAGAAGTCTCCACGCATTCTTCAAGTCGCAGGCTCAGAATATATCAAAATATATCAAAATAGATCAAAGTATTCACGCAGCAAGTATTATATACCATCACGCAGCCATGGAGGAGAAGTCTCCACGCAGCAGTGCCTTTAGGCAGGCTCCATGTTGTTACAGCATAAAACTAGGGCAAAGACTCCACGCAGCAGTATCAACAAATAAAGGAGCGATGGGGAATGAAGAGGCGGCCAGCAAAAAAAAAAAAAAATTAGGGTTTCCATAGCACATAAACTCAATCATGAAGTAATTGTAACGCAGGCAATGCATGCGACTCGATTGGCAGACTGATGGAGCAGTCTGGCAATGGACTGGCAAGCAGAATGGCAGCTAGGAGTTATGGCAGACAACCCTGCTCTGATACCACTTGTTGGTAATAACTCCCGATTCAATTCATCTATTCATGGCTAAGCATTCATTTATACATTCATGTGACGGTTTATTTCACCTTCCATCCAGCCTTTTCGGCTTCCAACTATACTTATTTATTTATTTACAATATTATAATCCCTAACGGATTATATTCTAACAACCAAGAATTTAATATCAAAGCAGAGAAACTTTCTAAATAACAAATGTTATTGCAAGAGGGTACCTTTACTAAGCAAGAATTCATAGGGTGAACTCTCCTATCATAATCTAAAGACCTTTATATTAAATACAACTGGTGATAGTTCAGACAGCTTTAATTCTACTTGACCTAGTTTTTTTGGCTTACTATTTGGACTTTTATCGATAATGAAGACTTGAAGTTGTTATTGATGAATGCTCAAGTTCATATACCAAGGAATACTATTGTAACATCATTTTCCATCATTATAACCATAGGATTTGTAGTTACAAATTCTAACTTACAAAATTTCACCACATGGGAACGATTATTTGAATTCCAAACTAATTTAACCTCTCAAGAGATAGAATTTAAAGAGTATGCATGTGCACATGCATAAGATAAAATACAATGGAACTAAAAACTACACACACACACAACATGTATAACAATTATATCATAATAGGAAGCAAATATAATTTGCATATTCCTAAACAACAATGAATACTTATCTTTTAATTAAAGAAGATCCAAACAATTAGTTGTGTAAGAGATATTTTCCACTCAAACATGGGTATAAGATATTTATACCACCCACATGCTGAGTTATGAGTCCACCAGGGTGAAGGAAACACCTAGAATATTCCATCTCTCTCATCCCAATTAGTTTTCTCTCATGTTTTGTCAATTTACTCACCATATAGCAGACATATTAATCGACCATTCAAGCCATGGAAATCTCTTCCATTACCCCACATAGCACGAGGAAATTCCACTATTTCTCTGCTCAATGGCCTCTCAAATTACCTAAGCCTTATAGTTCTCTTCAGTGTGTGCAGAAAGAGTCCAACCTGGTTTATGCTTTCAGAGGAATTCCATTATCAACAATTCATGTCTTCTTAACCATCTACGGAGATAAATATAAATAGTGGATAAAGGTTTACTAACTTTCCCAACCTTTATTCTTACTTACACCATTATTATTCACTCTATGACTTCATAGGGCTATTTTTTAGTTAATTTCTTAGTTTGGTTATTAGGAATGGATAGAATAGCATGAGAAAAACTACCTAATGTATGAACTCTGAATGGAAAATCGGTGATAGAATCCAATGGATATGAGAGGATTGGTCAAAAGACAATTAGCATTAATTAATGCGCCGAAGAGGTGCATTCTACAGCCTAATAGGGGGATATGTTTAACTCCTTCCATGCTCATCCTAGAGATAACACATGTCCTTTTAAAAAAAAATTATAAAAAATAAAATGTCGGTTCAAATTAGATTGAAAACATTTACAACAACGTATCTATAAAACTACACAAATTAGAAACTCCTCAATGTTTACACTCTAAAAAAGTGTTTGCACTTCGATAGATTTGATCCCTCTCAACCTCAACATTTACACTCTAAAAAGGGGTTTACACCTCAAGATATTTGATCCCTCTCAACCTCAACATTTACACTCTAAAAAGGGGTTTACACCTCAAGATATTTGATCCCTCTCAGCGCTTGGTAGATCCCCTTTTAAGATGGATCTATGCTAGTGACCATATAATGAAGGACTCTTACAATTGGCATGAGAAGTATAGTCATGCCATGCTTCCATAACTACATGAAAAGAACTTTCGACCAACCTCGTGGATGCATTCAATGATTGAGGTTTGATGAATCAAAATGAGGTAAATGGCTTATTTAAGGAACATAGCAACAAATTGACGAGTTTTAATGCTCACACTTTGAAAAAGAGGATCAATTTCCCTTAGACCCCCCTTTCCTCTTCCTCTCTAATGGAATCATAGCCCATCTAATGCTCTTAATGCAACCATCTTGGACCAATTTATTTTATTTCAATATAATATTTACATAGCTTTTGAATCATTGTAACAATCCTACCACATGGCACATATAGATTTTTGCATAATACATGCCTAGCCATTCACTAGTTGGGATTTGGCCTTGAGCTTTGTACTAGGAATTTTTCCGAGCATATTTACATAAGATTACATAATATGATGTTGTAATAACCAATTTTTACCCCAATATGTAAATATGATATAATTATATAAAGACCAGAAGGCAAATATGAATGGTCTAGGATGACCGAATATATTGTAAATACTAAATATGTACATTTTCTTTTTAATATAAAAAACTCTAACAATTGCAAGTGAATAAGGATGAAGAAGATATGGGGGGGGCTATGATTCCACAAGTGCGAGAAGTGAGAGGGGCTAAGGGGTTATAACCCTAGTGGACTTTAACTATGCCTTATCCTTCATTAACCTTTTTAACCTAGATTCGTATAACCATTGTTATGAGGGTCACATTAATCAACCAAGGGTTCATTATCTTAATTGAGTATTAAGAGGGAGGAAATGGCTTCTTCTATGGAAAAAATGTGTCAAGACAAAATTATGCATATATAAATTTAGAAACTCATTTCATACATTCATTCCATCAACTAGAGAGGAAGAGCATCCATTTTATGGGCTTCGATTGGTAAACCAAAAGAAGATCAGTTTTCTAGAATAACACTCGATCCCACCCTAAAAAATGGAAACCTAATTACCCTAATAACTCATGCTTGAGAATAGGAAATCTGGACTACATCGTGACATCCCTGGAGCCCTATCACAAAGACTTCTTGGCTAGTTTATACTAGAGCACGACAAGGGGAAAGGAACATCCTTAGGGACTAGAGTGTAAAGAAGGGGGTACCTTCCCTGATGTTGTGCAATTTGATGGGGAACGAGTGAGGGGTTGGGTTCAATTGTGGATGGGGTTACCCACACCACTTGAGTAGAGGATAGGTTCCCTTGGGTTAGGAGTGTTATGTGAGAGTGTGGCTATAAATTGTAAAGAAAGAAGTTGAATTGGTTAGGAGTGTTATGTGAGAGTGTGGCTATAAATTGAAAAGAAAGAAGTTGAATTCACCCCTTGTGGACTAAAAAACCTAACTCGGGGATGGCATATGTTAAATAAATAGATGGCTTGACAAAGTGACTATGGCTAGGAGGAACGTCCTTAGCTTGCAATTGGTTGGTGGACATTTAAAAGATAAGTGTTAAATGCATTGTAATTCCATGGAGATAATTTATGTTGTGTGTTTGTTCCAGTTAGTGTTTTAGAATTGTTTTGTGTATGATTCTTGAGCATGATTTGAATGAATTTGTGGTAGTAATAATTCTATAAAGAAGAATGAATATTTTAATTAACGAACAATTATGTAAATGTATTATATTCCGATGTTAAAATTAAAAAATATAGCCAAATAATGGAAGTCAAAATTTGAACTTGGCATCAAGGATAGATTTGGTATGTGGGATTGAGTACCCCATGGTACCAATAGTGTAAAGAGGCTATTAGGTACATGACATATGCAAGAAATTCCAAGGGTCAAAATTGGTTATTACATTCCCCTCCCCTTGGAATAACATCGTCCTCAATGCTCTTTTCATTTAGCAAGGCTTCATGTCCTCATTTTTCAACTACATCTGCAATGCATTTATCTTAAAGACCAATTTGTCTTGTTGTTATATTTTTTAGAACAATGATCAATCATTCCTTTGTAATACCTTGGAATTCCTTCAAAGACTTTATAATTTCAACACATGCCTATTACAATCATCAACTTAAAAGCATGCTCATCATATCCATTTTTGGCAACACTAATCCATTGATAAATATTCAAATTTCATAATCGAGGTATATATGTTCATAACACAAGATAAAGTACGCAAATAAACCCAAAACTTATCTTTATGAATATATTACTACTCAACATCGTTTCCATGGGTGAGATTCAGTTCACTATCTTCTTTGGAACTCCTAGATATATACATGCATTTGTGTGTGTGTGTGTGTGTGTGAAATTACTTCTTGATCCCAACCAGTATATATCATGAATCTCTCACAATATATTCATTCAAGTTGCCTCTTCCTTGCATTCACTCACCATCTAGGCTTATGCATCCCCTTCTTTGCTAAATAGTCCCTCGAGAAATCCATCAGTTTCCAAGCCTTTCTTGCATAGGAAGAGTATGGACATATAGAGTCTTATTGCTAAGGAAACCCACTAGAAACCTCTAACATAACATAGCTCATGGGAATCAAGACATATCATAGGTTTTCAATGTTAATATAGTGGCATTATCTCCTTTGCTTGCAAGGTTTTCCAACAACCATCATTTGTCCTCACTAGATAAATCGAGCATCACATTTATATTATACACATTCAATTACCATGATATATCATCATAATAATTTCTAAAAGAAAACAAATGTGTTTCATACATAAACTAAATTTTATGAGAATGAGATCCTTCTTATAATGTTTTGCATTTTCATGTAGTATTATCCAATCTTCATGATGAACTTATGCTCATCTCCATATCCAAGATAATTCTACTTGCAATCTCGATTAGCATCCATGCATATAATTATTTCATTGCAACAATTACAACAAACCATGAAGTGATCTCAAAATTTGCAATATCTCTATTTACAAGACATGAACTTTTTTTTTTTAACTCAAGAACATGTTTAAAAAAACAAATTCCACATCTATAATAAATTTTAACTTGTATTTTATGGTTAATATTAATGAAATTATTTGAATATTTTGTATGCTTATTTCTTTGTTGTATATATTTCAATGTTAATGTATTTGACAATTCAATGGTGAGGCTAAACAATTATTTGCTTCATTGGTGAGGCTAACCTCTTGTGTTGCTACAAATATATAGACACTCCATGTTCATTAGGATACCAACACAAGGAATTGTTAATCTCCTTTATACTCCACTCTCCACACCCTTCTATTAGTTGTGTGTTTACTGGGTGAAGCTCTAAACAAAGTCACCAACATTTTTCTTCTTAGTGGCCACTCAACTTGTATTGGTGGCAAAATTTATGGCCACTGCTAGATGGATTTCTTGACATAGACCTTTTTCTCTAGGTCCCTTTGAAGTCGTTGTTGGTTTGGGAAAGTGTTTTTGACACTCCTCCTCTAAAAGCAATTTGTATTTTGGAATGGACCTTTTCTACCAACAATATGCCACACAATGACATTTCTTCCCACATGATGAATATAGCTCTAAGTACCAACAACTATTAGCTTCTTTTCCTGTGTACCTATAGTAGTGGAAAGCAATGGATGTCTTGCTTGAAGTATACCTCTTGGCATTCTTCTTCTTGTTGTTCTAGTTGGTGAGATTATTGTTTCTTCTTAGTAATGGCACAAGTTGATCTTTTGCACTTTCTTCATCCCTATCCTTCTGCAATCCACCACAAGGATGAAATGATAGTGTTCTACATTCTTCATTCATTGCTACTCTTTATTCTATTGAGTAAGAAAAATATGCCACATCTTTTTTATTCAAAAAATTGATCTTGTTGTTTAAGGCATTTTTCTTTCTTCTATCGAAACCTAGGCATTCATGCTTGACTCTATGTCCAATTACAGTGGGGCTTAGGATTCCTTGTCTTCTCTTGCAGAGACATTTTCCATCATATCCCATATTCCTTCATAATTTCGAACCAATTCCTTTTGTATGCTTTTCTAATTCATCAAAAATGCTCTTGAGAATGTTTAAGGAAGGCGAGCTTACCAAAGTTGTTTGGGTCATGGCGTTGGATTTGGTAGTGGAAATGGAAAGCGACCTTATTTCTCGACACTCTTGAACAACTAATTCAGCTTTTCCAATACTTATTCCTTCAGAAGAAGTATTCACTTCAAATTATTGCTTGTTATTGAAATATGTAGCTAAGAAAGGGACTAATACTCGTGCTAAATTGTATACATTGTGATTGTTGATGAACATAGAAAATAAAGAGTTTGAAGTATTTATAGTTTTTTGAGACTCAAAGTGTTAATGGATTGGGATAATCAATAATGTATAATTAAATGTAGTTCTCTTACCTATTATGGATAGATTGCAATAGGTAAAAAGTACTTTTGAATTTCTTCAATTTGCATGTATTTACCAAGAATTTAATATGAATGTAGAGAAACTTTCTAAATAAGAAATGTTATTGTAGGAGGGTACCATTACTAAGCGAGAATTCATAGGGTGAACTCTCCTTTTAGAATCTAAAAGACCTTTATATTTAATACAATTGGTGATAGTTCAGACAACTTTAGTTCTAGTAGACCTAGTTTTTACGAATTACTATTTGGACTTTTAAGGACAATGAAGACTAGAAGTTGTTATTGATGAATGCTCAAGTTGATATACCAAGGAAGATTGTTGTAACATCATTTTCCATCATTCCAACCATAGGGTTAGTAGTTACAAATTCTAACTAAAATTTCACAACATGGGAACAATTATTTGAATTCCAAACTAATTTAACCTCTCACAATAGATAGAATTTAAAGAGTATGCATGCGCAAGTGCATAAGATAAAATACAATGGAACTAAAAACGACACACATACACACACACAACATGCATAAAATTTATATTCATAATAGGAAGCAAACATAATTTGCATATTTCTAGACAACAATGAATGCTTAACTTTTAATTGAAGAATATCCAAACAATTGGTTGTGTAAGAGATATTTTCCACCCAAACATGGCTATAAGATATTGATACCAGCCACAGGGTGAGATATGAGGCCACCAGGGTGAATGAAACACCTACAATATTCCATCTCTCTCAACCCAACTCATATTCTCTCATGCTTAGCCAATGTACTCACCATATTGAAATTATAGGCATATTAATCAACCATTCAAGCCATGGAAATATCTTCCACTACCCCACATAGCACGAGGAAATTCCACTATTTATCTGTTGAACAGGCTCTCATATTACTTAACCATTATAGTTCTCTTTAGTGTGTGCAGAAAGAGTCCAACTTGATCTATGCTTTCAGATGAATTCCATGATCAACAATTCATAGCTTCTCAACCACCCGGGGAGGTAAAAATAAATAGTGGATAAAGGATTACTAACTTTCCCAACCTTTATGCTCACTTACACCATCATTCTCCACTATATGCCTTCACAAGGCTATTTTCTAGTTAATTTCTTAGTTTGGTTATTGGGAATGGATAGAATAGCACGAGAATACTAGGTATGAACTCTACATGGAAAAACAATGATATAATCAAATGGATATGAGAGGATCGGTGAAAAGATATTTAACATTACTTATGACCATACAATGAAGGACCCTTACAATTTGCATGAGAAGTATATTAATGCCATGCTTCCATAACTACGTGATAAGACCTTTTGATCAACCTCATGGATGTATTCAATGATTGAGGTTCAATAAATCAAAATGAGGTAAATGGCTTATTTAAGGAACATAACAACAAATGGACAAGTTTTAAGGCTCACACTTTGGAAAAGAGGATCAATTTCCCTTAGACCCCCCTTTACTCTTCCTCTCTAGTGGAATCAGAGCCCCTCTAATGCTCTTAACACAACCATCTTGGGCCATTTTATTATATTTTGTATAATAATTACATCGCTTTTGAATCATTGTAGCAAGCCTCCCACATGGCCCATATATGAAAATTTGCAAAATACATGCCTAGCCATTCACTAGTTGGGATTTGTCCTTGAGCTCTGTACTAGGAATTTTTCCGAGCATATTTACATCAGATTACATAATATGATGTTATAATAACCCATTTTTACCCCAAGATGTAAATATGATCTAACTATATAAAGGTTAGAAGCAAATATGAATCGTCTAGGATGACCGGATATATTGTAAATGTATACATTTTTTTTCAATATAAAAATCTCTGACAATCGCAAGTGAAGAAGGATGAAGAAGAGATGGCGAGGGGGGGGGGTTATGCTTCCACAAGTGGGAGAAGTGAGAGGGGCTAAGGGGTGATAACCCTAGTGAACTTTAACTATGCCTTATATATCCTTCATTAACTTTTTTAACCTAGATTCGCTTAACCATTGTTATGAGGTTCGCATTGATCAACCAAGGGTTAACTAAATCTTAATTGAGTATTAAGTGGGGGAAAATGGCATCTTCTAGGGGAAAAAACGTGTCAAGGCAAAACCATTCATATATAAAGTTAGAAACTCATTTCATACATTCATTCCACCATCCAATGAGGAAGAGAATCCATGTTATGGTTTCTAATTGGTAAACCAAAAGAAGATTAGTTTTCAAGAATCTAACATTCGAGCCCACCCTAAAAATTCCAACCTGACTACCCTGATAAACTGGTGCTTGAGAATAGGCAACCTAGCCTATAACATGACATCCTTGGAACCTTATCAGGAAGACTTCTTGGCCAATATATACTAGAGCACGAGAAGGGGAAAGCGACAACCTGAGGGACTAGAGTGTAGAGAAGGGGGTACCTTCCCTAGTGTTGTGCAAGCTGATGAAGAATGAGTGAGGGGTTGGGTTCAATTGTGGATGGGGTTACCCACACGACTTGGGTAGAGGATAGGTTCCCTTGGGTGAGGAGTATTATGTGAGAGTGTGGTTATAAATTGTAGAGAAAGAATTTGAAATTTTCCCCTTGTGGAGTAAAAATCCCAACTTGGGGGTGGCATATGTTAAAGATAGAGATGACTTGGCAGAGTGCCTATAGCTAGGAGGAACGCCCTTAGCTTGCAGCTGGTTGGTGGACATTTAAAAGATAAGTGCTAAATGTGTTGTAATTGCATGGAGTTTATTTATGTTGTGTGTTTGTTGCAAATATTGTTTTAGAATTGTTCTATGTATGATTCTTGAGCATGGTTTCAATGCATTTGTGGTAGTAATAATTCCATAAAGAAGAATGAATATTTTCATTAGCTAACAATTATGTAAATCTGTTATATTTTGATGTTAAAATTAAAAAAATATAGCCATACAATGGAAGCCAAAATTCAAACTTGGCATCAAGGACATATTTGGTATGTGGGATTGAGTACCCCGTGGTATCAATAGTATAAAGAGGCTACTGGGTGCATGACATATGTAATAAATTCCAAGGGTCAAAACTAGTTATTACATTCCCCTCCCCCTTGGGATAACATTGTCCTCGGTGTTCTTTTCTTTTTAGAAAGGCGTCATGTCCTCATTTTTCAACTACATCGGCAATGCATTTCTCTTAACGACCACTTTGTCTTGTTGTTGCCTCTTGGAACAATGCTCAATCATTCCTTTGTAATACCTTGGAATTCATTCAAGGCCTTTATAACTTCAACATGACTATTACAATCATCAACGAAAAAACATGCTCATCATAGCCATTTTAAGCAACATCCATTCATAGATATTCAAATTTCATAATCGAGGCATATATGTTCATAACGCAAGATAAAGTATGCAAATAAACCCAAAACTTATCTTTACGAGTATATCTCTACTCAACATGGTTTCCATGGGTGAGATTCAGTTCACTTTCTTCATTGGCACACCTAGATATGAACATACATGTGTGTGTGTGTGTGTGTGTGTGTGTGTGTGTGTGTGTGTNAATTCATTCAAGTTGTCTCTTCCTTGCATTCACTCACCATCTAGGCTTATGCATGCCTTTCTCTGCTAAATAAACCCTTGGGAAATCCATCATTTGCCAAGGCTTTCTTGCATAAGAAGAGTATGGACGTATAGATTCGTGTTGCTAAGGAAACCCACTAGAAACCTCTAACATAGCATAACTCATGGGGATCAAGGCATATCATAGAGTTTTAATGTTAGTATAGTAGCATTATCCCCTTTACTTGCAATATTTTCCATCAACCATCATTTGTCCTCACTAAACAAATCCATCATCGCACTTATATTATACACATATAGTTACCATGATATATCATCATCATAATTTCTATTAAAAAACAAATAGGTTTCATATAGAAACTAGATTTTATTTTTTTTATTTTTTTTCAATGTGGTTCACTAATCGGCTTGACCGACCGCTACTTCTACGGAATAATTTCAAGAGGGCCCACCCGAAGGGGCCTCACTCTCGACACACTTCATGCCTAACCCCAAGAGCGTCGAGGAGAATGGATCCCATGACCTCGCATGCCAGGAGGCCTAACTACGGGTGCTCGACCGATTGAGCTAACTCTTGGGGCTATAGAAACTAGATTTTATGAGAATGATATGCTTCTAATAATGTTTGGCATTTTCTTGTGGTATTATCCAATCTTCATTTGAACTTATGCTAATTTCCATATCCAAGATAATTCTACTTGCAATTTGGACTTTTTAATTAACCAACTAATCTGAACATCCATGCATATAATCATTTCATTGCAACAATTACAACAAACAAACCATGAAGTGATCTCAAAATTTACAATATCCCTTTTTGCAAGACATGAACCTTTTTTTAACACAAGAATATGTTTAAAAAACCACATTCCACATCCATCTTGTATTTTATGGTTATTATTAATGAAATTATTTGAATATTTTGTATGTTTATTTCTTCTTTGTATATATTTCAATGTTAATGCTATTCTTGTAATACGAAGTAATGAAATTATTTGAATATTTTGTATGTTTATTTCTTCTTCGTATATATTTCAATATTAATGTCGTTCTTGTAATACCAAATAATGTTATAATACTTGTATTTAATAATCCATAAAAAATTATATATATATAACCTTAATAGTAATCCATAAAAGATTATATACATATACATATACATATATACATACACCATAATGTTGATGTTAATGTAACAATATGTACCCTATGAAAACATTTATAACAATGTGTATTAGGCCTAAGACTATACTCAACTTCATCGGCATTGCTTTTGATATATAGTTATGATTCAAATATTAGGCCTAACCATAAGCAATCAACCTCATCGTGATTGGTTAATACTATGTACAT
Source organism: Pseudotsuga menziesii (assembly GCA_001517045.1). NCBI lineage: Eukaryota > Viridiplantae > Streptophyta > Pinopsida > Pinales > Pinaceae > Pseudotsuga > Pseudotsuga menziesii. Next base: position 22,908 of record LPNX010899290.1, read on the forward strand.
AGTTATGACAAATGCTATGGAAATTCCACTTGGCACTTATCCTTAATATATAAAGATTAGAAACACGTGTGATTTCGTTTGAGGTTTGGTATAACCATTACCATGGATTAATTACATTGCTCGTAAGTTTGTTCTATCATAGCTTTTGTTCTTTGCATCTCCTAGTTTGTTCGAGAAATTATCATAGTTTGAGTCTCATACTGCTACGTGTAGCATGGTATGCATTGTCGACTGCTAGTATAAACTTCATTAATTATCCTAGGGAATTAATCTCACCCACAGTTTTGATGGAGCTAAATCCAATTGAGCCTAACTTGCTCTTGTTACAATGGTTTTTACCTTCTATCTAGTTTTTAGTGTGGTAAAATATGGGTACTCTTACCATAGTTTGGATACTCAATTGTTTGGACGTTTGTGCTAAATAGTTGAGAGTATTATAATTTGGGTTTCTGAGATTATATTAGAGCCTTGATTGACTTTGTCCCCTCTATTGTTTAGGAATAAGGATATGAGGCCAAAATGGTTCTTCCATTTGTCACATTGACAGAGTGACAGTTTGTTAAGAGACTCTAGGAGGAGGGTTTGTGCCTAGCTTTGTTTTTAAGTAATTTTATATCTTTAATATAATTTTCAGTTTTAGAATTTGATCATCTTATTTGTATTACCAAATTTTTATAAGAGTGTTAGTTGATTTGACTCATAAATTATTCTAACTCATGTATAATCTCTTTCATAATGTACAAAGAATAAAGGTCGAGTTGTATATTTCTTTTCTAGTTACCTTTGATTCTTAAATGCTAGATGTGGAGGGAAAATCTTCCTACTCTATTAGTCAATTAAGAATCTTCTTTACAGAATTGTGTTATATTTTTTTTTCCCAAGAAAAAAACCATTTTATTCATAGAATAAAACATGAACTGCTCTCACGAGCTTACATCAAAAGGAATCTCCCTTGAGTTCTTGTATCAAAACATGTTCAGCCCTCTTATCATAGAAGGGATTTCCTATAAAGCTTACATCTCTTAATTATAATACAGATCTGTAGCCTTTACTGCTTGTTACAAAAACTGTTGTCTTTATCCCACATACTTTGCTGCTAAAATTGCTTCTGCTTTCTTATATTGTTTCATAACAGTATGTTGATGTGCCTTCTGCCACTTCTTATGTTTCCATTAGTCCTAGTTAATATGCTAATGCCTGCTTTGAGAGTGAATCAGCTTCCGCATTCAACTCTCGGTAAATATGATCAAACGAAATCCTTAAGAAATTGGCTTTCAATTCCTAAATTTCAACAAGAAGATGTTGTAAATGTGGAGCTCGAATGATGTTCTTCCCATTTGCCCAATCTACCACGACTTTAGAGACGATATATATATATATATATATATATATATATATATATATATATATATATTTCAACTGTTATATTCGAGCTCGACCACCAACATAAATTTTGCATGCACATTTGCTCGCTCTTATTCTTCTTGCATTACCCCTCTCTGTTAGCTAGGGTTTACTAGTAGGGATTTGGGCTTGACATACCCATTCACATATTCTAACCAATGTTTTATTTTCTCCAAGTTGGTCATCATTTCTCTATAGTGAATACCCTCTCACATTCATATATTTTTTCGAAGAGCTCTGTTCAATTTTGTTTTGTTTTCCTCAAGTTAATGATCATTTTTCTATAGCAAATACCCTATCACATTCATATAATTTTTCGAAGAGCTCTGTTTAATTTTGTTTTATTTTCCCCAAGTTGGTCATCATTTCTCTATGCAGGAACCTACTTACCTGACCATTTGCACCGATCGGACGACCCGCAACGTCGGATGTGACCGTTCACACGAGCCAGTCGTTCGATCGGTGCAAGTGGTCGGTTAAGTAGTGAAATCCTTTCTCTATAGTGAATGCCCTCTCACATTCATATAATTTTTCGAAAAGCTCTGTTCAATTTGTTTTTTGGTTTTCAATTATCAATGAACCCTACATTTATGCAAGCTACAAGCTCTTTCTAAAACTTGGTGAGGTTTACCTATGCACATTTATTTTATGGCATTGATTTTCCAAATTGGTTTCCATATTCTAAGAATACTTAACAACGTGTATTGTGTTTGCAAATTATTTGGGTTGTGGGTAGTGTAGTCGCCTTTCTCAGGTTACAACCTTGCTAATAATCCTCCATATAAAAATTTATGAGTGATGATTTCAAAGTGATCATCAGTGTTAATGGTTCTCCTTCCTTGATAGGTTCTCATCCTTTTCATGGGGGACAATGTCCGTGTTTAAACCCGGAACCTATGGTACAAAGGTTTACATGTAAGTTCTTTCTTGTATTAATTAGTAAAGCTTTGTCCTGAGGGTATTTTCAAGGATTCTAATATTATACTTAAGTATAGTATTCTAGGCAATTGTTCTGGATTGAAAAAACATGTTTATAGATCGACAGGCGAATATTAAATATAAAACATAAAATTAACACTTAAATGTATAAATTTTGGCGAATATTATGATAAAAAAACATATTTTATATAAATACAGGCAATATTAGACACCAAATAGCGAATTTATATTTGAAAAAAAAAACCCAAAAAATAGCCAATTGACGAAATTTCGCCACTAAAAATTACCCTAAAACTCCTAAACTGTAAACTTTGAAACCACGACTTCACCTATAACTTTGCATTTGATAATAGAGATATTGCTATTGGGTTTTTCCCTTGGAGAGTATCTTCCAAGTTCTTTTCGACTTGGCTAAAGTTGTCGTGATAATGGAGTCATAGTTAAATACTAAAAATATTTATTTTCCATTTCTTTAGTACAAATGTAAGAATTGTAATGTTACTTCAATGTTTGCATGTACATGCGTTTACTTATAATTGGGTTTTCGTACCTCTTGCGATAGTAAATGATTTCCTTTCTTCATCTCCCAAAAGGGTTTGGCTCGTGCACTTGATTTAGGGTAAATTTAAATAAAAACACACTTAATACTTAGAATAATGTAAACTTAATTATTTACTTATAAGTTCAATGGAGTTACATTTGTGGATTTACTCTTAGGTTTATTTATATAAACATTTTATATAGAGTAGGCTAAATTGATTTACTGGATTTACTCCTTCCTTTTGCACAAATCTCGTAATCTTGGACCTGCTCCGGAAAAATGTTTCCCTTGTGGATTTTTTGATGGTGCTGCTGCGGAAAATCTGGGAGGCTCAGGTTTTGTGATCTTTGTCAATGATTCTCATCATTTTAATTTTTCTATGGGATGTGGAATTAGCACAAATACCAGAGCGGAGTTGCTAGCTCTTTGGGCAATTCTAAGAGTTGGGCTGTTGATGGGAATACCTTTACAGTTGATATATGGCGATTCCTTGGTTATCATTTCATGGATTAATAGATCTGCAGCACTTGATGTTCCACCTCTGATGCATTGGTGTAAAGACATAAGAAATATGCTCCAAATGTCCCATCCGGTGATCTTTAAACACACATATCGTGAGCATAATGCACTGGCGGATGAACTCTCAAAAAAAGCATTGCATTTGGATATGGGTATTGTCTCTTTTTCAGAAATTATGGATGGCTTGGTTATTAACCAAGGCAATTTGGATCTTTTATAGAGTTGTTGATTCTATATTTTTATCAGCTTTTTCAGCAGATGATAGATATTCTAGTGATCAGTTTGAGTCCACTCTGCCAGCCTGTTGTGCTCTGATTGTTGGTTTTCAGTTCACCATCGATTCATATATTTTTGTTGACCTGATTCATTCAGGGATTATGAGAAAGTCTGCTACGATCAGACTTTATTCTTTGTAATGTTGTTCTATTTCTGTCTTTCTATGTCTTGCATGAGAAGGAACTGTTGTTATCAGTCATCATTCTGATTTGTAAATGATGTCTTTTGATTCATCTGAATAACAAAGACTGGTATTTTTTTCCTCTGAAAAAGGCTAAATTGATTTAGTATTTAAATAGCTTATAATATAAACTATTTATTTTGCTACCATCTCTAGCATATAACAATTTATAACTAGCATTTGCACGAAGAGGTGCAAAGGAACGTCGAGAGGGTAAAAATATTGAGTCTTTTTGCCACTGAACCTTGCTAACTTAACTTTATTTTTAACAAGAACGGTTATATTATATCGATAACTCAGCAAAGAAATCACTGAAGTGAAAACGCATTACAACAAGCATCCCAAACACTACTTCCTTCAATCAATAACCTACAGAAGAGCTAAGGAGGGATATCAATGCTTATAACCGAGTTGACAATAAGTTCATTGAGATCTACAGCTATGGATTTATTGGCTGCAATATCTGCCAAGACATTTAGCCCCCTAAGAATATGAAAAAAAAACCTTCCTGAACTTTTTAGCCTTGGACCTAATTCTACTTATCAGCCTTGTTGTCCTTTCATTCTTGCTCCTTCTTCCCCCATTCAATGCCTGAATAATTACCCTGGAATCACCGAAAACCATGACCTCATCCACTCCTTTCTTCTGCAGCTGCTTGAGACCTTGCCAGAGCCCGTAAGCCTCAGCCATATTATTAGTATCATAACCAATGTTCCAGCAATATTCAATCTCGACTTTCCGGTCAGGATCAATAACGACTCCACCCCCCCGGCCTTTCCCAGATTCCCTTTGGAAGCCCCGTCATAAAAACAATTTAAAAATCTTCCTTTCTTTAATCCAGTTTGCAAACTGAGAGTTATCCATCCTGATATCCCATTCTTCCAACTTATTAGCAGCTACATTATTTACAGCCATGATATTGAGACTTTGCATCCAATTTTTTTCATTGTTCGTCAGGTTTCCTTTATTACTGGGGAGCTTTGAGATACTGACAATCTCCCCGAACAAATCTTTAACTTTAATAGCAGTCTTCCATGCTGGCTGATTTTTTCCCTGAAATATTCTATGGTTTCTTTCGTTCCAAATACACCAACAAACTATCTTGGGGAGTTTCAACCAGCAGGCTCTTACTCCATTTTTCTGGTTCAGCTCACCTTGATACAAGCTTTCCCATTTAAGAAAATAGGCTTGAATTTTATCCGGCAAGTGCACTCCATCTCCCCATCGCTTCAACACATCTTTCCAAACTGAAATGGCATAGGGGCATTTTAAAAATAAGTGGCTGATATTTTCGGAGGCCTCAACACACAAGGGACACTGAAATGGGCCAACGAGGCCTCTTTTTTTTAAATTCTTTCCAGTGAGCACTCTTTCATGCATTAGTGACCAAATGAACATTTCAATCTTCGGCAACGTTCTGCAATTCCAAAGATAATTCCAGATTTGAGGATTGACAGGGACATTGTAATTAGCAGCAAATCGTTGGTATCCTTCTGACGTTGAGCAGCTACCAGACTGTCTTCCCCAGCCACGGTGATCCTTTCTGGATTTGGCAATCGGTGTTATCCCAGCCAAATGTGTGAATAGCAGAGTTTTCTCAGCTTCTAATTCATTAGGGCACTCTGGCAACACCCAGCCAGCCCAACGATATGGTTCATCAGGCTCCCAATTGGATATATCCCAGATCGTGTTCACCCCTAGCGCGACCATCCAATGTTGCAGGCGTGGAGTTTGAGGAGGAGTCTTTCCTAAAATTCTGTCATGCCACAAATTGATCGATTTCCCATTGCCCGGGACCCAATACAAATCAGCTTTGAACTATGGCAACGCCTTAACACAAATATTAAAGATTGAGGAGCCGTTCTGAGTCATGTGGCCTTCATCAAGGCATCTGAGTCTCGGGCCTCTGAAGTATTTGTCTTTCAGCACATGACTGGACCAGGAGGGCTTGGGGGTGAGCAAGTTCCAGAGCAGCTTGGCTCCCATAGCCAAGTTTTGATTTCTGAGATCTCCGATGTGTAGACCTCCCTCTGATCTTGGCAATTTAATTGTTTTCCAACTGACCAGCGCAAATTTTTTTCCTCCTCCAACACTGCCCCCCTGCCAGAGAAAGGATCTAACCAGTCCTTCAATCTGAGTAATAATCTTGGCTGGAGCTAGAAGAAGAGAGCTCTGATAGAGCAAGTAGTTGTTCAAGACTGCTTTAATTAAGACTACCTTCCAAGCCAAATTTAACCAAATTGATCCCCATCCTTTGATTTTATTTTTGATTTTCTCCACAGTTGGGTTCCAAGCCAAACTTTTGGGTTTGGATTTGAAAATGGGGATTCCTAGATAATTGAAGGACTCCTAAGCAACAACCCCATCCATATTGAGACCCCGAGTGATATCCAACATTTCCCTTGGGTTGATAATCCATTCATATATCTGACTTTTCCTTAAATTGATTTTACTTCTAGATGCTTGACAGTAACGGTTCAATTCACTCTTGAAACGACGGGAAATAATTAGACTGGCTGCACCAAGCAAGAGAGTGTCATCCACAAATTGCGCGTGACTAATATCTTTGATGCCTCTAGCCATCCTAATGCTGGGAAGGTCATGTTCATGCCTGGCAAGTTCTAGCTAGAAGCTTAGAACTAAAGCCTGGATGGCATAAAGCAATGGGGAGAGTGGGCAACCTTGCCTAAGACCTCTCGAAGCTTGGAAGAAGGGGGCAGCTCTTCCGTTGACTAGCGGGGCTATCCACGGCTTGCTGATACAGGCCTTGACCCAAGAGATAAAAGCTGAAGCGAAACCAAATTTCTACATTACCTGAAAGAGAAATGGATGGCTGGCTCTATCGAAGGCATTGGCAAGGTCAATTTTTACCACCATTCCTTTGTCACCGTTCTTTAGACTAGAGTGTATAGCCTCTTGGACTAAGATAATATTTTCCCAGATCTTCCTGCCTTTGACAAATTCGCCTTGGTTCTCAGGGATCAGGCTCGGTAGAATATGTTTTAGTCTACTGGCCATTATCTTAGTTATGATTTTATAACCAATGTTGCACAAGGATATAGGTTGAAACCTGTCAAAAGATTTAGCCTCCTTCTCTTTGGGGATTAGAGCGAGAAAGGCAGAATTCGTGCTACCTCCAATTTTACTGCACCTCTGAGATTTTCTGACTATTTTGATTAAGTCATTTTTAATTATGTCCCAGCAAAGCTTTATGAAATAGCATTATACCCATCGGGGCCCAGAGCTCTGTCATCCTCCATACCATCAACGGCCATCTTGATTTCATCCATCGTGATGCTCTGTGTTAGAGCCTCGTTGTCACTGTTTTTTATTGCATTGGGAACCAGATTCAGGAGCTCGTTGTCTTCCACGATAGGATGGGCGTTGAATAGTTCGCTGAAGTGCCTTGTCGCTTCCTTCTTTATGTCTTCGAAATTGCTGATAAGACTGTCCTGAGACTGAATTTCAAGAACACAGTTGAAGTTTTTTCTTGCTTCGACCTGCTTGTGGAAAAAACTAGAGTTCCTATCGCCTTCATTCAGCCATTTACATCTAGACTTTAATCTCCACCATTCGGATTCATATCTGCATGCAACGTGGAGGTTCGATTGCAAATTGAGCTCAGTTTGGATGTCGTTGTGGTCCACGATTTTATCCTCCATGGCAGCCTGGTGGCACTCCAACTCAAGAGCAGCGTGTGATTTTTTATAAGAGGGAGAGGGGATTGAATTAGCCTAGGTTTTTAATGCTTTTTTAAGCCTTCTGAGTTTCTCCTCCCATACGTAGAAAGGTGACCCTGTAACCAGGAGGGACCAAGAGTCAGCAACAATCCTAAGAAACTCCGACTGATTGGCCCACAAGGGATTGAATCTGAATGAAATAGGGCCCCAATTCTTATTATTAACCATCTCAAGGAGGATGGGCTTGTGATCTGATCCTCCAAATGGTAAGATTTTGGAAGACAAATTCAAACCTAGCAGGAGGAAGGTGTCCTGGACTAGGAAATGATCAAGTCTGGCAGTAATATGCCCAGGCCCAATCCTCTTGTTATTCCAAGTATACTTTCCAGAAGAAGGCTTAACATCCACTATATACCATTCCAGAATGATCTCATCTGTAGTTTCTCTGATGGGGTCTCTGACCAAAGAGCCCCCTCTTTTTTCATCTTGGCTAAGGATGACATTAAGATCCCCTGCAAGAATTACATCACCTTGCAGGTTGCTCTTTTCCTCACGAAGAAGACTCCAGCAGACATTTTTTTCAGCAATAGAATTGGGTGCATAAATATTGAAAATTCTTACCAGGGTATTTGTGTCTTTTTGCCTTAGCAGGGTGAGGATCCAACATGAGTTGTACTTGATGTCAACAGCCTCATATTTCTTATCATCCCACAAAGTTCTAATGCCTTCGGATGCACCCCTTGAGCTAATTGCGGCTTTACCCCTTTTTTTCCAAAATTTTTTACTTACATGGAGAAATGCGGCTTCCTCCATCTTGGTCTCCTGGATCATAAAGATGTCTGGTTGATGTAAATAAATTAGATATGTCATTGCTTCTTCCTTGGTTTTGCTACCGAGACCTCTGCAGTTCCAGGAGAGGACCTTCATTACTTACTTTTAGAGAGCGAAGGCATCTCTTTCTAGGCATGCCCCTGCTGACGAGTGTTTCTAGTATTTTTCAGCATCTTTTCTAGGGTTAGCTAGGATCCTTGCAGCTTATCCTTGTAGGTAGCTTGCTCCCTAACTTCTTTCTTGGATTTCCTTCCTTTGGTTTTAGTCATTCTTGGAGTAGTCAGCTCTATTTCCCCCTCCTCCTCTTCTTCTTCTTTCGTTTCAGATTCTTCCTCTGATTTCCCCAAGGGTTCCCCTACTTTAATCATGGCCAAGTCTTCATCTTGATCCTTCATTTGTTGGGCAGATAGGTCTGCTTCAGACTCCTTACTATCTTCATTATTGGATTTCTTTACGACTTCAAGGGGATCATCCCTTGCATCTATAGTTTCTTTAGTCTTGGATGTTTCTGGGGATCCTTCGAGAAGGATGACCCTTGCTTCTTTTTTCTCCTCACCCTTCTTTGGATCCATTCCAGATTGGTTTTTGGATTTAGATCTATTCACCTTTTGCCATCCTTCTGCTTTGTCTTGCTGGATCTCGGGCTTTTTAGGACAGTTACGGATGAAGTGTCTATATTCGTGGCAGCCTCTACACTTGAAAGGAAGCTATTCATAGTCAAGATTTTGGAAGTGGGACCAATTCCCCACGGTTAATTTTATAGCTTCTGGTAGGCCAGCTTCGAGATCAACCTCAAAGCATATATGGGCACAGGCATATTGGTCCTTTGGACTAGCCATATCTATGTATTTCCCCAGTACAGTACCTATAGCTTGGAGGGATTTAGGGTTCTAGCAGTGCATGGGGAGGTTGGGTAGCCTGACCCAGACAAGCACTACTTTAGGGGTATCGACCTTCGGGTCGAAGTCCGGAGTCCACCCGTTAAGGTAAAGACCCTGCGGCCCCATGAAATAGGGCCCATTCCTGAATATTAAATCTTTGTCTTCCTTAGATTCGAAGTCGAACAGAAAATAACCTCTTCCAACAGAGTATGAGGCAACATTTTTGGAGATTAGGGGCCTCCAATTTCGTTGGACCCAGCTGTCAGTAGTTTTTGGCGAGGGCCAGAGCCCCGTGAATTGCCCGATCAAGGCTCGGTCTGCCAGGGAGAGAGCAACCCAAATAGTTTCTTCTAGTGGAAGGGAAACTTCCGGTACATATTCACTTCTTTTGACAAACTTCGGAGGGTTTCCTTTGTCGAATCTCCTGTTGTGAGAGGCAATTAACTGGTCGAAGGCATCTAGGTGAAGATCCAGGGACAGATCACCTCCCACACCAGTCATCGGACTACCCCACCAAAGAATCCTCTCAGCACATGGGCCAGCACGAGGACAACCTCGGATTCAGCAAATGAAAACAGCCCAGCCAGGGCCAGAAAATGGAGCCCAGGGGCCAGATGCAGAACACTGGAGCACGTCCAACCTGCAAACAAATGCTGGCGTGAGCCTACCTCCTCGAATCGATCGCTCCTCTCTCACACCCACCTAATTTTGTTTCTCAGCTTGGAAATTATCCAACCTTACTAACTTAACTTGGGAGACTGGAAATTATATTTTAATAATATTTTTGTGGGTACTACTGACCTGACTTACAACTGAGGTTTTACAGGAAATTTTAAAATGTTTTTTTATAGAAATTGTTTCATCTCGCAACCCGCAATTTGCGGATTGCAGGATTTTGAATTTTAATGTTTTCGAAGTTTTTCATCCCACAACCTACATCCCGCAATTGTGGGATGCGGAATTTTTTTGTTCGTGCAAGTTAGTCATCCCGTAACCCGCAATTTGTGGAATCCGGGAAGCAATTTATTTAAATGATTTTGTTGCATGTTTCCGCAACCCGCATCCCGTAATTTGCAGAAAGGATTGAACAAACTTTTGATGGTTTTGTGATCCCGCATCCCGCAATTGCGGAGTGCAGGTAAGCGGAAAGCAAAGAGGTAAATTGATAATCAATTTATCAATTTACCTTTCTGCTTTCCCATTTCCAATGTGGAAATAGGAAAGCAAACAAGTAAATTGATAAATTAATTATCAATTTACTTTTGGCTTTAAGAAAATTATAAACGTCTTTATTCATAAAGAATCTATTTTTTAAGTATTGGTCATATTTATTATTGAAAAGTTTTAATTAATTTTCACTGTTGATTTTAATTTCATTTATTTTTGTTATACACACTATACATGCATACAAATTATATCATGACTCAAATACTTTAGTTATTCACGATGTTAAGTTTAGTTCTTCAACTCATTAAGATTCTCCTAAATTCTATAAGCACAGTAAGCAATAGAACATATTATTGCACATTAAGTTCGTCCACTCATTATTGCTCATATCTTCTTGCTTTGTCTGCTCAAAACTACCCAGCCCTTCAAAATCCAGCATGACATACATGTGTTTCTCTGCTGCTCTCGCCGTCATCCACACTCCATCGGTACACCTTCCAACTGCCACATCCAAAAGAGACCTTGACAAGTGATTTAACATATAAGATTTTCTGCTCCTTTTTTTTCTCGTGGATGATATCACAATAATCTCACCCTCCCATTTACTAAGAACTATGTCATAAATACCAAAAGTAGTCAAATTTGTCAGAGATAAGTTGTCTATATAACTCAGTTCAGGCGGCATCTGAAACCCATCCCTGAGGGCCAGCAGTCCATTGTTTTCTGCTCGGGCTATTTGGATAGGACAAGGCAAGCTAGACTGCGAATCCATGTTCCCATTGCCTTAGTTGCCAAGCTCGATAGATCAACCGAACCCGTAGATATTTATGGTTCAAATCTTTTTACAACAATTCGAATCTCTGTATTTGAGATATGTTTGCGCCAAATTTTTATTATCCCTCTAAATGCTTAATAAATTCAGAGTTCAAAGGATTCTATGCAAATCATATTACATATAATGTTGATCAGGAAATACAGTATACAAGGACATCATCTTGTTTACAACTAAAAAGAAAAATATTTGTTATTAATGCTCACAACTGACCAAACCAATCCAACGAGACTCAAAAGTACAACCTGCAACAATGGCAATGTAGGGATGTAAATAGGTATTTCATGTCCTATAAATTAACCCATAAGATGAAGCCTAACACAAGAGATTTACTCAACGAATTCCTTAAATAAATGCAAGCATATGTAAAACAAAATTTGTAGGAATTGTATATACAAAAACAATCTATTCTCTAAATTATGCGAATTCAATTTTATGTTGCTTGAACTCATCTTTCCAGATCCAAATACCTTCGGAAAATTGTCATTTATATCAACATCCTTTGTGCACATCAATAGTTGGATACGAGTATTTGAGTGAGTTTTTAACAATTAGTTCTGCCTTTATTTTCGAACAAAGAATGCATCTGCTTCTCCGGCACACCCAGTAATTACATACGGAATTTTGGAAACACCATAAAGCAAAATTGTGTCAAAATTCGATTGTCTCTACATAGATTGACGTGTTTGTCAACACCTTAAAATATTAACTTGAAACTTTTATTCAATGTCTATGATATTGAATATGAAAAGAGGCAAAATAGAGTACTTTTAGAAATGCACAAGCCATAGTAAACTTTATTTAGATTTATAAAGGTCTCATTGCCTATTGCATAGAGAAGAAACTGTGAAACTATGAAATAGCATACATTCAGATTTATACGGGTCTCATTGCCTATTGCATAGAGAAGAAACCATTAAACCGTGAAATAGCGTACATTCAGATTTATAAAGAAACCGTGAGACTATTACAGGAAAAGTTGCATAAAGAAGAAGACAAATTCCTCCAAGCAATTTAGGATTATAATAGATGAATAGTCAGGATTAAATCATGTGGGATGCGGAGTCACATGTGGGTTTTAAGATTTATTTACCATCCCACAACTCACACTCCACAATTTGCGGGATGCGGGATGTGGTATCACAAAACCATCAAAAGTTTATTCAATTGTTTCCACAATCCGCATCCCACAAATTGCGGGATGCGGGTTGCGAATACATGCACCAAAATAATTTAAATAAATTGCTTCCCACAATTAAAAATTGCGTCCCATGGGACTTTGTCCTCACAACATCATGAAGAATTATGTGGCTCTGGTTCTATTGATAGGTTTGATCAATTGCACAAAGAGTTGAGTAAGATCTTAGCAGGAAGAGTTTGTGATAAGAAGCTCATCTTTTTCGGGTCGAAGGTCAAATTTACTAGGGGTTATCATGCTGGTCATGTTATTTACAAGATTGAAGGACCCCAGACTGAAAGTGGGCCTGTTAGATATGGAAGAGAACTAATTTTGAAATGTTCACATCCAAAGGAGACCTTGAAGGCCATGCTACTGCAATTCAACAAAGAAACATATGTAGTGCCATTTTTATTTTCAGGTGAGCGGGTAAAATTGAGTATTAAAGGTATCGAAGGGAGCATAGAAGGAACCTTTGAAGTTGTGAACAGCAGCTCCATCGTTGTTCAAAATTGGGTGAAGTCTCTGATTCCAAGGAAATTGTAGTGTTTGGGTAGAAACATCGGTTTTGTAGCATTCATGGCACGGGGGCGTCACCTAGGGACCAATATGATATCACGGCCGTTCATATTGGGGTGGTTAAAAATTAAAATTTAAAAGTCAATATATTGGTGGTATATTAGGGGTAAATAGGGTTTTTTTTAACTATATAAATATCCAATATGTTTGGGGTTATTTTATTCCAAATTTCTGCCCGCGCCCTTCACCACTAGTGCTCCACCATAAGCATGCGTGCACCCTGTGTATGCTGCATAGGTTTTTCGTGTGGTTTTCTCCTTCATTTTTTTGGGTTTTCTCCATCCTGTTTTCTAGATAACGAGGGTGTTTTTTCGTGGTTTTTTCAAATCGTAGCAGTGTTGGTCCTTGGGTTTTCTCCATCATTTTTTCTGGCTGGATAACGAGGGCGTTTTTTCAAATCGTAGCAGTGTTGGTCCTTGGGTTTTCTCCATCATGTTTTTTGGAAAGCGAGGGCATTTTTTCTAGTGCGTAGCAGTGTTGGTCCTTAGGTTTTCACCATCCTGTTTTCTGGATAACGAGGGCGTTTTTTCACCGTTTTCTGGTCATGGGTTTGTGGTGGGTTTCTCTGGTACATAGCAGTGTTGGAGGAGGCACATTGGAGAGCCACTGCATAGCATTCTTGCAGGCAATCTATACTGTGTTTAATCCTCTTATGAAAAATGCCTTTTAATTCTTTTGTTTATTGGGGCCTTTGTTCCACATAGCCAAGTGATTACTCAACTAAGTACATATCAGCAAGCCGGGTGGTTATTGGAATTTATCAGCAAGTTTCTCTGTTTTTAACAGAGAGGTCACAATGTCATTTACTAGGACATTTGATGGCAATACAGTGATGGTTCTAGACATGGAATTGCATATTGATGAGGTTTTTATTGCATATTCTACTCACCTCAGTGTCTTGCTCTTGCTTTTTCTTCTCAATTTTGAGTCTTACTTCACCTGTTGTAACTTTTTCAAGGGGAATCCAAACATCCTTGGTTTCTCCTTCTTCCAGTCCTTCCAAATTCACACGGGCGCTTCCCATACTCTCATCCCCAAGAAAGTCTACATTGTAGCATTTTAATTTCAAATATTGGTCACATTCAATCTCGTAAACTCAAATTCTTCGTCCCATATGGGGCTGATACCTCGTGAAATTGATCTTGTTCTGCAAATGTTCTGTGATTATATTAAAGAAAATTAATGCTAACCAACTGCAAAGTACAGCTACAGGAAACATTGTAGATATCCACCAATATGTAGACCAGTCTAATTCTAGAAAACGAAAAATATCTAACTCAGAAATTGGGGAACCCAACCTTCCCATACTGAAGCTTAACATAAGGATCACTCTTTCGAGATCTGTCTTTTCCAGCAAGGTTGCTACCTTCCACTACGGTTATTTTAAGCTTTCTGCCAGTTGGTGAATGAAAAGTTGAAGATCCAAGTAAACAGTGCTGAGAACTTGATGTGTTACAACTGTGAAGGCTTCTGGAACCATCAGTATATTGCCATTCTCTAAGCACTAGCTTTACACTAGTTAGGTTTGACTATATGTTTGTAGTTCTAAATAGTTGATAACAAAATTACATTTTCTTTTGCTAGAAAAAAAAAATTAAATTACTTTTGGCTTGGCTAGATCCAAATATACATATAAATAGAGAGTAACTGACAGATCTTGCCTACCATTATGCCAGGCTATACTCACGCTATACTAAAGGCATTATGACAGGCTACACTAGCTTGGATTGAATATGGAATGCTAGAAACAACAATGTGATCAAAACAAAACTTAAATCTAACTACCTTTTAAACAGAACAGACTCAGAATTATGGTAAGCTTTGTTTTTAACTATTTCCATCTGCTAGTGGAGAAATTATTTCATTGACATGCATTGGAAAATAGGAATGTAACCAGTTTTTTTACATGACAAGAAACCTCCCATAACCAACGATTCTGTGGTTGGTGCTACAAGACCCAAATTCTAGATCTCTTCATACAGAGGAAAATTAGCATAGTTCAAAACCCTCCAAACCTCCCCCCTGCACTGGGAGGAATTAAAGCCTTTGCCTTGGTTATCTAAAAGATCAGTGCCACCCAATAATACCTCACAAGCTGTCGAATTATTAAATTTTTTATTAACCATCCTGCTTTATTACAATGATTCTCAAAGAAGGACCACCAAAACCGTTGGGAAATTAACAGGGTTGGATGTCTTAAAAATATTGAGTGAACCTTGTATATGGTCTAGCTTGGTCTTCTCAGGTCCAACTGAGAATTGTTGAGGAATCCAATCCTGAAGGTTGTAAGACTCAGTTTGCAAGTCTGATGTCAATATGAAGCCCATCTATCATCTATCCCAACTCAATCAATTGATGCTCATCCTCATCTGCTTAGCTGCTCAAGGATTACCATCAATAAGTATGACAACTTTCAAGTCAATCGCCAATATCTGCATAGGTGTGCAAAGATATGGCAGTCATCAAGGGTATATTGAGTGTGCTTCTGGTATTAAGCCAAAAGTTTTAGTCACTATAAGTCTTCTCAAACACAACAACTTCACTTGTATCATGCCCATATCAATGTGTAAACATCTCATGCCTTTATCACCACTGTAGTCACTGCCAATTCAACAAATTATGTTTGTCAATTGCTCTGCTCATCACTGATCATGTCAAGTCACCGTCATATCACTTTCAAGTTGTTACTAACATAAACCAATGTTTGTCAACCTGTCACTCTGCTTGTCATATCAATCCAATCTACTATCTCTGTCATATCATTCTACACCAAGGTCTACAATCATCATAGGTCTACTAAATGCTTCAAGATTATCAAAGGTATTCTCAATTCGATGTTGTTCATCATAGTATGCATCATGTATGCATCATCATCATAGTATGCATCAATGTCATCATTGCATCATCATCAGGATTTAAGCTTGTTCCCAAAGAGGTATTTTTAAGATACCTTATTTTGAGATGGTTTAATAAGGTTGTAACTTTAGGATGTCTCTGAGATTGATCTTTGATCTTAAATCCTAAAGTCAACCGAGAATGCAAGAGTAGAGATCAAAATTCCACCCAGTGCCTTTGACCTTGCCTAAATTAGACTTTCATCTTCAACTTTTGCTACAAATACATTTGGATTCCTTCATGAGGCTCGGTCTTTATCATCGTGGTAAAGTGTGATCATTGACAACCTTTTCTTTGCTGCTAGAAACAAGAATAACACATGTGGGAAGCCCAAAATTCAGTGCTAGATGGCTTCATTGTGACTGCCTCAGTTAGAAAACAAAGATACTTCAAAGGTGCTTTGGATGCCTTCAAATTGGATGCCTTTGGATATTTTACCTACTGTGCTCCTTCTAATCCTCCTTAGCTCGCTACCTCAGTGACTGTTCAAAACTCAGAGGTACATCCTTCGCTCCTCGGCTGCCTTAATGGAATTTAACAATTCATGCTTGAGTTGTCATCAAAGTTCGGGAATGTTCTTGTATGATTTGAAGGACCCAAACAAGTCCAAAACCAGACTTTTTGTATGTGCTGAGAAGAAGATCAAATTCAGGACTAAGGAAAAATTCGGGCTGTGTATGAGGACCTCAAATTTAGAGTTTTCAACCCCAAAACAAGTCCAATTTAGGAATGCCATATAGTAGCAAGAGAGAAATTTTTTATAACAAAATCGGGATTGGCGTATTGGCTTGGACTGCTCCCACCTGAATTTCCTCAATCCACATCACCTCAGTCCAATAACACCAACGATATCATGTATACCTCTTAGCTGGAGCTCTTTCATAGAATCAAAGACACTTCCTAGGCCGGCCTTGTCTTTAATCTTAACACCGACCCTCCTGAACTGCAATATTCTATCTGCATTTTGTCTTGCTTTTACTGCCATATTGTTGTGTTTTCTTTTTTTTCATTCTGCCATCCTTTCTCTATACTGCCCCTCTTTCAAAGACTCCACTGATTTGAGCTCTTAGCTACAGGACAGTCAGAAAGTTTATGGTAGAAATTTTTGTTCATGTTGATAAATATAGAAGGCACAATTGTTTATTCCCTGCGTGAGATGGGTTTCATTTTGTTGTTTAATAATGTGATGTCCTCCGTTTAAGATCTAGGCTTTGGTATATATGAGCCAATACTGCTACCTTGCATCTATATTGATTTAGTTGTGATATGAAATTTCTTTATGAGCACTTCCTCCTTTATCAGATTTATTGTGAAAATTACTTTGATATATAATAATCATTTACAGATACAAGGTTTGAAGCTCCCACTATTTGAAAGCAATAAAATGAGTTGTCTCACAGTGGTTAGGACTATTGAAAAAACGATTTGTCTTTAAAACCCCTCCCAAAGGTCTTTGTCTTGCATGCAGTGTTGCATAGCCCACTGAACAGGGTTCAATCTGTTTCTAGTATGGAGTGAATTAACTTTATTAGTGATTAGCATTTCTGCCAAAGGATATACATGTGTTTATATTTGATCACACGGGATAATTGTTTGTCAAGTACTGTAAGAATATTGTTTTATTTTCACCAATACCAAATTGTCACGATGATCTTTTTTTCTACTCTTCTATAAATAGTTTTTTTTTTTTTTAAATAGTTTCTTGATATCCAAATTGTGGACAATAATGTTTTTTTTGTCACCACTAAAATTGAGCAGTATTCCATCAAATTATATAACATTTTCTAAAATAGAGCAATCTTCCATCAAATTCTTTAACATTTCCTAAACAGTCTAGAGCATGAGACCTTTGAGTTATACACTTTCCCTTCCTTACACATCAGCCAATAGCAGTTCTAAGGAACACAAGCATCCATGGAAATGTGTTATCACATGTTTATATTAAATATCAGAATGCATTTCATGTTTCTATGGAGCATACAACATTATTGAATAGGCTTGTTTGTGTTAGTTGTCCTTTTTCACTAGGAATGTTCATGTTAGTTGTTGAATGAAGAGAATTATTAGATATCAGAGGGAAATTCTTGAAGTAGCTGCATTACTGGTATATCAATTATTGAATTAGAACATATTTGATTAGTAATGCTTGTAGTGGTTACATTATTGTCGTTTTACATGTACAGTGAGCTTTATTTCAATAGTAGTCAAAGGGGTTTGTTGGGGTGTTGTTATTGCCCCAATAGGGTTTGTTTCTTCATGTGGGCCTTAGCAACCTGCAAGATGTCCTGTCCATGGCATATGTGGATCTGGCTTATCTAATATCGTGGACTATTTGTATCTGTCTCTCCTTGTCAAGAAACAATGCCATTTTCTGATTGATAGCGATGGTCTTAAGTTGTGGTTTAATGGGAAGGGGGTGAGAGAAATGTGGAAATAAACATCATTTTTTCTCTGGTTGGTTTCTTTTACAGACTTTGTAAGTTGAATATCCTTCGGGACGTTGTATCAGGTCTTTTACTATGGTACAGATTCTTCCATTTGATTGCTTATTGGCATTCATCCATATTGTATCAAATTAATTGCCACATAATGTTTTTGTGATCTTTGTCATTTTGTCCCCTAAAAGTAACTTAATATTATCTGGAAACTATTTAGATCAGAGATCAACAATAGTTTTGGTAGCTAACTATGAATGCCAGTGGATGAAATCTAAAGAATACTATTACTTGTCTTGAGATAATATGACTAGGCCATGGATAGGACATCTTGCAGGTTGCTAAGATTATTCACCTGGTTTGCTAGGACAACCATACTTGACTTAGGACATCTTGCAAGTTGCATATGTGGATTTGATGCCGGTGAAAGAATTATGGCATATTTCAGTGTCAACAATTTATATCATCAATATAACATGCCTCACCTTAATTTTAATTGCAGTGTCCTTTTAGCACCACAACATCTACTAGATTGCTTAGGTAACTAGTCATGGCAACTGGAAATTCCATAGCACATGTACTCAACAAGTTAATGATAATTTATTAATTATTAGCACCTTTGACAGGCTCTTAAGTCACTTCATTGTTGACACTCTTAGACTCGTTAGTCTAGATATGCATAGGTCACAGTATGACTACTCTTGAAGTTTAGGAACATGGGAGTCCACCAGATAGACTAGCCAGGATTAAAGGAAGTTTGGTTAAACTCAGTTAGTCTATAAGACCGACTAGGCAGGATTAAAGGAAGTTTGGTCACACTTAGTGATTCCATTAGATAGACTAGGCAGGATCAAAGGAAGTTTGGTCAAACTTGGTGAGTTCATCAGGAAGACGAGGAAGGATTAAAGGAATTTTGATTGAGGTTACCACTTCATATCATTACAAATTCTATTTCATATTTAAATTAGTTACCTTTTAGGTTGTGTCTTTTACGGGGGAGAGGAAAGTTTTGATTGGCTATGATAAGTCACATAAGACCGCATACAAGGTTGTTGTTCTCCAAGGGTTGGCAATGGGTTTTGGCTTGGGTTCTCTCATATTTATTACATTTTGCACCTATGCATTGGATCTTTGGTGTGGATCACAGTTAATTATCCATGGAGGGTATTCAAGAGGAAGAGTGCTAAATGTCATATTTACAGTTATTTTTGGAAGCATGTAAGATGAATCTGCATGACCAAATGCAGTATTGTTATTCTATAAAGAAATTCAACCAAATGGTCTTTCACTTATTCAAGTAGATATATTTATCTTGATTAATGAGGGAAATGATAAATATTTTGACTAATGAAGGAAATGATAAATATTTTTATGGATCTCAGTTCAATAAGCCATACAACACGATGTTTAAATGCATTTGCAGCTGGACAAGCTGCAGCTTACAAAATGTTTGAGACAATTAATAGGAAGCCAGAGATTGATGTCTATGATACAAATGGATTGGTCCTTGAGGGTATTCAGGGTGATATTAAACTTAAAGATGTATATTTCAGGTAACCAGCACGACCTGATGTTGAAATATTTTATGGGTTCTCGTTGGGAATACCCAGAGGCACCACTACAACTTTAGTTGGAGAGAGTGGAAGTGGAAAGTTGGAGAGAGTGGAAGTGGAAAGTCTACAATTATACGTCTTATAGAGAGATTCTATGATCCACAAGCTGGTGAAGTGCTTATAGACAGTGTCAATATCAGGAAGTTTCAACTTCAATGGATTAGGAAAAAAATTGGACTTGTAAGCCAGGAACCTATCCTCTTTGCAAGCACTATTAAAGAGAATCTTGCATATGGTAAATATGGAGCTACACTAGAAGAAATACATGTTGCTTCTGAGCTTGCTAATGCAGCAAAATTTATAAGCAGATTGGGACAGGTTTTGATTTTTTATATATATAGATCTTGATTATTTCTAACTTTCCTCGTTATGGAGGCCATTGTATATATTAAGAATTATAGTTGTTATTTCTATGGTTTTGATACAATGGTGTGATAGCATGGTACCCAATTATCTGGAGGCCAAAAACAAAGATTGTAATTGCAAGGGCTATTTAAAAGATCCCCAAATTCTTCTTCTTGATGAAGCTACTAGTGTTTTGGATATAGAATATGAAAAAGTGGTTCAAGAAGCTCTTAATAGAATTATGATAAATAGAAAAACATTTATTGTTTTTCATCATCTAACTACTGTCAGAAATGTTGATATGATTGTTGTGATTCAGCGTCGTTCTATTGTTGAAATGGGTAAAATTTTACAATGCTTCAATCTTTTCACCTTTCTGAAGTGTACCAATGGTACTGATTCTAACTTCACCATTACTTTCATTGTGGGTTGTTTGAACATTACAGGAACATTGAAGGTGATTGGAATCCTGCAAAATTTAGACTCTCCAATCCCCTCCATAATGGGAAAAGAAGAAACTCAACTGATTTCATCTTTTTCATGTCTATAGTTTTCCCTCATCTTTGGGTATGTTCTGTTCTTAAGATCTATTTTATTTTATTTGCAGCCTACAGAGGTCTTCAACTTCACTCAAGATGACTTGTTAACAGAGGATATCATGGTACTGGATACCCACAGCAAGGTTTTCATTTGGATTGGTCAGCATGCAAATTCTAAACTGAAGCAACCAAGTTTTGATATTGGACAGGTTAGAGTATGTTTTGATTCTTTAGAAGTAAATTCGGTTTTGAAAGTCATGAATTCCTATCGGACAAATGGAAAATTAAAATTGGTCTCTGTTAGAATAATCCGTCGGGATTATTGTAAATAGATAGGAATATGAATAGATAGGAAGGTGAAAAGGCTGGTTTTCAACCGCCACATCTAATGTATAAATAATAGCTTTTGGCAAAGTAATAAACAATCAATCGGGAGTTATACCTAACAACTGGTATCAGAGCAGGTTGTCTGCCATAACTCCTGCTGCATTTCTGCGCCCTCCTGGCTGCCAGACTGCCTGCCAGTCTGCCCCTGCGCGCATTCATTATGTGCGTTTATTTTCTTAATGAAGAGCCTAACCCTAAACCTAATTATTGGTATTCTGCATACTCTCTATGAAATTGTTGTGCATGACCTGGTGTGACATTCTCTCCTGAGTCGCGCTCTCTTGATAGGCAAACCCCATCCATTGCTTGTAGACTGCACTGTGACGTTGTGAATTGAAACTATCCTTAGCTCGGCATATTATTTTAAAGTCTGGTAACCTCTCTTCCATCTTCATATATCTATAAACTATTTGAAAGTTGTATGCTGCGAGCTGTATCTGCGATCTGTAGCTACCGAGATTGTATTTATCTCTGCGATCTGCTGGGTTTTGTTGTTGTTTTTTTGGTCTGCAAACATTGAGACTCATCCTTATTGATTCCCCTATTTATTAGAGGAAAGGCGAGCTGTATATTGAAGGCGAGCTGTATGTTGTGCGCGAGCTGTATGTTGTGAAATTGGAGCTGTATGTTATGCGTATTGAAGGCGAGCTGTATGCTGCTCGTGACTATACTGAGGCTGCGTGGAGAGGAGATGATGTATTTTTGGATTGCACAAACCCTAGACTGAGCCTGCGTGGAGATATTGCAGCCTGTGCGTGGAGGCTGTGCTGTGTAAAGCGAGCTGCGATCTGCTTGGAGATTTACACTGGTGACTGCGTGGTATATTATGCTTCAGACTGCGTGGTATATTACCCTTTTTTTGGAGACTGCGTGGTATATTATGCTGGTGGTGGTGCATGGTATATTACGCATGGAGTGTATATTATGCTGGTGGAGCTGTAAAGACTACATTGGCGACCATAGTGGGAGACTATCTGCGTGAAGGCCCAGTGAAGACTGTATGCTGGAGAATTGTATGCTGCCTGTGACTGCGATGATATAATACATGCTGTTGATGGTTGATATTTGTTGTTGATGGTTGATATAATACATGCTGTTGATATTTCCATTTTGAGAGCTCTTCATTGTATGCTGCCTGTGATTGCGATGATATAATACATGCTGTTGATGGTTGATATTTGATGTTGATGGTTGATATAATACATGCTGATTGATATTTCCATTTTGAGAGCTCTTCAGTACAGAATTGTATGCTGTTTCGATTTAGTCACGTTGAAGGCCTGTTGAAGACCGCCCCAGGCTACAAAGGTTTGTTGCTGTAACAATGGTCTATTTGATTTCTGTGTGGACTAAATACTGCTAAAGACTGAGCGTGGACTGCATGCTGCGACCTGTGCTGCAGGCCTTAAAAGATAATATGCATTGATTATATATATATATGCGTTGATCATATATATGCTGCAGTGAACCCTAATTTTTTTGAAGTAAACCGTATTTATCTTGCAAAGTCTGGATAGGGGCTGAGATTGATATTGCAGACCAATATAAGGCTGTGTATGACTTACAGTAATATATATTTTGTATCTACTCATATATTTGCTATAAACCTGCATTGTATTCACCTTGGCAGAGACTGTAGACCTGCAAGGTTATTAATTTTTTTATTTTCTCTTTGAAAATTACACTGACAGTTGTAATAATGCAATCTATAGCATCTATAGTCGGTGCCACCCTCACTGGGAAAGACACCTATTCAGAATGGTGGAGGAAGATCAAATCTGCCTTCATCTACAATGACCTTTGGGACGGCATTTGTGAAGGCACCACAATAGAGATAGCAGATGAAAAGACCATAACCACAGACCCTCGACCTCCAGAATCAGAGAAAGAGAAAGCCATTTGGAGAACAAAAGACAAGAAATCCTTAGCTGTAATCGCTGCCACTATCAGTGAAGAGGTGAGCCAGCACATATTGCCTGCAAAATCATGTTTTGAAGCATTAAAAACATTAAAAGAACTGTATGATTCACACAGTGAAATG
>LPNX010899290.1:57378-67536 GCA_001517045.1 Pseudotsuga menziesii
TGATGGCGATAAAGAGACAGGAGTATCAACTTCTGGATACACTATGAGTCTTGGATCAGCAGTTGTCTCATGGAGATCACACAAACAGTCAGTTCCGGTAGATTCAACAACAGAAGCAGAATATGTGGCTGCAGCTGAAGCAACGAAAGAAATAGTATGGCTTAGGAAGATACTTGAAGATTTGCAAGAAAAACAAGAGAACTCCACTCCATTGTTGGTCGACAATACTTCTGCAATCAAGCTGGCTAAGAATCCTAGATTCCATGATCGAACCAAACACATCAACACAAAGTATCATTTGATTCGACATCATGTAGAGGCCAATACAGTCCATCTTCGACATTGTTCCACAAATTATCAAGTTGCAGACATCTTCACCAAAGCGCTTGGACGAGAAAAGTTTGAAAGATTCAGAAACATGCTCAGACTTACGAACACCCCTTCGGATTAAGAGGGGGATTGTTAGAATATAATCCGTTAGGATTATTGTAAATAAATAAATAAATAGGAAGGTGAAAAGGTTGGTTCTCAACCGCCACATGAAATGTATAAATGTACATGCATTAGCAATGAAAGAATATTGAATCGGGAGCTATACCTAACAAAGCATAAGGTTATAGATTATGATTTATTAGGTGATTACAATACTACTTAGCTTCATTAATTGCCTACTTTATCATATTGGGTCCTATATTTCACGTATGATATTTTCTTACTGTGCAGGATGGAACATTAACAGAGCTTGTTTGAAAGTGTTATGAATCCTTTGATTCAAAATTAGGAGTATCAATTGAGGTGACTACAACCCATTTCATATTTATGTTGTTCTTTTTAAGTGTTTTCTAAATAATGTCTACATCATTATGAGATACGTAGAACATATTAGCAAAACTTGGACTAGCATGTTGTACCCAACTTGGTGCCAAAACCGAGCTGAGTCAATTTATACTCCTGTGAGACCAGTATTGAAAGTTTCATTGCCTACAAGAATTTTGAAATTTTGGCCTACACCCTTCTAAGGAGGAAGTATGACAATATAGCTTTAATTTGTGCAACTTAGCTTCTAATGATTGTAGACTCAATATAGAACAATGACTTGGTAGACTATTATATTGATTGTATGCCACCGGCCTTTGGAGGTTTCCAAGTTGTCTATATTGCTTTCCCTAATGGTGCAACACTGTGGAGGCAATGCATGACGATATATCACATGTCGTTTTGGTACACACATAATAGTATACTAATAGATACAAACAAGTGTTCCCTTTTGTGTTTGGGAAGATAGGAGCTCCAACAACTGTTCTTAGTTTGGTTGGTTCACTTATATAGAGCCTTCACTTCTTTATAATGCAGTTTGATATAATATTTTACACAGTTGAAAACTACATTTTCAACCAATTTTTCTTTTACACTAAGATATTTACAATGCAATCACACTATATTGATAGTTTCCAATAAGATCAAGGTAACGAGTTCTTAAGTTGTACGATGCATACATTTTGATTTTGCACATGAACTTTACATGTTCACCTTCTTTTTCTTTTGCACACATTGATCAACCTCAAATAGTGCCACTTTGAGGGATAACATGAAAATCGAAGAGATAAAGTTCTCAAAATCATAGGCTTCCCTGTATCTATCGTATCAAATAAACTACACTG
The DNA here is from genome assembly GCA_001517045.1 of Pseudotsuga menziesii. Classification (NCBI taxonomy): domain Eukaryota; kingdom Viridiplantae; phylum Streptophyta; class Pinopsida; order Pinales; family Pinaceae; genus Pseudotsuga; species Pseudotsuga menziesii. The sequence goes on from LPNX010899290.1 coordinate 59,040, forward strand.
CAAAATTCCTAGACATAGGAGATTGATAAGCATGAACTGAACACAGAAATTTGATGTTCCATTCTTTCTTTTGCATTGGATGGCAAAGGATAATTTTTCCTCAACATAAAGACATGAATGGGATAATGTAAAAATTTTGGAAAATATTTTTCTTTGGTTTCCCATTGCCCTTTAGCCTCAATTGTCTTTCCTCTGAGTTGGGATTTTAAGCATCTGATGCTTAGTTGAGTTTTACTTGTACAATGTCCGTTGAATGCTCAAGATTTAATTAATATTGAATAGAATTTCTGAGATGCAACACATTTCAATGTAAATCATATCCTTAATATTTCACATTCCCCTCAAAAATAACAATCCTTAATAATTTCATATGTTGGATTGTTGATGAATATCAACATCTGTGTGGGTTTGAGAGCTTGAGAATATCTATGGGATGAAGATTTGTGACATGTAATAACTAAAATGGTTAGTTATTCAAACACCATATATATTGATAGAAAAGGAACATGAAAGTAATGATAAATTACAAACATGGTAACGGGGGATTCATCTAGGAGTTAAAGTGCTTCGTTCTGCCAGAGAGATCATAATTCTTCTCTCTGCTCTTGTATTCATGCTGTGTAATTTTTTTCTGTTGGCCAAAAATGTATGTGTTGGGGTGGATTCGTTTAATTGAATTAGGTTTTGTGATCTTTTTTTTAATAACAGCAGTAAGGTACTCATTAATGTTATGGTAACTCTTGTTGGAGATGTAGTGCCATGATGGACCAGTGGAGGATGTAGCATGGCATGCAGCTCGTGACCATCTCTTTGGGTCTGTAGGGGATGACCATCATTTTCTTCTATGGGATATTTGGAAAGACTCTGAGAAGCCACTTCATACTGTTGAAGCTCACAAAGCTGAGGTAATAGCCCTTGAACTATCTGAATTGTTTTTGGTGCAAAATTTAACCAGATAAAAAACAAAAACAAAACAAAACAAAACTTGTTTAACACATTTCAATATCAAAAGTTTATCCTTCTGTTTACAGATATCATCTTTTGAGTATTGCTACCTTGTTTAGTACATTCAAAACTCTCATGATTTCCTATTAGAGGTGAAATTATTATCACCTATGGTAAGAGAAAGTAGCTGTCAAAGTTGCATCTTACATGACTGCATGTTATATTAAGCATAGTTATATTCTTTCTCCTTTACATTCCTTGTTTGATTGGTGTATTCGTTCAGGGAGCTCTCCAGGCATTTCTTTGTTTGTTCTTGTAGGCAGGTTTGAAATTTTTTGCATATAAGTTCAAGTTTTCCTCGTATATATTTTGTTAAAGTTGTTTTCTTGTAATAGTTTGTGGAGATGATGCCCAGGTTAACTGTTTGGCTTCCAATCCTTTGAATGAATGGATTGTGGCTACGGGCTCTACAGACATAACTATTGCATTCCATGATATTCAGAAGCTGGACAGAGTTCTTCATATGTGTGCACACCACATGTATGATTATTTTATATATTTATTTCTCGGAAATATAAATAGAATATGAATATGTTGCTTAGATAATCCTGTTTAACTTTTTTTATATACATGTATGTTTGACATTGCTTAGAGAAAGGAAATGATAACTCGATAAAAGTATTATAGTATAGCTTCAACCTGTAAGAGGTTTTCTTTGATTCTGTTGGCTTAGAGAGAGATAAGTTCAGTGGAAATCTACCTTAAACAATGACTACCATTTATGTATATGTCCTTGCAGAGAAGAAGTGTTCCAAATTGGTTGGAGTCCCCAAAACAAAGCTATATTAGCATCATGTGGTTCAGATAGACGACTCATGGTTTGGGACCTCAGTAGGTGAGATTAGGAAGGAATTATATAGGTCCACTTTTAAAAATCAGCTTATTTCAGGCATGATGTATATAATTGCAAAGCATACAAATACTATTTCTATAATCTATTGTTGGGTGGCACTAGTCCCTTTTTCTTTTGCAATAGAATTGGTGATGAGCAAAATCCAGAGGATGTTGAAGAGGCACCTCCCAAGCTGTTATTCATACATGGAGGACACACAAGCAATATTTCAGACTTTTCATGGAATCCAGCCGAAGAATGGGTCATTTCTAGTGTTGCTGAAGACAACATTCTTCAAGTGTGGCAAATGTCAGAGCACATTTACAATGATGACAATGATTCACCAACAACTTAAAAGGTTTGTCTATGTTTGTACAATCTAATTGAATGTTTATAGGACCTCAGAAAACCTGGAGCTTCTTCATGCCATATTCATGGCACAGAGCTGAAGAAGCCTCCTAGCAGGAGTATCAACAGAAAGTGAGTTTGTATACCACACTAGCTTAAAGGATTTTCTTATCTGAGAGGACAAAATTTTCTTGGCATTTGTGAAAATTTATTCAAACATTTAATTTCTCTTGTGAAAGTATGGAGCTTCTCTTCATTTACAGAGTTGTGCAAAATGGCCCTTAATGCTATGAATTGTCATGGAACTGTAATCTTATGATTTTCTGACACAATTTGAAGAAGGATTATGTGAGTCTTCTTTTACCTCGTTTTCTTAATTCCAAGTCCATTTTATTTGTATCCACATCTAACTTGTAAATCTTTTGAACTGAAGTATGTTTATCATTTACGTAAGAAATTATATAAACATTATACAATTTGGATTGATTTTGGTTGTATACGGGTTCAAATCGTATAATATTTACACTGCTTCCTTACAAATACTCACATAGCAAATTTTTGGCAGTCAAAATTATGTTTGAATGAGTGTTACTCAAGTTTACACCCTAGATATTTATATATAGAATTCACAGACCCTTTCAAAACTAGAAGACGAAGTATTACAAGCGTTAATACTAAAATTAGAAAACAACAACAGTTTACTAAAATAAAACAGAGTTCTAGTCTCAATTATTCTCTCTATATGGGTAGTAATTTGCCAAACTTGAAATTTAAAACTTAAACTCGGAAGACCTTAAAATGCTTTACTACATGGTTATTGTGGTCCTTTTCATTGGGTAAGCTCTTCAGAGATGAGATTTTGTGGAAATATTATATCAGTGCAACATATAATGAAGACAAATATACAAATAGAGTTTACATGGCTGATAATTGAATGTTTTTTGATAATTTTTCCACTCATTGTTGAGGAGACAAGTGGACTAGTATCTAGTTAGCACAAGGTTGAGGATATTCTTAGGCCAATGTCTATAAATGGCCTAAGAATCATCCAATAACATTTGACTTGTGTTCTTAGCTTACTAAAGCAGTAAAGGGCTCTAAATGAACACTCAAATCACTTTTAAGACAAGAATCTCATTTTTCCTACACGTCCCATTGCAAATGTGCTTTAAATGTGGCCTCCATGCTCTCCATGTTCACCTTATTATATCCCATCTTTTGTAAGGTGGGAAGTTGCAATTTTCCCCTAATTGATTCCATCACTTGCACAAACTTTAGCAATGATTTAGATGAATAAAAACCTCATCGTGTGACAATTGGTGTAAGACAAATTACATCGACCACTTTTGATTGTCCCCATTGTTTCAGTGATTTGTAGTTGTTATCCCTTATCAAGGACAAATCTTCATCCATACCAAATTCATGGTGTTATCACATTCATATCTATCATTGTTTCCAATGGGTTTTTGAACGTCCATCCTCGTCAACTATTAATCATTTTAAAGTTTGGAGTATTTATGTGATACATGATGAGTATGTGACCGTTGACTAATATCCTGATAGGGGTGCACTCTATATGCAATGTTACAAAATTTTAAACACAACGTTGTATGTTTTCATATTAAGCTCTGATATTTTTCAGGCACCTGGAAAAAAAATTATTTGTTGTATATGTTCAGTTAACACATTATCAATGTTAATCCTGTCGGAGGTCATCCACTCGTTATCCCTAGCTAGCACTTTGATTTGAACTTTTTCACATTGTATGTTTTTTCCTTAAGCTTTGATCTTTTGCAGACACCTAAAAAAATGACAAACTAGTGTTAATTTAGGAAATGAATGTGATCTCTGTGGGTGAAGTAATGTGTACCCACAATATACATCGAAAAAAGCAAGGTGCATTGTAGAATGCATGTGGGGTATCATGTCAATATACTAGGTAGAAATATAAAGGGGTATAAAAAATGTAAATGAAAAAATGGATACATGCAATACATAGTGAAAATAGGGGTTTTTTTTTAATTGGGAAGGTATATTGGGAGGGGGTTAAAAAACACGATTTTGGGAGGTATTTTCCAATATTTTTTGAAAATAGGGGTATTGTTTCATATGCCACGAACGAACGTGCTTTGGCATGGTTTCACTAAGTGAAGACCCCGTGATTCATGGCTACCAAAGAAGGTACTGACAAACAAATGCTTTCAGTTGAAAGGCTTCTCATTGAAAAGATTTTCACAACAGAGAACTTAAAGAGTGTTGAGTGTGACCTACCATATGATATTTGCAAGCTTTTCAAACAATTTGAGTCAGCAAGTGTAGCTACTCTTGGTCAAGCGGCATGGGTCACACTCCTATCGAATAAACAGGTCAGACCAGTAATTTCAAATCTTTATAAGACATCCAGAGAAGAATTCGTAAAAAATCTTGAATCCATGATAAGGAAAGAATTTCAAAGTACTCTTCAAAAGAAGTTTGAATCTGAAGGAAAAAGAAACCATGAGACTGTTACAGGAAAAATTGCATAGAGAAGAAGACAAATTCCTCCAAGCAATTTAGGATTATAATAAATGAACGGTCAGGATTAAATCCTACCGGATGCAGAGGCACACATGGGTTTTAAGTTTTATTTGCCATTCCGCAACCCACACTGCGCAATTGCAGGATCACAAAATCATCAAAATTTTATTCAATCCTTTCCGCAATCTGCATCCCGCAAATTGCGAAATACAGGTTGCGGAAACATGCACTAAAATCATTTAAATAAATTGCTTCCCGGATTTGAAAATCCCTCCTTTGATAGAAGGAAATAATGATGATAACCTTGGCATCGAGTTAATGAAATATCGCGGGCTTTTTTCTGATAGCTACTGGTGTTGGCTTTCTATTGGAGCCCTCGTGGGATTCAATATTTAGTTTAACATCCTCTACACGTTGGCATTGCATTATCTAAATCGTGAGTACCTTTAACTTTTCAACGTGATTGAGTTGATTTCAGTATTATACTTTGCCTTTAGAGAAGAATTCATATTTATAAAATATAATTCACAATGTTACTTTTCCATTTTCCAGCTCTAGGAAAGCATCACTCATTAATTTCTGAAGATGATTTGAAACAAAAGCAAGCAACTCAAACAGCCATTGTCCAAAGGAACAATATAAATGGAATGCGGACGATGTCAAGAGAAAGCCATGGAGAAATCAGGAAACATAATCGCAAGGAAATATCTCTAAACTTTCGAGTCCGTGTATCAACAATTAAAATGAAGGTCCTATCCATTTGGTTGCTTTGAGTAATTGACAAATTCTGACATTTATGAAGAAACAAGATCCCTTTTTTTCTTTAGGACCAAAATTATTCCAGTAAAATGCCAAATATTCACCTACCATTAGTTTATAGTGTAAAAAGAATCATAACACATTTAATAAATCAAAATTAAGCTAAAGTATAACGCAGATCAACTTCAATCATAAAGCCAACATGAATAACCCAAAATATCTCCCTTTTATCATAATCCTTGAATATCTTGGGGTTTTAAGCATAAAACATATCATATAAGCTATTGGATGGGCCTCAAAACTATACAAATCAGTGGGCATTAACATCTTTGTTCGAACGTTGATGAATTGGGTCTTAATCAGAATATCTAAAGTATATATCCTAATCAGAATATCTGAACGTTGATGAATTGGGTCTTAATAGGCTATCTTCCCCATATCTAAAGTATATATCCTTTTGTTTTCTTGCATACCACATTGAATTGATGTCCATTAGTTGATAAACCAGTATAAACTAAACCTGGAAGTCATGATCAGAGCATTTCAACTTGGGTTAAAGCCTGAGGCTTTCGAGAGTTTCCTTATCTCTCCATATATTAATGCTTGTGCAAAATTCCATAGAGTTAGCAATATAAGAGATTGAATCCTTAATAGTTTCAGTTTAGCAAAGGCTGGATTGGAAATATGTATCATTTGACGTGATACAATTCAAGTATGGTGGGAAATCTATTTACTAACCTTTGAGATTATTGCAATTGGATTATCAACAACATTTTGCAGGTAGATTACTTGAAGAAAACAGTTTCACAATGATAGCATAATAAGAGAGCATCTATATGTTATCATTCTCCAAATGTATTATGGCAGCTTGGTTTGTTTTCAATGTCAATTACCTAGCCAATGCACATGAACAGATCTGTTAAGTTTTGCATAGTGATTTCAAGATATTTTAAAAAATATGTGAGTGGCGGTGTACTTTGTATATGTATGGAAACAAAGTACTTTTAAGGGTGTAGATTGTTGCATCTTATGAATTGTCTTGCATGTGGCATTTGCATATCTCAGACCCATGGAATCTACAACGACTGATCATAGTTGCTGATAAGTACTCAACAAAATTCATGTCCAATTTTCGATCGGTATGGAATCCTTAATTCGTTCTAGTGACATGATTAAGACTGTGTTATGGTAAGATTTTATTTATTTTCTTTTTGTGTTTATGCAGGAACAAAGGAGAAACTCGAGACACAATGTCGAAGATGAGAAACTTACCAAAGTTGATAATCCACACAAAGTTTATCTACCACGCTCAGGCTTTATTCTGTCTGTTCATATCCTTTTCGCTTAACTTCTTCCTCCTCCAAGTCCATCCTTATTTTAAACTCGCTCTGTATTATTTTTGATCGGTCTGCTTCTAAATTTGGCCAATGCAGGAAGAAGAAAAATAACCGGAGAGAAAATGCAGGCTATTGCAGGAAGCACTTCTGTCTCAACTATTTGATGTTTACTCTATTTCGCCACTTCTGGAGCTGATACCACTACTCGCCATGCTATCTCTGTAAACTCTTGTTGCGTGATCTAATACAACTCATAACCCATCGAAATAAAAATTAAACAACCATATTTTGAATAAATATAGAATTTGTATGTTAAATCGAGTAATCGTGGCTAATCATTATAATCAACGGAATGTAACTATAAAGCTGATGGATCTTAACCATAAATATTTGCAGAAACACTAAGTTTTCTAAAATTTTAAATATTTTATACAAATATTGGGTGATTTTTCATATGTGGAAAAACTTATTCATAAAATTCTTTAAAATTAATGTAGTAAATTTTTTGAATATTTTGCAAAGGCAAGTTCACAATGAGGACGAAATAGCAGTGTTTCAGATTCGATTTGTGATTCTGGAAAGAAAGGAATGGTTTTACCTTTTCAACTTTTGGCGATGGTCTTTGACAAGTCTATGTTGCTGAAATATGCTTTCCTACTTCTCTAAGCTTCCAGGGTCTCTAAAATCTCCAACACGGACGTGGACATGTCTGGTAGATCCCTTTGGAAATGACTGTCCATAAATAAAATCAAACTCGATGTATATTTCCAACAACAAAAACAACTACAATTTGTTACAAGTTAGCCTTAACAGAAAACTTCGTGTTAGCCTTAACAGAAAACTTCGTGAGCACGGTAGTAAGTAACGCAGAATAACACTTCAACTGCAGGACAGCATGCGATGAAAACTTAGTGAACATGTAAACACTCGACACATGTTTAGCATACAACACTTGTCCATTCATCATTAGTCAAGCTACGGGGCACATGTCGGAATTTCAATGGCTAGGGAGACGGGGAATCTTTTGAGACTACGTCTCCATAGGGAAAACGCAATTGATAATCCACACAAAGTTTATCTACCACACTTAGGCTTTATTCTGTTTGTTCATATTCTTTCCGCGTAACTTCTTCCTCCGCCAAGTCCATCCTTATTTTAAACTCTCTCTGCATTATTTTTTATTAGTCTGCCTCTACATTTGGTGGAGATTTTGGCCAAATGCATGAAGAAGAAAAAGAACCGAAGAGAAAATGCAGGCTATTGCAAGAAGCACTTATGTCTCAACTATTTGATGTTTCCTCTCTCTTTCACCACTTACCACTGCTTGCCACGCTATCTCTGTAAACTCTTGCTGCGTGATCTAATACAACTCATAACCCATCGAAATAAAAATTAAACAACCATATTTTGAACAAGAGCCACGAAGTGGCAATGTCCCCGCCATTGTTAATAGAGTTAAGGATAGCAAAAAAAAAGCTTTTTTATTATTGAATTTGTATTTTAATTTGTTGACACATTGATTTGTTTGTCTTTCTTTTCATTGAAAAATATTCCATGTTATAAAGAAAATACAATGTGTTGCTGGTTCAAATTATGGCACATACCACATCTAAATAAAGATACTTTGGATCCCAATCACAACCAATATGGATGAGTAGTAATTTGATTTGCAACATAGAAAGTTAAATTCTCCTTTAAC
>LPNX010899290.1:69121-84626 GCA_001517045.1 Pseudotsuga menziesii
TCATTCGTTTGATATCACTGCATGATATGCACACAAGTATGCCAGCAGCAACCGCCTTGTAAACGACCAATAAACAAAGCCGCCTTCAGAAAAAGTCTGATGCAACTGCAGAAGATGGGAAAGATAAAGATGACAAATGGCCAGACACCGCGTGAGAGAGATAGGGAAGAACTAAGGTTGGCCAGTGACAGACAATCAGACTCTCCTCGGGATTCAGGAAATCATTGCAATTAAAAACCAATTTATTTTTCTCACTTTAAAGCCACCAGCCACGGAAAACGCAGATTGGACCATCAGACATGCAGGCAGGTACTATCAATATGAATTCTGCTGGCGTTTATTCCAAAGCTCCGTGCAGCACTGCTTCAGTAGAATCGCAGATTTCCATCTCCCCCTACCCCACCAATTTTTCATTATTTGCTTCCCAAAAAAACCACTTGAAGCCTTTGAAATGGGTTTTAAATCTGACCTCGAACAATTTAAATGCATAAATTTGACTCCAAAAAAACCACTTGAAGCCTTTGAAATGGGTTTTAAATCTTACCTCAAACAATTTAAATGCATGAAAATTAGAACAAATTCAACATGTATAATGGAGCATTGAGTTGAGCTACCAAGCTGATACCAGTTTGACATGAAATAAGTTTTTGAAATATGTTTATGGGCAGACCCGAAATTGCAGGAGTAAGTGCTCCATCGCCAATCACCATACAAGTGCCTATCATGACAACAATAATTAAAATTCTTTGAGTTGTTGCACTCTTCTCAATCAATTCCTTTGTCTTTGAGTTGATAACTTTTCCACCATTTTGCTTCCTAAAAAACTTTAACTTAGTATCTGATGCAAAGCGTGTGAATTGCTTGCCAATGCTTTTCTCAAGGTTCACATGTTGAGATAATAACGAGTATACAGCGAATGTGCCTCCTGTAAACCAGTTAACAATTAGTATAGAACTCTATGATAGACCACCAATTGCTTTTGAATAATAAATATTTATATTTACTATAACAGACGCATCCAAACTGGGTCTCAGATGCACCTCTCAAAGGTTGTGAAGCAGGAGGTTGCATATCTCGAGTTCAAACAAATAGCAATAAGCAGTGAAAATTTCATAACCATGGTAAAGTTCAATATTGCATAAGTGTCTCCAATGGCAGTATATGCAACCTCGAATTTCACAACCTCTAAATGCTTAACAAACTCTGGTTTAAATTGGTCTGTGCTAATGTGCATATGTAATGTACAGCCAACCCTCAATATCCACGGGGGCAGTATAAGGCACCTAGTTTTTTTTAAAAGAAGGAAAATCCCTGCAATCCAAGCATTTTTCAGTCTTAGAAGTCCCAAGTGAAGTGGAAAATATTTGAAATAAAACCCATTACCTTCTCCATGATCATTTGCTCGAAGGACAATCATAACATACTTGACCATGGCGATCATGGTTAGAGTCCAGAATATGAGGCTAAGACATCCCAGGATATCTTTCTCCTGTGGATTTTCAAGACCAATAGAAGAGAAGACATACAAGGGAGAAGTTCCTAGATCTCCGTACACTATTCCAAGTGTCTGATAAGCTAGCAACATTGTTTCTCGCCTTCCAAAACTCTGTACAATATACATTCCCATCAATCATTTCATATAACAAAAAAACGCTTAACAAGATAGAATGGGCACATATGATGATGACAATATCAATAAGTACCCAGCAGCGGTATAGCAATTAATGTTTTATATGCTGCCATATATACCATTGTATTTGACAAAAAAATTAAAACTATGCAACCAGAGCAATTAATGTTGTATATGTATATGCTGGGATACATATTGTTGGATAGGAAGTTACTGGATTATGAAGTAATCATGACTCGCCAAGTGACCTCAGCTCCAACTTGAATGAACCTAATACTTAAAAACATTTCCTCTTAAAAAATTATAGGTTCAAATCTAGAAAGAATAGAACACGTTTGTATACCTTTTAGCCAGTTAAATTATTGTTATTAGATGGCATCAATCATCTATCAAAAAGTGATGATATACTGTTTACAGTGCTGCTCCTTAGAAAAAGAAGTGAAATACTGTCGCTCCTTTGAGAAAGAAGTGAAATACTGTTTTCCGCTTGAAAGGACATTAATTTTTTTATTTTTTTTAAAGTGAACCTAATTTTTTAAGGAATTAAACCTTGATGGGTATAACTGCACCCTACTTTCATCAATCCCAATAACCTCCTGTGACATAAGGTTATGATATAAGCACAAAACAACAACGCATGCTTACCTTTGGCGTAGGAAGGGGCATTTTATAAGACTGCGGGATTGTACTGGAAATATCTGGGTTCCCTTTATCCATCATACCCTCTTCCCCATTTTTAATTGCTATCACTTCCAGTGCACCTTGATAATTGGCCTCTGAATCTGCAACAGCATGTTCAGACTCTCCACTGATTTCCATCTTTATGATGATGCAGACTATCCCAAGTATCTATGATACTGATCAAAAAAATAATATTCAATAAGGCATGCCCTTCTGATTCATTGACTCTGCTAAGTGTCAGACCTGACCTGCAAAATTTGCCAAAAATCAATTTCAGCAAAAGGATGTTTGGTCTGGGATAATGAGGACTTCGATTTGCCAGCTTGTTTTTTATTTGAAAATTTCCATCTCTATCATCTGTTTGATTATTATTTGTACTTCCACTGTTAAAAAAATGAGGGTTGAACAATTTTATCAAATGCTATAAACATTTACATTCATTTTATAATAGTTACTTGAAAATTTTACCGATATTTGGACAGATTTCCCATCACTGATTGAGCAATTTAAATGCCCAGACATATGACCTGCCAACTTGTTATCTAAATGTTAAAAAACCTTCAACTTTGACCTAGATCCAATAAAACACTATAAAGGGTATTAGTCCATGCATTATGCCGACAACCATTAAACGACGTGCTTGAATTGGGTTTTCGACAGCTCCACATAGTTTAAAGCCATACCCAGGTTTTCTGTCGGGCTTAATAGTAACGATATGCAATACGAGAGGGAGAGGGAGAGGCATGGAGCATTTCTGTCATCGAAGCAGAAAACATTGTACCAACAAATTTCCGATTGTGGTAGTTTCAGCCGATGAAGTTTGATTGATTATAAATTTAGGTTTGCCAAATTGGGTAAATTCTACAGTTACGGAGATTTTCATGTCAGATCATGACGTAGGGAGCATTCTATGCTTTTATCACTGCTGTTTGTTTTTGCTGATCAAATGACGTTGATGAGATCTGAATCACTGCATTTCTTATCTAATCTTAGTAATGGGCATTCACAGCCCTCATGATAATTCACTGATATAAGGTTATTGTCGATGGAATTGTATAGTTACATGATTTCATCTACTCACTCATTTGCCATTGCCAATTGTGAGATGATACTGGTTCCTGCAAATACTGAAAATAGTGTTAGAGGCTTTTAGGGTTATATATCTATCTAATATATATATGCTTAGGGTTTTGCGAGATTTATTTGGAGAATTTTCCATCTGATTTTGGTGAATCGGCATTCATTCAAAATTCAATTGAACGAGGAGGATGAGGAGTCGTTCCAAGCAAAGGGCAGTTGGGAGCAAAGTAGGGGCAGATCGGCTTATAAAAGAAGAACCCCATCTATCTGGTGCATATATTTGTAGCCTAGTGAAGCAACTCACCTCTACTAGAAACCATGCATCTGCCAAAAGGACTGATCTGCAAACCATTCTTGATCAGGAGATGAATGGTGAAAACCCTAATTCTGTTTTACACCTTGAGAAGGGAATGCCTCATGAGTCCTTACATGAGGAGAACCCAAATGGGCCATTTCAGTTAGATTCAGATAGTCAGATTGGCTTGAGAGCATCCAATAGAAATGATGGGCAAGAAACTGTTATAAATGAAGGGAAGAAAGCTTGCAGGAATGGTGGAATTGGTAATGACAAAGAGCAGCAGCCACGAACTAAGAAGCAGGTCAGGAGGAGGCTTCACACTAGCAGACCTTACCAGGAACGTCTGCTAGACATGGCATAAGCAAGGAGAGAAATAGTTATGGCCCTCAAATTTCACAGAGCTTCCATGGGATCAAATCTAACTACAAAGCCCAACGCAGCTAGCAGCTGCCCCTCTAAAGAAGCTGAAAAAATGAAGCCCAGAAGGAATAATGTTAAATTCTTCCAAGCAAACAATAGATGCCATGCCTGCATCATCAAGCCAGGAGTTAGTAGAGCAAAGAGGCCAAAACTATCACTGCTTGTAGTCATCTTCTGTGCTGGGTATGCCTAGAGGAATGGCTAAACTTCACTTACCCTACAAATGATTGTCCTGTTTGCTCTAGACCCCTCAGAAGCAATGATGTCACTCCACTCAGCTCCACCCATAAATTTGAACAAGGAAACAGTAGGGAGATACAACAGCCTAGTAGTTTGGAAAGCCATATTCAAGCATCCCTTCCACAGGCCGGAAACTCCTTCATTTTTTCTGAAATACAACAAGATCAAAGGTCTATCAGCTTCGAATTATCTATGCAGCAAGAACAAGTGTACCCTGACACTAAAATTTTGCTCTCCAGTCCAGCTTCATGGTCTAATAGTTGCCTTCTTTCTTTGCCACCGATGGATTTTTCACCAAGTTCATCCCAATTCTCCCCTCAACCATTGGCCGAATCCTATTCGGATCATGATCTTTTTATGGCCGAATCAACCAGGTCTTCATCCTCGTCGCAAATTACAACAGGTTCATCAAACTCCTGCTCACCACCCCTCCAAACTATCATCGATTTATCAACAGATCAGGAGTATAAATCTTGGCATGTAGCCATGGACGATGAAGAGTTGGCTGAAGTCAGACCGATTGGAGATCAATATGAAATGGAGTGGAATGATACCATCAATCTCGTCAACTCGGCTTGGTGGTTTGAATTTCTCTCCACCAAAGAGTTTCTAGATTCTCAAGCTAAAACCTGTGAAGGATTTGAATACAATGGTTTTGATTATATGCTGCGTGCACTGCCCTCAGATAGCCTCTGGCCTGATGAACTTCTCGATTCGCATGAATGGGACTGCTTTGAATTTGGAGACAACATGTCATATATCTCCGAACCATCCATCAATTCAGAGCCTGACTGAGTTAATGCTGCTGACGTTAGCCCGCCGCCGGGTCTTGGGGCACAAAGTCCCACGCCTACGTCACCTATATCAACCAATAAAAAGCAAGATAAATCAATATTCAAATAATTCCCCCAAAAAAATAATACAAACTATAGCAAAAATTATATAACTTTGTTAAAGTTGCAACAAATTACTTCAACTAATCACCTTGACCGATTCATATATATCCCCTCGAGCGGGGACATAATAAATATAGAATTTGTATATTAAATCGAGTAATCGTGGCTAATCATTATAATCGGCTGAACGTAACTATAAAGCTGATGGATCTTAATCATAAATATTTGCATAAACACTAACTTTTCTAAAATTTTAAATATTTTATACAAATATTAGGTGATTTTTCATATGTGGAAAAACTTAGCCATAAAATTCTTTAAAATTAGTGTAGTAAATTTTTTGAAGATTCTGCAAGGGCAAGTTCACAATGAGGACGGAATGGAATAGCATTGTTTTAGATTTGATTCGTGAATCTGGAAAGAAAGGAATGGTTTTACCTTTTCAACCTTTGGTGATGGTCTTTGACAAGTCTGTGTTACTAAAATATGCTTTCTGACTTCTCTGAGCTTTTGGGTTCTCTGAAATCTCCAACACTGACGTGGACATGTCTGATACCAGTGGATATCCCTTCGGAAATGCCTGTCCATAAATAAAATCAATCTCGATGTATATTTCCAACAGCAAAAACAACTACAATTGTTACAAGTTAGCCTTAAAAGAAAACTTCATGAGTACGACACTAAGTATCACAGAACAACACTTCAGGAACACGCCAGGAAGTACTGCAAGACAGCATGCGATGAAAATTTAGTGAACCTTCCAACACCCGACACATATTCAGCAGACAACACTTGTCCATTAATAATTCATCAAGCTACGGGGCACGTGTCGAAATTTCAATGGCCAGGGAGACGAGGAATCTTTTCAGACTACGTCTCCATAGGGAAAACACCTTCGGCGTAAAAATAAAATCAACCTCAATGTATATTTCCAACAGCAAAAACAACTACAATTTGTTACAAGTTATCCTAAAAAGAAAACTTCAAGAGCACGGTAGTAAGTACCATAGAACAACACTTCAGGAACACGCCAGGAAGTACTGCAGGAAAGCATGCGATGAAAACTTAGTGAACCTGCCAACACCTGACACATGTTCAGCAGACAACACTTGTCCATTCATCATTCGTCAAGCTATGGCATGTTGGAATTTCAATGGCTAGGGAGATGAGGAATGTTTTGAGACTACGTCTCCATAGGGAAAACGCCTTCGGCGTAAATATTCTTAAAACGAATAAATAATTTAACAACAAGTTCTAAAAGCTAATATACATGATTGTGTTATCTTTCTTGTAAATAACTCTTGGAAGAAAACATTTTCATCATGCCTTAGTTACAATCAACATCATTTTAGACTTATCTACATTAATAGTATTTAATAGAAAGTAGAGCACAAGTATTGAATCAATCTTTCTTTAATGAAAGGAAATAATTATAAAGGATAAAATAACTTATTTGTTTTTCTGCAAGTTCTTTTGACAAAATAAATACGCAGTATTGAACCACCCAAATGTATATTAGAAAGAACACTTTGACCTCTATGTCCTTCTAGTCATCCTTGAGCCAGGTCATAATCCCACTAAGGTTAAGATAATCAGGCAGTTTTCCAATTAATGTCTTAGTCTCAATCTAATCAAGACTAACAAAATCCTCAGTAACTAGCTAACGCACCATATGGTTCCACACCTCACACTTTTTCATTACTTATAACAGTGGGAAACTTGAAAGGCTTATATTCTCTATTACAATGACAGTTCAAGATTTCCTTGTATTGGTCCTTTAAAGGTTCAACATAGGAAAAACCTTTTGCCTCACAAAACCTTTGGTGCTTCACTCCATAGCCATAGAGATTTTATTTATTGAACCCGACTAAACTTGAACTCGAATAATTTTCTCATGAAAATACCCAGCATTTGGTTTTTCTATCATTCATCATGAGTTTCTCATATTTTCTAGAGTCTTGAGGTTTCCTGAAGTTTGTGTATGTCTCTCTTTATTTATTTTTCCTAAAGGAAAAATGTAACCATTTATTGGTCTCTGCTCCTCACACTAACTCCTAATGCTTTAAAATGGTTTAATACTATAGATTTATGTTATCTAGGATTTGAATTATAATGTCTAGGTTTATGTTTAATTTCCTAAGTCAAACTTAGACTCTAATGAAATCATGGACTCTCATACTTTGATGATGGCCATCTAATTTATGTGAAAGATAATTTAAAATAAAAGAAACATATTTACAATTACACCATTAATCAATATCCATGGTGCTCGTATTTTGACACTTAACAAAAACTGAAATGATAATGTAATTTGAAAATTAACTAATTAAGTTAGGAAGGTGAGATATCATGATATTACATCCCCTCCCCCTTTAAAAAACATTGACCTTGGTGTTCACGAAGAGATTTTTATATTTGGAACAGGGATGGATATGCTTCCCTCGTAGCATCCTCCATTTCCCAGGCAGCCTTCTCAAAACCAAAGTGCTGCCATTACCCCTTTACTTGAGCGATGGTTCGATTTCAAAGCAAAATGTACTTCCTCTCCAATATATAAAAGAGGTTTGGGATGGAATTTTCCTATTGGTTCACCTAAATCACACTTGATTCAATAACATGCTTTGAATCATGAAAATGTTTCTTCAACAAGGAATCATGAAACACATTATGTACTTCAATGTTAGCTAGTAAAGCAAGTTAATAAGCCATCGGCCCTATTTTTGCTAGTATCTGAAATCGTCCACAATATCTAGTGAATCATTTTTTGCACTTTCCTATACTTAAAGAACTTATTTTCTCTTTTACTTTCAAATATAAATGATATCCAATATGAAATTCTTTGTGTTTTGCTCTCAAAAAATGTGTGGATCTTCTTCCTATCCTAGGATTATTTCATATTGTATTTAAGTTTATTTACCACAAGTTCCATGTCCTTAAGCATGTGTAAGTAGTCCTTCCATCGCGTGCAATTGTCCATAACACACATACACAACATTTCCTCTAAGATCTAATTAGTCCTCTCCATTTAACCATCAATTTGCGGGTTATCAGTTGTGACAAAATTCAATTATGTATCTAAACCTATGAGCAATGCCTTCCAAAATTTTGATGTGAACTTTACACCTCGATATAAAATAATGGCTTTTGGTACTCCATCTAACATGAACACTTATGTCAAGAATATATTAACAATATTTATTGCCTTAAATGTAGATCTAATAAGAATAAAATTGTTGCTTTAGTTAGTTTACGACTACTGTAATGTCATCATGTTGTTTCCTAGTTTTAGGTAAGCCAATGATAAAATAGACAGTAATGACTTCCCATTTCCATTTTGGGAACAATAAGGGTTGCAATAAACCAGTAGGATGTTGATGTTTAGCCTTAACATGTTAACATTCTAGGCATTTTAAAATATATTCAGCAATGTCAGTTTTTGTTCCATGTCAGTAATATTTTTTCTAATTGCAAAAAACATTTTTGATATCCAAAGTGTCTTGAATATGGATTTTTAGGAAACTCATCCATAATAATATATCTTAAATCTACTATATCTCGGATATACAACCGATTTTTGAATAGTAATAATCCATCCTCTATAAATTTAAAGTTTTGTTGTTGTTATCCATAATTTCCTATTGAAAATTCATTCTCATGTATTCACTAAACTCATCATGTTCAAGGGTTGTTTTCACCCTATATTTTAGATCATCTAATTGCAGTCATGTGAATCAACTGAATATTTTTTCCTAAAGCATCCTCTATTTTCTTTTATTTTCCCTTAATATGCTCAATTTCAAAAACGTATTTGCTTAAAAATGACAACTACTGAGACTATCTTGCATTTAAATTCCACTGACCAAACAAATATTTGAACCCAATATCATTTGTCTTTAACAAGATTAATCTCTTTTCCAAATAGGTAATATTTCATTCACATTCTTAAGGCTTGAATTATAGTTGCTAACTGCAAATCATGGGTGGCATAATTTATTTTGAGTTCTTTTAATTTTCTTGATTTATAACACACCACGTGATTGTCTTGAAACAATACTTCTACTATTATATACATATGTGTGTGTGTATTTATATTCAAAGGCCAATAAATGAGAGCTTAGTATGACGTAAGGGATCCAGTGCTCCAGATCCAACAAGTCAATGCTAGGGTTTATCGTTGCCCTGCTCATGGCCTTGGGGGGAGGATCTGGTCCTCCTCCGTCCCCCATCCTTCTCTGGTCCCTTCAGAAATATCTGCATTCAAGAAACTGATTATTGTTCAAGGTAAGCGTCCAGCAAGCTCGATCGAGTAGAAATTTGTTAAAAAACTTGCCATCATTCCCACAGTAGCTCTCCCAGCGGAGCGGCCCTGTAGAACAACCTTAAATCTCTCGGAAAAATGTCTCATCAGACAATCCACGGGCTTATGCCCTTCCCCAAAAACCATTGAATCTTGGGTGCAGTGGAATTAGAAGCCTCTCATATCAAAAGAAATCCAAAGTCGCCTAATCAGGAAAGGGTATTTTGTGTTCGTATTTGAGAGTTCAACAAACTAGGATCTAATATTAAGAAATGGGCCCTATTTCAAGGGACCACAAGGTATGTACCCATACAAATGGACCCCCAACTTTGATCTAAATCAGGATGTCCCTTCGGTGGTGCCTGTTTGGGTTCATCTCCCTCATGTCTTTGTACAATGTCGGAACCCAAAATCTCTGCAAGCTACTGGGAATACCCTCAAAAATATATATTGATAAGGTTGGAAGACGAGATCAATACATCGGCGCCAGGATATGTGTAGAGGCAAATCTTGAAATAGGCCTTCCTGAAGCAATAAACATAACCGTTGCAAACTGGTCTCACATTTAAGAGCTAGATTATGAGCAGCTTCCTTTCAAATGTAGATATTATCACAAACATGGCCACTTTGCTTGACATTGCAAAAAAAAGGAAAAGGAAACTCCTGAAAACTCTAAAGGAGAACAGTGGAAGCAAGTTCAAAAACTGGCTACGGTAAAACCCAACTTGAATATCAAAGGGAAAGGAAATCCACGAAGGAACTGGAAACTCTCTGCTAGGAAGGACCATGCAAGCGACAGACCTCCTCCTAGGGAAGAAGCCTTAAGAAACCAATATGAACTTTTAAGCGTCCAATATGCTTAATCTGAACCCAAGGATAAGGAAAATGAAGAACAACCAAAACAATAGGAAAAATACGAAGGGAAACTATCGGTTCACAACCCACCAACTTGATCTCTTCTTCCCCTTAGAAAGAAGGTTCCTCGTCACCTTCATATGTTGATATGATGAAAAGAAATCCTTTGTAAATAATCTCTTCCTCAGAGGAAGACAACTTGGAGAGGTCCTCGAGGAAAACAAGAATGAAATCTAATAAAGAAGCAAAAGAGGAGGAGATTGAAAGACAAAATATGCAAGGCTGTCAAAGCACCATAGACATGGCCTACGATAGAAGTACCAGGAAAAAGGCCCAAAAAGGAGGTCCACCTCCTTCCTTACCAAGTAAGTAATGATTCTGGTCTCTTGGAATTGCAGAGGTTTGGGGAACCCTTCGAAACCAGATGCAGTTAAGGATCTTCTCAAAATTGACCTTTCAGACATCCCCTTGCTCCAAGAGACCAAAATAGATGAGGAAACTCTACTCCTCTTAAGCAGAACCAAATGGAAGAAGAATGTTGGGAAAGCGGTAAGTGCAAGAGGCTCCTCTAAAGGGTTAGCAACATTGTGTTCTGAGGAGGAATTCTCCTTGAAAAAATCCTTTGCTACCCAACATTGGATCTACACTGGATTACATCACCTGCAAAGCAAACTAACTTTTGCTCTCTTCAACCTTTACATGCTTGTCCATTATGCAGAAAAAAAAAAAGACTGTTGGAATACACTTGCAGATTTTATAGAGATCTATACCCCTGCAAATATTATACTAGTAGGAGACTTCAATCTAGTGATGCATCCAAAAGAGAAAAAAGGAGTAAACAAAGTACGAGACCCCATGATGTGTTTTGTTGAGTATTTGCTCCAACAATGAGATCTTGTTGATATTAAGCCCAATCGAGGAAGATACACTTGGTCTAATACTAGAATCGGAGCACATCATATTGCAGTGTGACTTGATCGCTTTTTAATCTAGAGTTCTCTTTTTTAGAAAGAAAAATAATTTTCTCAAACATTCTGCCTAAGTTTGCTTCGGATCACAAGCCAATTCTCTTACACTTAAAAGATGCGGAAGATCTAGGAACAATTCTGTTTCGATTCATCCCACTATGGATTGAGAAGGAAGGATATTGGGATACAATATCCAAAGCTTGGGATTCCCTTATCAAAGGCTCCCCAATTTTTGTTTGGGAACAAAAGCTCAAACTCACAAAACAAGATTTAAAGGACCGGATTAAAAAAGACTTCAAAACCCCCTCCTTCTTCAAAAAAGAAGTTGTACAAGATCTATCCTCTTTGCATATGGAACTTGAAGAAAAAGACATCACTCCTTTCGAATTAGCAAAGGAGCAACAAGCTCAATCCCTAGTTTTTCGAACTCTCCACCAAGAGGAAGAATACCAAAGATTGAAATCTCACAGCTTGTGGCTACAAGCAAATGATCGTAACACCTCCTTCGTCCATAAGAAAGCCAAATCCATATAATACTACAATCACTTCTTCAAAGGCAGACACAATCAAGGGGTTTAAAAAAATCAAAGAGGCTACAAAATCTCATTTTCATGCCTTGTATACAAAGAATGGTCACTCAGATGAGGAGGTAAATGTTGATTTCCTTATCCATATTCTTGCTTTAGTAAATTCTACTGATAATCATGATCTCATGAATCCTTTCTCTAAAGAAGAAATCATTAATGTGATTTGGTCAATGGAGTCGGACAAAGCCCTCAGTCCGGATGGATTCACAATTCATTTTTATAGTCTGGTGGCCAATAATCAAATTGGATCTCATTCTAATTATTAAAGGATTTCGTCAAAAAACAAAGATAGGAGGTTGCACCAACTCTACTTTCTTCGCTTTGATCCCTAAAGAAATGAATCCAGGCTCTTTTGCTAGGTTCAAACCCATCTCACTTTGTAACGCCTCTTATCAAATTATTTCCAAACTCCTGGCTAACAGAATCAAACCCTTGCTTGATAATATGATCTATCCAAATTAGGGAGGATTCATAAAAGTAAGACAAGTCATCGATAATGTGATTTTAGTTCAGGAAGCCTTACACTCCAACAATCTCAGAAAAGAAAAAGGTATGCTCATAAAACTTAACATCGAAAATGCCTTTGATCGAGTTAAACACTCTTTTTTATACAAAGTTATTTCTTCCTTTGGTTTCAGTAAAGAATTTATAAGTCTTATTAAAGCTTGTGTTGATAATCCTTGGATTGCTCCTTTACTCAATGGAAGGCCTGCAGGTTTCTTTCAAGCTTCGAGAGGAATCCGTCAAGGGTGTCCTCTTTCCTCCTACCTTTACATCTTGATGGTTGATTCCTTGAGAAAGAAGTTGGATGCAAATAGAGAAGAAGGGAAAATACCAGGAATTCCTTTGGAGAAAGGCCTCCCCTTCTCTAAACCATGCCGTATCCGCGGATGACTCTCTCTTCCTCAGAGGTGCCTCTTTAAAAATCGTCAAAGCCTTCAAAGATATAATTCAAAATTACTGTCAAGTTACAGGAGCCATGGTAAACAAGGGAAAAAGTACAATCTATAGTTGGAACGTTGATCAAAATTCAATCCATTGAATCACCCATATTTTGGAATTTAATGGGTCTTCTTCTTGGTAAAAAATAAACTATCCAGGCCTCCCCCTCTCATTGGGAGCTGTCAAACCCACTCTTTGGGCTGAAGTCCTCAGCAAGATTAAAAGAAAAAAAATTCCTGGGGAGGTCATTGGCTTATTTATGCAAGAAAATTGGTTATGGTCAAATATGTCAGTTATTCTCTCCCTAACTATCAATATTCCATGCTCTTAGATCCCAATTCAACCATGGATCAAGTCTCCTAACTTATCAGAGGCTTCCTTTGGAAAGGAGGAAAAGGAAATCAAGATAAATTCCACCTTATAAGTTCGGAAACTATCAAAATACCTGTGACTAATGGTGTACTGGAGGTAACAGACCCTCGACTATAAAATATGGTTCTTGACAGGAAAATTCTCTAGAATTTGTTCTCCAATCGTGCTCACCCTGTTAGTAAACTCTCGAGGAAAAAATACTTAAAACGGACCACAATTCGCAATATGCAAGCTGCCAGAATTCCCAAAGGCACTACTATTTGGAATCTTTGCAGAGCAAGAATAAAATTTGTAAGTCAACAAATGTATCATATCCCTGGTAATGGACCCGGAACACAACTTTGGATGTGTTGCATCTGCAACAATTTCCCAAAATTCTAAAAATTTTGGGACCCTCCTTTACTTGGAATTAGTCAGTTTTCTTCTTGTTTCCAGCCTATTTGATTTTGGCCTTTGGATTTCGAAGCGTCTTCCAGAAGTTTTGGTTGCTATCACTCATGGTTTCTCTTCATTTAAATGATCTAAGTAATTCCATCTTGAGCTCCTTTTTCTTGATTTGCAAAAAACCTTCAAAGTTTTCTTGTGTCGGAATTTAATTTGGTCGACTGTCCCGTCGTTGCGAACGATTTTCAGCTCTTAAATTTCTTTTTGTCCCGCTATTGCGGGTGACTTCCGGAACGTGATCATTTTTTTGTCGCCCCGCCGTTGCGGGTGCTTTCCAAGTCTTGGTTGTTGTTTTTGCGCCGACTGTTGCGGGGGTTGGTCATTTCGTTCCGCCGTTGCGGGTGGTGGACTGTTCCGGTATGTTGCGGGCATTGTTTTCATGCCGCATCAGAGGGGGATGAACACTGCTGTCACCGCCGTTGCAAGTCAATAAGAATTCCGAAGTGCTCGTCTCCCGCCGACTGCGTGTATAGAAGCCCTGTAGACTGTTGTTTTTCCCTCGCTGTGGACAACCGTATACTCTGAGCGTCCGCCGTTGCGGGGGGGCGGACTATTGGTCATTCGACCAATGTATCCGCCGCCGCCCGACTGCGGTTCTTGATTGCATGATCTATGTTTTGCGTTGCGGGGGAGTTCCAACTCTCGGTTGTCTTTTTCGCACCGAGTGTCGCGGAGGTAGGTTACTTAGTTTTACCGTTGCGGGTGGTGGTTTCTTCCTGTATGTTTCGGGCGTGTTTTTTATTCCGCGTCGGAAGCGGATAAATACTTCCATCCCCGCCGTTGCGGAGCATTGGGAGTTCCGAGTTTTCGCCCCGCCCGACCACGGTTATCGTTCGCTCGACCCATTATTATGTTTTGCATTGCGGGTGATCTATTTGGTGAGGATGGTCCGCCGTTGCGGAGAAGGCTAAGCTTTGTTGCCCGACTAAAACTTTCATGTCCGCTCCGACTGAGTTGACCTGTCGCACATGTGAAGTTTTTTATATATACGATGGGCGTGTTTTGGTTTTTTATTGTTATTTTTCGCCCAAGCCGTCGTAATACGCCCCGCGCGGTCGACCTCGCGAATTTGGTGGAACCCTGTGCTCGTACCTTAGTCCAGCTGTCGACTAGGAACTCGATCGTTGACGCCACTTCAGTTGTGCATTACTGCCAGGTAGGATCTTTGCCTCTTTTTTCTTGTATTTTTTAAGGTTTCGTCTGGGGGACTTATGCTGTTGTGGAGTATTGTCAAGATTATGGCCTGTTTTTCTTTTTCGCCCGCATACGGATTTTTTATAACCGCGGCTAGGGTTGTCGTTTTCGTTTCCCTAGTTAGTCTGCACCCGCGTATTATTTTTATTATTATTTTGGGGTCGGATAGCTTGTGCGATTAGAGGGGGGGGTCTGTCCTTTTAAAAGCCCGCATCTTTATTCCCCTCGGCCGTTTTGGTTGCGCATTGAGCAAATGGAAGAAGACGCAGGTGCAGGCGGTCGTTATGCCGCCTGCACCTGGTCTGGTACCTGTAATAATGGGGTTTGTAAATACTTTGATGAGGTTTTCAATGAAACTTTCATGGTAGATACTCGGCTGATCGTTTCCCCTATGTGCTTGCTCTTTTCCTCGAAGCCCTAACCTGTGCCCGCTCCGCGCTGTTCGTCGTTCTCCGCCACGCGAAACCACAGGGCCACGCCGCTGTCGATTGTTTACGATTTGGGGTGAAAAATGAATGGTGATACTGGTGGGAGCACCCTGCACGAAATGTTGTCATGGGTGCCCGTAGTTCATGGCCGCACCGATGTAATTATTATGTCC
>LPNX010899290.1:95688-135157 GCA_001517045.1 Pseudotsuga menziesii
ATCTATGATCTAATTAAAGAAAACAGCGTTGGCCCCAAAAATATATATTCGGCTGACCAATAGGGGTTAAGTCTGTCTTAAACTCGTTTTGAAAATACCATTCTTTTCTTTTTCTTTGATAGTCCAAAGCTTGGGTCTCCAGCATTTGTCTCTGGATATGACCAACTTCTCATAATCCTTCTGTAACTCTGGGGTATTACAGAGGCCAGAGGCCAGGCTTATCATCTACAGAATCCGTCTCGATTGCCTGCCCACGTTCATGTTTGTTAACTTTTTTTCCCTCCATTAGCTTCATAATAAAATCTGTAGAAACTTTGATCCCACTGCCTCCTAGGCCCATTCCGCTGCTCTGTATCTCAAAAGGCTGGCAGAAAGCAGACGCATGTTCAATACTGCGAAGATGAGCGGCAGTGCCAGTAGCTGTAGATGGTGATGATAATAAGGAAGCAAGGGATAGTAGCGTTAACTCAGGCTGGAAAAACATCTCTGGCAGAAGAACACACCTGTTACCCATCTTCAGTTCCTTGTTCTCAGACAGCGCCGCCGTTCTCTGTCCAATGTAAAAGGAATCCGAGTGGCAGAGTAACAGCTGAGGGAATTCCTCCATGATTGGAGATGCCCTAATGGGTTTACGCATGATTCAAATTGTGCCGTCTGAGCAAACCAACCAGATGGTTTTCTTCTGGTTGTTCATGGCCGTACCCATGCAGCACCCACAGTTGCCCATATTTCTTCTTATCAACAAAGAAAGCAAAGCATTTTCCAGACCAAGAATAAGGATTTTAGAATTGTTTAGAAGTATGAGTGAGATGACCTAAGGTTCGCTGATAGTAGGTTTTACATTGAGCTTAAATGATGAAAGTTTTTTTATGCTCATGTGAGTGACAGGAAATAAAAAATATTGAAATTGGCCACCAAATAAGAAAAAAAGGAAGAGAGGTTTAAGTGCCTCTATGTAAATAGATTGTTTTTTAAGATCATGGGAAGAGTAATCTCTTATGGATATATTCAACAGCTCGCAAGCCAGATATACCATTAACTTGTGATTCAGCAGGGGTGGAGACATCCAAGCTTTTAGTTTTAATTTTTGCTTCCCTACCAAAGAGATAGAAGTGTTTAGTTTTATTTTTGCTTCAACTTGATCTGGTCATCAAGTTGCAACATAAGAATTTAAAGAAAAATATTAATAACTACTTCTCTAAATCGTTTCTGACAAGATTTGATATTGATATTGAGGGTTCCATATAGCTATATCTGCCTCTCGGAGTTCAACAAAAGACTGCTTTAACTTGATTGAATGGAAAAAAATTGCGTAGCAGTTACTTTTAAAATTGGTGTTTGCTATGGGAGTGAAAGGATTATATACAATCCCCAGTGAATACAATGGAGAACACGTACATATTATGCAATGCATTCCTTCCTGCAAAGATTTTCTTGAAAAATATTTATTCCACTTTGCAATGGCTTTGTCTAGTCATAACATCATCATTTTTCTTTTAATTGGGATTGAAACCAGGCTAATGCACCATTACTCCAAAATTTTCTCCTCACAAATAAACTCAACAAGTAATCATAAATAATCCACAATGAGGAACAACAACCAATTAAGAATGAGAATCAAAAATTTGCTCCATTTCGGATCTTTGAAAATCCTCTAAATGATGTTTCGATGACAGAATCTCAAGATGTTGGCCTTTATAAGTCTTTCTTATATTGTTTCCTAGAAAGTGGATAGCTATTGATGTTTCGATCAAGTCAGTTATAACTATTGCTAAAAGGAAAATATGGATGCAAGAAATGACAGAGTGTAATGCTAGCAAGGCTGGACATATAGATGAAAATGAACTTCTATAATGGAAAGAACTTTCATTACAAGGACAATTAAAAGAAACAAAGAAAAAAAGAACAATCGCTTCTGCAAAATCAGTGTCTGTGAACCAACAGAAACCAAAAACACATTGGTTTTCTGGAAGTAATTAAAATTTAATAAAAGATAAATACTAAATAATGAATCACAAAATAGAAGAAGGAGATAGCATGTTATCCTGCCACGACATTATCATTCCGCCCAATTATTTCCCCATCAAGTTCTGTGACCATCACAACTAATGTCGCAGATGTTATATCCACCATATCACCAGAAAGGGAAGATCATGATTAAAGAGTTTGGTATTAACTTTTGCATGTTATAAAGATGCCAACGTTGTAAAGGAAAAGAGCACATTTTCCTCTGCATTGGATAGATGTCATTAAATTGCATTTAAAATGTTATATACCATTGGTTCCTTGAATCTCTTAATTGCTTCACTAAATAGCAGAGACAGCTCACCAACCCGCTACCATTCGACGAAAAGAAGATGGCAGGATGCTCAGCCGCAGACTATATGCCAAAGATTGTTGGAATAAAATGATCAAATCTAGGGTTTGTTGCTGCGTGTAAAATGAGCGATAAAAATCATAAAAAAAATATCTAGACACCAGGTCGTGATCTTGACCGAGTTGTTGTACAGATTGGTATTACTCCCTAAAAGGAATGTTTCGTGTTGCGCTTCTGTCGAGGTCATAGGTCGTTGGAGCCATGGAGTGGAGAACAACTAGGGCAATGCATGCCCCAAAAGCTACAAGGCCTTGCAACTTTATAGCAGCCATTGCTGATAGACACCAAGGTTGTCATCAATTTCCTTGTCAAAACCCAACAGAGAAAGATTAATAAAACAAAATATTGCAATGAGAACTATAATCATTCTTGAATCACATTGAGATATAGACTATGAATTTCCTAGAGGTTAGGGTCAGAGGAGAGAAAGAAGCCACGAATCCTCATCAATAAAGTTTAACCAGCAACACAGAGAGGTTTCATGTAACTTCAAAAAAATTATCAAAACTTGCCTTACCCTGTATAAAGAGTCGAGCAACAAATTTTAAGCGAGCTAATTCCTTGATAAACAACACCAGAAGAGAGAACCTTAAAGTCATAGATACAAGAATTTGGGATTGTGGGTATACGAAAGCATCTAAGATTAGTCTAATTATGATGCAGAGATAGGATTGGCATTTTCTCTTGCAGGTGAATGTTCAATCTGAGTTGTGCATTGTGTCCAAACTCCAGTTTGGACTTTTCAAGTGCCATATTAAAAGCAAACACAAAACCCTTTAAAGATATAGACAACCCTCGCCACATATACAGAGCGATATTTGAAAAATCTTGTAAGCCCTAACACAACATATAGAGCAAATAAAAGTAAAGTACTCACCTTAGAAAGGTCCAGCCAAGTATCGAGCCTGAGTTGGGTCACGAGAAAGAGAAGCACGCCTAGACAATCGCTCCACAGGGTTGGAATTTCAAATGGCGGACACCCATCAAAATTGCCGGTAACAACCAAAATCTGAAACGTTTTCTGTATTCTAAGCCAGATTTTGACGGTTTTGGTAAAATCTTAGTTGTATTTGACGGGTAAAATGACCCATGACGGGCATTTACCCGTCAAATTCCATCCCTCCACTATTATCAACAGGATCTCCACGATCGCTTGTGTATTTACGGAATCAATGTCACATTGAATTTATGGTCATCTGTCAAGAATTAATGGTGATTTGCTAGGAATTAATGGTGATCTTCCCGTTAGTGACATTTGATGGCGGCCTTGTGAACAACAAATCTACACCAATTAAGGAGAAACCAAAGTAGCAATCATATGTGTCATGAATATTTGTTAGTACAGGTGGAGAAGCTTTGGCACCCGTCACATGTCAGTGTTCTTTTTTAATAAATTCCAGGCTAGGCTTGAAAGAAGCTCTCCCTCATGCTTTTATATGGATTAAATAATTGGCAGATTAAACCGGCCAAATGTAGCACATGCACAGAAAGCAACATTGCCGGTTGTACTGTACAGATCTTGTATATCTCAAAGAAGAATTAGTTGATTGAAGATGAATAATAGTTATCTCGGGATCAATACTTGTCTTGCATTATTACCTGCCAGGAAAAAACTCCCAAGAAACCAGCTTTATAACTCTCGTCAAGAAGTTGCCTGAGAAACCAGACTGTGATGCATTTATAGCATTGCTGACATCAGATCGCCGCCGGGTCCTGGGGCACAGGAATCCAGGACAACGTCACCTTCACCAGACCAATGGAATCTTAGAAAAATACAATTAAAAAATAAACTTAAATAAAAATTGCATTGAATATTGCAAAACCTTAATCTAAACTCTTATGATTTTTTTAAATTGTTCCAAATTAATATAGTTGATCGATTCATATATATCCCCTTCTCGGGGACATAATAAGAAATTAATTAACGAACATTTGTCCCAATTTAAGTTCATGAAATGTTTTAATTTTTTTCATCATAATATCTTTCAAATACTTTTGTTTGAAAATTTTCTTAAATGTTTTCCATCTAACTTTCTTTTCCTTAATGTCCTTGGTCAGCATAAGGTCCAATCACCATATGGATGTTTTATTGTTCAGATTATAAATTTTTATTCTAGCTTTCATATTGTTGGAGTAATCATAAATGGTGAAATATTTAATCATACTCAATATCCACGCTTGTGCTTCCTTTCCATATTTCATTTCTTCCTGGAAAGTAGGTGGTCTAATCTTTATTTTCCCCTTTAATTCTCTTGTAGATTGCTTTCTTGGTATCTATTTGGGAGGGGAAATTTTAGAACTACCACTTTTTGAACTATTCATAGTTATCTCTTCGCCATAGGAAAAATAAACTTTTATATCAATTTTGAATAGGTTTGAATCCATATTTATAGGACTTCTTCTTTTTAAAGGATTTTTACCCACATTACTAGAAGTATGTGTTGGTTGTCGATTATTCTTTGTTTATGTTAGATTTTGCAAAAGAGTAGTGTTTAATTCATATTTTCTTTATTATGCTTATATTTTATCAACCTTGAAACTTTGCGGTTCCACTTTAAGGCTCCTCATGGTTTCCAACATTTTTTAAGGATTTTATGGCTCTCTCTTATGGTTTCTTCTCCCGAGATTGATGTTTTACCACTCCATCTTGATTGGGAACTTTCTCTATGTGATATTTATAAACTATACACAATACTTCTTAAATGTGCTCCATGCTTTGATTTATGAATTCCTCCTTTGGAGTCAAAACTCGCCAAGTTTGTTCTAATTCAGCGCTATTTCTAGTTGTTTCCAATGTTAAATCATATAATTGATTTAACATGGATCTTTGATCTTCAAGTCCAATGGGTAGTTGAGGATTAACTAGATTTGGTTGAGACATTTGCATAGTGAGTGTTGCAATACTTTTATCTGTTTACTAAAATTCATTTTTTTTCCGAGTCCAAAGGTCATAGTGATGTAACCTATGGGTCTGATACCAATTTGTGATGTCCGTTTTTGCAAGATGTGAATTTTTTTAAATGTCTAGTGCAGGTCAAAAAGATGAAATTTCGCATTCATAATAATATTAGCTAATATTTTATCATTAATATTAATGAAACTAATTGATATTTTGTATGTTATTTCTTCCTTCTATATATTTCAATGTTAACATCATTATAATACCAAGTGATATTATAATGCATGCACTTAACTTTATTGGTGACCTGGAGATAAATTAAACATGCACGCGCGCACACACACACACCAACAACAATAGAGTAATGATATGAACTCCACAATGTTAGAAAACTATTTGTTCTCCTATGAAAACATTAATAATTGTGTATTAGGCCTAAGTCTAAGTACTTGACTTCATTGTGATTGATTTTGATATATGGTTGTGATTCAAATGCTGGGCCTAATCCTAGGCAATCAACCTCATTGTGATTGATTGCTTTATAGTTATGGCACAAATGTTATGGAAATTCCACTTCGCTTATCATTAATATACAAAGGTAAGTAACACGTGATTTCATTTTAGTTTTGGTATAAACCATAACCATGGATTGATTGCATTGATCATAAGGTTGTTCTATCTGATCTTTTATTATTTTCTTCTTCACAATTGTTCGGTGTGATGGAGAAAATCTTCTTATGGCTTGGGGTAGACCACAACAGACGAAGTCACGTACCTCAATTGGACGTCCGAAGAAGACCACCATTGATCTTTCAATCCAATGGTCTTCACTTATAACTTATCCTCAACAACGAAAGGTATCCAAGCATATAATATGTATATAAAATGTTAGCATCTAATATAGCATAATCCATTCACATAATAAGCAAATATACCCATGGAATATAAAATAAGCATGTGCACATGTATTGGATGAGAAAAGATTATTTCTATTAATATAAATAACATAACTACATAGTGACAACCTCTTTCAGCAAGTCGTCGAAACCGAGAAACTAAGTTCCTCCATCTAGGCCTCCACCACTTCAATCCTCCATGCAACGACAAAGCTCACAAGGATAAGAAACGGCTTGGGAGATGAACATAAAAGGTTCAATCCAACAAAGACAAAGGAATGTAGACTCAAGCTAATGGCAATGGGCAAAAATTTCTCTATAGTTTACTTGCTGTCAAATTTTGTCCTCCTTCAATGTATCACAATGAGTCAATATATAGCCCTCAAATGGGAAACGGAAGGTCGAATCGAAGCATTTTTCAGCATATGGATGGTCAAGGATCATAACTAGCGTGACTTGGCGTGGAAAACATGAAATGTTTTTAATTTTGAGCACAAAACTCGATGTATGTGGGTTGTAATGGAGCAGGATGTGTATACGCAAGTTGTATTGTTGTTGAACCGTGTACATTAACAAAAGTATGATTTTTAGGGTTTCAATTGAGCATCAAGGATATATTGAGTCTGCAGAGGGACGAGGTAGGCCATCAAGGCATGTTGCATAGGTGTGGCAAATCATGCTAAAACATTTGGGCATTTATCATGGTTTGAGTGTAATAACTCTAAGTGTAGCATGGTATGTGTTGTCAAATGTTGGTATAAACTTCATCAATTATCCTCGGGAATCAATATCACCGATGGTTTTGACAGTGGTATAAGAAATTGATCCTAACCACTCTTGTCGGGATGGTTTTTACTTTATCTCTAGTTTGTATTGTGGTAAAATATCGGTACTCTTACTAGAGTTCGGCTCTGAGATTCTTGTAATGACAGGTGCACCCAGTAATTGAGTCATACCTCGGTTATATGTTCATTGGATATTCAATCCTTTTATTCGAATGGTTGAGAGTATTATACTTATTTTTCCCGAGATTGGAATATGGGTATGTGACCGAAACGGTTCTTTCATTACAAAACGACAATCTATTAAGAAAATCTAGGAAGAGGGTTTGTCCATTGTTACCAAGTAATTTTTATATCCTCAACATATATTTTAGTTTTAAAATGTAATTGTTTATTTGTATTACCAAGACATTCTAATAGGGTTCGTTGATTTGACTTAGAAATTAGCCTAACTTATGTATAATTTATTGTGTAATGGACAGATGATAAACGTCGGTTCATATATTTGTTTCCCAAATGCCTTTGATGCTTAAACGCCAAATGTGGAGGGAAAATCTTCTTGCACTATTGGCCAAGTAAGACAATTCTTTTGGGGACTATGTTATTTTAGTTATATACATATTTTCAATGTTATATACAAGCTCGAATGAATCAACCACCAACATATAATTGTGCATGTACATTTGGTCACTCTTATTCTTCTTTCATTACCTCTCTCTATTATATGGAGTTTTTAACAATAGGGTTTTGGGCTTGACTTACTCATTTGCATCTTCTAACCAATGTTTTATTTTCCCTAGTTCAGAAGACGTTTCTCTTTAGTGAATACTCTCTCACATTGATATAATTTTTGGGAGAG
The DNA here is from genome assembly GCA_001517045.1 of Pseudotsuga menziesii. Classification (NCBI taxonomy): domain Eukaryota; kingdom Viridiplantae; phylum Streptophyta; class Pinopsida; order Pinales; family Pinaceae; genus Pseudotsuga; species Pseudotsuga menziesii. Next base: position 103,502 of record LPNX010899290.1, read on the forward strand.
TTTTGTTCAATTTGTTTTCAGTTTTCAATTATGGATGATCCCTAATTCACTCTGAGTAACAGGTTCTTTCTAAACCTTTTTTTAAACGGTTCTGATTATATTGATAAAAGGATAAAAAGTTTCAAAAGATCATTACAAAATTCCTCATTGATTGTTCAGAGGTTCATATGCAGAAACTTTCAAAAAAAGACATATATTTACAATCATCCAAAAGGAGAAATTCCTATTCTAAAAAAAGACCCTATATTGTTGTAAATTTTGACATATTGACCAACTAGCAGCCTACAAAAAAAATTCATGAAGAGAAATATAGCTACAAGTGTCACTATCTAAAACTTGGACTTCATAAATAACTTCTTGATCCTCTTCTGAATTGTTTACAACATCTTCAGTAGTGTCTTCATCTTGACTAACACAATCATCATCCTGGTCCTCCTCCCTTGTGTCCTCCATAGCATCGCCCTAAGAAACATTATAATCCTAAGTGTCCCTAGTATCATTTTCTTCGTCCTTACCATCTGCATCAATATTTTCTTGCAAACCCTCAGTCCCATCTCTCTCCACTGAGATGGAAATGATTTGGAATAGTTGCAGGATTGAATTTCCTTCACTTATTTTTTCATTTGAGTTTTCATCAGTATTACAATTTTCCCCACTATAACATCTTCAAGCTTCATTACAGCCATGGAAATTTCTTTCAAATTCTCATCAAAATCCCTAACTACCCCTTTAACACCGACAAGACAGACACCTAAACTAGAGTTGAAATTTGGTATTTGATGAGAGATATGTTCTATTTGATCCAAGCACCCATCTAACACCGAGCCATGAGAAACTAGTTGTTGAACAACTGCAATCAAACTTTCCATTTGGTCTCACATCCATCGCATCCAATTGCAAAAATTGTGAATGCTTTCTTGAGCAACACTGACTTGCTCATCAAGATCCTTAATCGTTTTTTTTTAATATCCATTATCACATTGTCGCCCCAATTCCTGTCAATATCGCCAATACTGATGTCGATCCTACCACTTAAGAAGTATAATAACAAGTTCAAGTTGAAGCAACTTCCAAGATAAACAAAATTCTCAAACCAACCATGGTTCACACTTAAAAGAGCAGAGTTATTAATAGACCAACTAGTAGGAAATAAAAACACTTCCTTGCTACCATTGAACAACTCCGAAGAAAAAATAGAACTCATATCCACACATTCAAAGAACAAACTCCCTAGACTAATAACACCATCGGAATCTTCCAAGACCTTAGTGTATCAAACCTGGAAAACAAAGGTTAGATCTAAGCCACTGCGACAAAGAAATACCTAAGAATGAGATCCCAGATAGATAACGAACATAACATAATTAATCTTATCTCCTTGTTTAAAGGAGAATGTAGAAGAGTTCCCATTATTCCTCATCACCATTCCAATGGAAAGAACCTCCCAAAGATTGAAGACTCCAAAACCACGGACAAAGAAACAATGTCCACCACAACTTACAAAACATTGTATCTTCCCATAGCCTCAACTCACTCTGCTATAGACAAGATTAGAATCAACAAAAGAGCACTCCATACCTCCATAAGTAAAATAAGACTAATCAAGAGTACCCCCACACCAACTAACTGTAAAATAGGTTATGCGATCCTTTGAAATATGAGCTTCATCACCAACAAAGAAGCCTTCCAACCTCCACATGTCATCCATCGTTATCACACTATTGACACCCTCTTGCATCCAAATTTGAAAATTAAATAGGTGAATTATCATCATTAAATTCCAAGGAACAAACATTAGGGGAGGCAACAATGTTGGATTGGACCCCTTTTTCAATTAAATCTCCCCAAGGAATATGAGAGGGTTGATTAGCTAATACGTCATCTAGGGAGTTATTCTCTCTTTGAACATGAAAGAGCCGGAGTGACTAAAATTGATGGAGGGAACCCATAATGCATTTATGAAGTCTTCTATCAATTTGATCCATTATATCTTGGCAATGCCTAGTTTCACAAAGGATGAGAAATGAATCAGCAACCACCAACAAGATAAGAACTCCTTTAATAAGAGATAGCTTCAGGCCTAAGAACAAAGCATAACGCATTGTCTGGTTATTGGTGCCAATCCCTAAACCACAAGCATAGGTCTTTACTATATTCCCTCCATGGTAAAAAAGGACACCCCCCTGCACCAACCACCACAAAATGATTTTGAGAACTCAACAAGGGATGGTTATAACTATATCATGTCAATGAATATCATGCTTTGAGTTTTGTTGGGGTCATTCTAAAGCTTGGTAATGTTTACATGTACATATTTATTCTACAGAATTGATTTTCCAAACTGGGTTTCATATTCTAATGATACTTAACTATTTGTATCGTTTTTGCGTTGTGGATGAAGTAATCCCTTTCCTTGGGGTATGACCTCTCTTATAATCCTCCATGTTAAATTTTTGAGTTATGATTTCAAATTAATCATGAGTATTAAGGGTTCTCCATCCTTGATAGGCTCTCACCATGTTCATGGGCGATGACATCCATGTTTAAAACCCGTAACATGTGGTACAAAGGTTTGTGTGTAAGTTGTTTCTTTAGAACCCGTAATAATGTCATGGGGACAAAGGTTATAACCCCATAGATAGTCCATGTCCTATCCAAGATCGGGTAAGTGGTATTGGGGGGTGTGACAGTGGTATCAGAGAGAAGGTTGCAACACTTAGGTTGTTTGGGCCGAATCCATGTTTACGAGAAGAAAAAACAAAGCTGCATAGCAGTGCATGTGCTTTCAATTTGATAAAATTTCCCATAATGGTAGTTCTCGAAATGCATGAACATGATAGGAGAACCAAGGGAAATAGAAAATATCTAAAATCTACAATGAGACCGACTTATTTACAAAAATACTAAATGTGTATCATTTTATGTGTTATTATTGTGCGTAATAATTATTTTTGTAAATGCACAATGTTTGCAGTTAACGGTTTTGAATAGTTGTTGAATAGCTTTAACAGAGTACAACCAACAAAAGAAAATAATCCCAAGAGTGATGGTGACCATGAATGATGCCTAGGACCCTTATGAGCATGATTAGGACATACTTTGGGTGAATATGCAAGAGGAAAATGTTGAGACAGAGTCCATTGGGATAAGAGAGCATATCACTCCCGAGAATTTGGTTGAAACAATGAGAAGCTTCAATGAACGGTTGATCAAATACCAAGAAGAGAAAAACAAGATTAACAATGCCATCTTTGAAATCCTCACTGATATTCAACATCAAGCCAATATTGGATCCAATCCAAGCGATATCCATTAAACAAATGCAAAGAGTCATTATAAAATTCGCACTAATAAGAGGACACTGAGTCCAAGAAATGGAAGCACGGTGTGTAATGCATATTCATCGTAATCTTCTTTTAGAAGGACTTATGATTCAACACCAAGGCATACTTTCCGCAAGTTTAGCAAAATAAGGAGTTCTAAAGAATTCCACAAGGATAAATTAGAAAGTCTAGACCTCCCACATTCGATGAAGAAAATAAGACAAGTCAGGGAGCAAACCCATGGCTTCTTGGAATGAAGAAATACTTATGTATTCGTGACTATTATGACAATGAAAAGGATACAATCATTATTTATAACCTCAATGAACGAGCTTCGATCTGGTGGAAGCATCTCATGCAATAAAAAAGAACTAAGGAGAGGAGGATCAACTGGGAACGATTCCAAAGGTACTTCAAGAAGAAATACCTATCTGCTAGGTATTATGACAACAAGAGAAAAACGTTTCATGAGTTAAATTTGGGATAGAAGCCAATGGAAGAGCATGACCACAAATTCTTGGAATTGTTGAGGTGTGTGGGTTGCATAAAGAATGAAAGAGTCAAGATTCAAAGCTTCCTTGGAATTCTATCTCAAAATTCGAGAAAGAAACTGAATTTGTTAACCCTCCCAGTCTTGATGAAGCCAATAGAATGGACATGCATTGCTATGTGCAAATCAAAGGTAAGTTAGAACTTAACCTAGCATGGAAAGGGAAGTAAAAGGGAAGGTTAAAACAAAGGAAAGGTGGATTCAAATCCCCATTTATAAATCAACCAAGGCAGCCAACACGAGGTGGAAATAAACTAGTAGTAGCAGCAAAAAAGGACCCCTTCGGTGTTGGGGTTGTGGAGGAAATCACATGTAGAGGAGCTGTCAACATCAAAGAGAGAACCCTCGAAATTTGCACAACTTAGAAGAAGCAACTGTAGTGGAGGATGTGGCAAGGGAAACTCCTTGAATTTATGTAGCGTTAGATATCCTCCAGGTAGACCATCAAGCAGTAGTGGTAGAAGTTGAAGGTGAGATTGCTAAGCAATCTATTTATGTTTTGATAGATCTAGGATCTACTCATAGTTATATTTATCTAAAGGTGGTTGAAGATTGTTTTCTTAGAAAACTGCAACATGCTAAGTCTTGGATAGTCCACTTAGTCATTGGTACAAAGAGGAAGGTAAGTGGAGTGGTGATGAGTGTCCAATAGAGTTTAATTGACTCCTCACCAAAGTAAATATGAATGTATTGCCATTAGGATCTTATGATGCCCTCGTTGGCATGGATTGTGTAATGCACCATGAATTAATAATTTATTATTAATAATGCTGAAAATTTACTTTAACTATTATTTTTATTATTTTATTATTTTTTACAGAAAGTAAAGAATAAAACATTTTTTTTATTATTTAATAAAATATGTTGAAGGGGGTACAAAAGTGGATATAATTGTTAAAGAGTGTTTTCTGACCCACAAGAGGAAAAGACAAGTGGTTGAAGACACTGAGTGAGAGCTCATGATGCAGGAGGCATCATCCCCAAAAATCAGGTCACAACCCCTAGTTGATTGCTAAAGAGCAGGAGGCTCATAAATGGCCAAGTCCTAGGAAAAATACTATATATTAGTATGTCCATGAGCAACAAGGGGCTAGCATTCGATGGGGATTGAATCTGAGAATGCAAGAGATGGCGCATTGAAGAATTTTTCTCTTATGGTTCAACAAACAAGCTCGAGGGTTTTGGAGCAGGTAACTTGGCTGCTCCAGGAGTTTGGTTGGGAGGAACAACTTTTCCACTTTTGTTTTCCCAGCAATGGTGCCAAGTTCTAAGTCTATATTTCTTTTGTACATTTATAGTAGCATGATTTATTTATTCTATATCTAGACATGTTAAGTTAAAACCAAGTATAAATCGATTAGTCTAGCTTATTTATCAAGTTCATATTTTATTATGTTGATTTTAAACATGATTGATTTAATTATGTTGATTATAAACATGTTATTTGATTTTTGGGTTTTTCTTTTACGGATTATATATTGGAAATCGAAACTTAGCACTTAATGGATACGTATCGAATTATTTCAAATCTTCCTATGCGACTGATTTGCTAATGCACTTCTGCATTCTGTATCTATATTATTTTTCTAGTTTGTAATTTTAAAACTAATGGGAGATAGAATATATAGGCCCTCGATGGCTTCCACGTTTCATAAAAAACCAGTGTTAAACCAGTAAGGGAATGGGAGTAAGTCCATTCAATTGGCGCCCAAACCCTATCAAGTAATAACTATGAATTTTATAGAACCTTTAAATACATTGTCGAAGCAGAGGCTGCAGGGTAAAACCCTGGGGTCTACAAAAACACATATAATTATTTATGAGCACTTATCTTAAAAGTGGGTTGGGGCTACCATCTCGACCACACTTTCACATTTCAGCTTTACCTGCAACCAGAGCGTTGAGGGTTGGTTTTATGCATCTACAAAAACTATAATAAAAAGAAGAAGTTAGTATTTAAGGGTGGGCATGCTTACCTTGTCGTTTAAAAATGCAGGCCTCGGAGGAGGTGACCCTGTCGCCTCCCTCTCTAGCGCCTTCACCTGCACATAACAAGTTACAGTGAGAAAAAATAATAAACAATTTTTTTGAGACAGATGAACGAGGGAAACTTTGGTTCAAAAACCCTTACCTTGGCATTTTGTAGAGAGGGTCGGTGGTCATCTCCTCCGGAGCACCCTTATCCCTCCTCTTCCTGCAAACATAAGCAAAAAGAAACACAGTCAATGCTGAATGTTGGTTATTTACCAAGTAAAGTGCAATAGTGATGCTTCAATAAAAGTTTTACATATTAGTCAGGAAGTGTCGAACGACGAGGTCATGGCAAGTCTGATTGGGCACAAACATTGCAATGCAGCCACTGGAAAAGAGGGGGAAGCCTGTGAACACCTCAAAAAAAAAAACCTTCATGCTGTTAGAACATGCATGCACAAGAAAAAACCTTACACTCCTCAGTTGTCTTCATAGCAGAGCTCTTCGGCTCTCACTGGTATCACAGAACATCAAAAAAGCATAATTGTTCCACCAAAAGTGAGCAGAGTTTGGCTCTGCCATCCCGGGCAAAACAGACAGGACAAATGAGGTTTCAAACAGCCTCCAAACAGATTAAACCACTGTAAAAACCCTAGCTGTAGATTGGGACAGATGGACAATGGACATGGAGTTTACCAACTACGTGGAAGGCCTGGTTGCATTGTCAACTCGCAACAAGGACACACTTTTAATTATCCAATTCAACCAAGTACAAAGTGAAATAACTCCCAGCGAGTTAATCATTGGCCTTAATCATTACAAATAAACCATACGTTATAACTCGAGTTTGCAACCTTGTCATATCGTTGAAATCCTTGGCATAATGCCAAATGTTTATTTTCATAACAAGAACCTTATCCATCGCTTAAACCACGGTATATTCAAATATTCCAAAAACCACAACTTATCGTGGATCATGGGGTAAGGCATGCCACATTTAAAAACTATATGTTATACATTTTCACCAAACAAAATATTGTAACAAACCTTGAGACTTTATATTAAGTTAAAACAAAGGTTTGCCATATGGGCATGCCATATGCTTTTACAAATCCCAAGCCATGGTGCTTAAAGGGATGGACCATCACACACCATAGCTTGGGTTATGGCAAGGCTTAAGGCCTTTCAATTTATATGTTAACCAAATTATTACATAAGTATGGGGTCAAGGCTATGAATAGTCTCCCCAAGCCTCAAGGCAAATAAAACCTTACAAAAAGTAATCAATTAAAAACGAAGTAAACAGAAAACATCACCTACGTGGACATGGTTGAAGGTTCCGGAAAGAAGCTAGCCACTGTCATATTCAACAGAACCTATCATAACAAACAAGATAAGAATATTAAAACTTACAGAAGTAAATCATGAGAAATCTACTAGTAAATACAAAATCAAGGCATGTATTTTTATTTTTATTTTGCAATTCTGAGGTGTGTTACAGATTGGTTGGAGAGGCATAGAGTCAAGGTGGACTGTTATGGAAAATTTATTGAATGCATTGATGAAGAGGGAAGGCCAAGATTGGTGAAATGGATTCCCAAGCTAGTATTCGTAAGGCAGATCTCATCCTCGTAGTTAAGAAAAATTGTAAGAAAGGTTGCCAGCTGTATGCAGCCCATGTATTCAATTCCCTATAAGACAAAGGCCCCATGATAGAATACTACCATTTGTTGCAATAGTTTCATTATGTATTTCCAAATGGATTTCTGGGACTGCCACTGAAATGGAACATTCACTTCACCATTAACCTCGTCCCAGGTGCAGCACCAATCCATAAAGCTCCTTAAAGGATGATCACTCCAGAGATGGTAGAAATGAAGATGCAACTACAAGAATTGATGGGTAAGAAGTATATAAGACCCAATGTATCTCCTTGGGGAGAATCTATGTTTTTTATCAAAAATAAAGATGTCACCTTGAGGTTGTGTACTGATTATAGACAACTCAATAAAGTGACAGTAAAGAGTAGGTACCCCTTACCCAGAATTGATGACTTGTTTAATTAAATGAAGGGAGCTAAAGTGTTTTCCAAAATTGATTTGAGGTCAAGTTATCATTAGGTGAGAACAAACGAAGAAGACATACACAAGACCACGTCCAGCACAAGATATGACCATTGTGAGTTCACAGTGATGCCATTTAGTCTCACCAACACACCCGCCACATTCGTGTGCCACATGAACAATGTATTCAACAAGTATTTGGACCAGTTCGTGTTGGTATTTTTAGATGATATTCTTGTGTACTCCAGGAACAAAGAAGAGCTTGACGAACACTTGAGAATGGTATTGCAGGTTCTTAGAGAGCATAAACTATATGCCGAGTTGAGCTAGTGCATTTTTTATCAACACAAGGTATAGTATTTGGGCCACATAATTTCAGAGGAAGGAATTGCAATGGACCCTTAAAAGATTGAAGCTATAATGAATTGGTATACTCCAAAGAATGTTGTCGATGTTAGATATTTTATGGGTATTGTAGGATATTACAAACTATTCATTGAGGTATTTTCTAAAATCACCCATCCAATCACATCACTATAGAGAAAAAATGTGAAGTTTGTGTGGGCTGAGAAGTGTGCAACCAGTTTTCAGCGATTGAAGCACCTGCTTACTCATGCCCTTGTTTTGAAGATCGTTGACACAAGCAAGGAATTCACAGTGTGTACGAACACGTGCATCAAGGGCCTAGGAGGCATGCTTATGTAGAACACGTTTGTAATCTGCTATGAGTCACAAAAATTGAAGGAGCATGAGAGGAACTATGCAACTCACGACTTGGAATTGGCCACCATAGTGCACACACTCAAAATGTAGAGTGCCTGTTGGGAAGGATATTTGAGCTTAGAACATACCATATGGATTTAAAATATTTATTTGACTATCCAATCTTAAATTTCAAGCAAGCCAAGAATTTGGAGTTCCTATATGAATTTGATTTTGAATTAAATGAGTGAAAGGCAAGGAGAACAAGGTTGTTGATGCCCTCAACATAAAGTTTCATGCAATGAATTTAAGCATATGTGAATCAAAATTGAAGACAAAAGTCCTTAAATCCCAAAGCAAGGATGAAGCCCATCTCCAGATAAAGGAAAAATTGCAGCAAGGAGATCCAGATGGAAAGTGCACAGGTTATTGGCTCAAAGAGGATGGTCTTCTTATTTATAAAGGCAATTTGTACATTCCTAATCGTGTAAAGTTAAAGAAAATAATCATCGATGAAACACACTAGAAGCCATACTCAGGATACCCAGGATACAAAAATACCATAACAACAACAAGGAAGTGGTATTTTTGGCATGGCATGAAGAAGGATATAGCATAATATATCTCTAGGTGTCAGTAGTGCCAGCAAGTCAAGGGGGTGCTTCAACATCCAACAGGGTTGTTATAGCCTTTTACCATTCCATAATGGAAGTGGGAAATAATTTCTATGGACTTTATAACAGGGTTATTATAGCCTTTTTCCATTCCATAATGGAAGTGGGAGGTAATTTCTATGGACTTTATAACATGTTTGTAAAGGACAATAAGGAAGCATGATTGAATCATGGTTATGGTGGACAAGCAAAGACAACACCTTTTATTCTGATTAAGTCTACTAAAAAAGCAAGTGACGTAGTAGGTATTTTCATGAATAAAGTATTCAGATTGCATGGGTTACCCAAGGAAATAATTTCAAACAGAGATGCAAAGTTCACATCGAATTTTTGGAAGGATTGTTTCAGGAGTTGGGGACTCAATTGAATTTTAGCACAACATATCATCCTCAAACCGATGGTCAGACTAAAAGATTGAATCAATTCCTTGAAGATATGTTACAGATGTATGTAACAGACAAGCCATCCAAGTGGGAATATTACCTACACTTGGTGGAATTTGCTTACAACAATGGACATCAAGCCGCACTAGGAATGAGCCCATTTGAGGCATTATATGGCAATGAATGCATAACTCTAGTGAGTAGGGGTAGTTCAATAATCCGAGTAGTGCTTGGGCTGGAGATGCTCTAGGAGATGGAACAGGAAGTAGGAAAGATCCAGTATAATTTAAAGGCAGCACAAGACATGTAGAAGAGTTATGCAGATTTAAAAAGGCTGCATAAGGAATTCAAAGTAGGGGATCATGTTTACTTGAGAGTTAAACCCAAAAAAGGTTCCATGAAATTGGGGAGTTGTGCCAAGCTAACACTCAAATATTGTGGGTCGTTTGAATCCCTTGATAGAATAAGACAAGTTGCATATAGGATTTCATTTCCTACTAATATGAGAGTGCATAATGTTTGTCATGTTTCTTTGCTTAAAAGGTATGCACATGACCCTAATCACATAATTGATTGGAATGTAATTCAGGTGGAACCCAAGGGAGAGTTCGAGGTAGAGACTATGTGCATCCTTAGTGAGAAGGTGACATTGCTAAGGAACATAACCGTCAAGAAGGTGAAGGTGCAATGGAAGCACCTTGGACCAAATGAGGTTACCTTGGAGTTGGGGGATGCCATGAGAGAGGCATATCCAATTTTGTTCAATTTTGAGAACAATGAGGACAAGATTGTTCTTAGGGGGAGGGAATTGTAATGCCCCCATTTTGAACCCTATTGTATACATTGGTTTGTAATGTGAATATTGTGCATATGCGATGTATGGTTCATAGCATGGAGCTCAAGGCCAAAGCCCCACTATTGAATGTCCAAGTTATAGAGGAGAGTATTGTGTATTTTGCATCCATGTGCAATGTAGCCACATGTAAATGTTTGTAATATGAAATAAAATGTCCAAGGCTAGCTATGCAAGCAACAACGAATCAAATTGGGGTTGTGAGCATTATCCACTAGGGAAAGGTGAGTGTGTGTGGGAGAGTCAACCCTTTAATGTCGAGTGTCACCTTCAGAATTCAAGAAGGTATCCTTGCCACCCTTAACTATGTTATAAGAGAGTAGTTGGAAAGGGGCTCCTATGTTTAATGGACCATGGGATGAGTTCAACGATGGTATGGCCAAATATGGGCTGAATTTATGGAGCCGCATACAAGTACAACAGAGACCCACATCCCATTGACCCTGAACCCAAGAAGGAAGTCACAAGTTATCCTTCAACTGGAGCATGTGTAGAAGAATGCCAATTTTTTTTGCCTGCATGATCGTTGTATATCTAGAAATGATTATGGTGGAATTGATTTCCTAAGCATAAGCCAAGTGGAATAGCGTTGCAATAGGTATATGTGGAGTGGATTGTTTAATTTGGTGAAGGCATGAGATATCGGTTGGTGGTAGCAGTTTGGATTGCCTTTGCTTGTCCCGAATAGCACCAATGGAGAGGTGCACCCGAGGCACTGTGTAGTAGAGAAGGGGACCTTCCTTGGGTTGAGTGTGGTAAGTGATAGGGGTGCCAAGGCTGGAAGAATCTGATTGAGATTTCCTATAGCTCTGTGATTGAGTTCATTGGTTTAACAATCAGTGTTTTTATCTATTGAGGGTTGATAAACCCAGTTGTATGATGCCTTAGCATGAGTGTATGTTGTACTGATGCGAGTGGGCCTAAGTGTCTCCTTAGTGGATAACCCATCCCAGCTTGGGGGTGGTTTCTCAGCTGAAATAATACAAGTTGGTCAAAGACCTATGGTTGGGTGGAACATTGACCTCACATAGCTAGTTGCTTAGGTGATTTGCCATTGAAAATATAAGTGTTTTGTTGTTTACAAATGCTCATAGTTGCTATGTGTGGAATGGTTATTGTTCATATGGACTTGAATGAAATAGTAGTTTGAATTATGCAAGAGAATGTTGTTCATTGATTGGAAATGAATTATAACTATGTATGAGTTTTTTTTTTGCTTGTGATGAATAATTTAGTTCATGCATGGATAACACCTTAAATTGTTGTGTTTCTAGGGGTGAATGTCTAGATTGCATTGCATATGTTTTAGTAGTCTCAAGAAGATCTAATAGGGATACCGAAGGCTTGAATCAATGCCTAAGTCATATGCTTGAATCGACTAAGTGATTAATCCCCCAAGTTGAAAGAACCTTACAGAGTTCCGCGGCCAAATTAGCCGAGCCAAATTCAAAGGCCAAAAGTGAATAATTGGATAAGTGTTGAACATAGTGTGGAATGTTGACTTCTAACTTTTGATGTCATTAAGGTGGAGTGTTGACATTAGAGTCAGGAAATCAAGGTGTTTTTGCTATAGTTCTTCTATGTATGTCGACTTCCAACTCCCAACATTGGGAAGGTAGAGTGTCGACGTTAAACTTGGGAAGTCGAGGTGATTTGTTATAAAATATGGTATGATGTCAAATTTTGACTCCCGATGTTAGGAACATCAGATTCGAAAGGTCAGGGGTGATTTTGTTGGAAGTCGTGGTGTAATGCATAATTTTGACTCCTGACATCAGGAAGGTAGAGTGTCGATGTCAAAGTCAAGAAGTTGGTGTGATTTCATGGAAGGATATTTTGAAGTGTTGACTTTCGACTCTCAATGTTGGGAAGGTTGAGTGCCAATGTCAAAGTCGAGAAGTTGAGAGTTATTTGTTGGAAAATTATTCATGTTTTCGAATTTTGACTCTTGATGTTGGAAATGTCGGAGTCAGGAAGTCAGGATGGATCGTGGAGTCCCTTGTGAAGTGCCGACTTTCGATATTGGAAGTATTAGAGTCGGTAAGTCAGGGAGAAATTCACTAAGGAACCGTTATGTGTCTCGACTTCTGACTCCTGACGTACAGAAGGTAGTAGTTAGAGTCGGGAGGTCGCGGTTTGTTCGTTGAATTTTTAAATGTGGTCCCAAATTTCGATTCCTGATGTATGGAGAATAGTAGTAGGAGTCAGAAAGTCAAGAATGGTTCATTAATAGGCCAGTTTTACATTCTGTCTTTTTCAATTTTCGATTTCCAACGTCGAAACAATTAGAAAGGCTTGTAAATGTTGGAAATGTGGAATTGGATAGTCGAGATTGGGTATATAATAGTCGAGATGGATTATAACTGTTAGATTTGGTTATCAGATGAATTTAATGACCGAATAAGCAAGAGTAAGGATTAATTAGGCAATCTAGTGTCAAAACCCCAAATTTTCATAAAAATTTTAAATTTTGAAAATATATAAAAATATTGAGAATGTGGTCTGCTAACAGTTATCTAAAAGAGAATTGGTTACCAGATTAGTTAATAAATAACCTTAATTAAGTAACTTAGCATTCTACTTTGATGCAAAGTTAGGTTTATTTTGTGCAATAATTTATCTTCCAGTTTGCTAATGAGTTTTTAATTTGCGACAAGTAGGTGGAACTGTCTTGGATTCTGGGGCTTACTTAGCTTTTAAGCTAACACAGAAAGCTTACTGTCCTTACAGGTTTACAAGTATGAATGATCGAGTAACGCGCTTCTAATTCCATAAAGCATTCAACTGTAATTCAATATGCAAAATAAAATGCTCGGTAATAAAATGTTACATATCACTCTAATTCTATGAGGTAAAACGCGTAGTTTGTTTCTTCAATTATTTTTGTCAATGATATAAATATAGAAGAGTTTCTTTCTTATATGTAAATAGCGACAGTATTTATTCTCTTGGTTCACCATTAAGTTAATTTCACCTTGAGTGTATAATCTATAAAGCTGCAATGATTGTATAAACAATATTATACGTCATCATCTTAAATATTAGTATAAGCAACTGTTGGTTACTCATCTTCTGTAATGAAGATTGTTGCCTATAAGGTTCTAAACATTACAATACAATACCATGTCCTAAGATCTTAGAGTTTAGTGGGATGATTCCACTCCAGTTTCTTATTTTATTTTATAGTACTTCTTTTGGATTAAGCCTCTATCAATTCTTCAAGAGAGATTGGTTTATTAACTCATGCAAGTACTAGACAATTTTAAAAGATTATCTTACTAATTAAACATGGTGCACTAATAGCACTTGACATGGTTAGTAAAATAATCAAATGTCATAAATTCTTGTTGATCTGAGCTATGTACAGGATTCATAGCCATCATCTGAGTAATTGCCACCCACTGATCTATAATTTTTATGATATTCAACGATACCTACACAAATTATCTTGTTTATAATGTATTCAAGTTTACCAGTAATTCTGGTTATAAACAGATAAGATTTATGATGTTCATGATCCTAATTAAAACTACGTTCTATAACATTGTCAAGTCACAACATAAATGTTGGTGACAATATGATTAGCTATTCAAAGTTTGTTAGTAATACTTTATTATCATAGTTTGGCTAAGAGAAGAAATAGCCTTTTTCTTTGCATCTCCTAAGTATCATAAGATTTACTTTATTTACCAAGTTTCGATAGCTCAAGGCTTATCGACGGTTCTAACTATACTATTTATGCTATGACTAAATGGATTTTCCACTAGTGGAGAACTAACTCTTTTATGCATAAATATGCTTGGGAAAAAATATCAATTATGATATTACATCCATTTAATGATTAACAACAAGCTTAATGTGAATAAATATATAATTATATAGTTCATAAACTAAAGTTTTCAAGCCTAAATACTTCGAATAAGTATACACATGACATACTTTGGATATGTATCAACCAAAAAATACCTTGGCATGAATATGGTCTTTTTTATGAGGTTCGTTGATTTCATGGTCAACCATAAGCTTGATATAAATTAACGTTGATTTGTAAAGTGTATATTATAATTTAATATGGAAGAGAATGACACGTTGGTCCACTCCATCGATTGGTTTATATGTAATGTCTTGTGTATATAAGACTTTGAAATTGCCTCGTCCTAGAACCATGCAATGCCTATAACATAAACTTGGCAATGATTTGAGGTTTCATAGTTTTAAACCCACACAACCGAAGGTTGACCTCCATGAGCATGTAGAACCTTTGTATGATTACCATATTATAAGACTATGCATAAATTACATTTTAATAATTGAAAATCATTTGCATGCAGGGACTATGGATTCGACCCACTGCATGGTTGAATTATTGTGATACCATGTGGTTCCTTCTCAGCCAAGTGTTGGGAGTATAAGGGATTACAAGCCCTACTCTTTGTCATTCTTCTCCGTTATTGTCGGCCCTCCGGGCCGCTCTGCAACTGTGTCTTGGCTGCCATGCGAGCTCTGTGTCTTAGTTTGTAACATTACATCTACCCTCGTATTCCTTGAATCCTTGCTGCATTGTGAGTTTACCCTGCAAAAGTTTAAAGAGAGCCGTGACGTTTTTCATACAGCTTGGACTGTGTGTAGTTTTCTTGGGTCGCCCCTCCATGGCTTGCTTGTTGGGAAAGTTTAGAGGGTTGTGAGTTATCATGGCAATGATTTGTTAAAGACCATGACTAAACTTACGGCCTGGTCTGTCACAGGGTTTGTGAGAGCGTGTTCTTATGCTTCGGTTTGTGACAGTTTTGAGCTCTACTGTCCGCTTCTTGTTTGGTCGTTACTCCATTCTCCTTGTTGCTGCTAGCAGTGGTTTGCACTTGTTAAAACACGTTTCTGTCACAAGAGAGATGAAGGGTTTACTTTTCGTCTTGCTGGTGGCGGCGCTCCTGTTTGTTGGTGGCTACATTACCCTTGTTCCCATGTAAGAAAGAACTCTCTTAACAGTTTTTAAACTTACATTTCACTTAGTTTTCATTATAATGCAAGAATATTAACGTTGTGGTTTCTTATTTACAGATGATGGATGACATTTCTACTTAGTGCTGGTGCAATGAATTGTGTCGGCTTCTTGGTTACTGTAATCCCTGGTCAACCCATGGCAACCCATACTTGTTTGTTTCTAAAAGGAACATTTTTGGTTGGAAGTCGTAGCTTGTGAATAACCCTTATGGTTTACTGTTTCTTGGTTAGCTTGTTTAGTTTTATGAAACCCTTGCTGTTAGCAGGGTTTTCCGGTTTATACCGTGACTTGTAAAAAAAAATTTTACTAGCTTTGTGTACAGTTATGTGAAGAAGTATTTACGGCCTGTCAAGCCATTTTTTGTTTAATTTTGAAGTAAAGAGATTCGTCTCTCCTGAGCTCAGACTCGGTTATTTTGATGCTCTAAATGTAATTTTTGTGCACTAGGGTTTCACCCTATTTCGAGTGTGTAAAGATATTTTTACTGTTTCAATTATCTTCCATTAAAATATAATATTATTGTCTGTTCTGCTATTTATTTTTATCATAATAATTGTTAATAAGCTCAGTTATTCGAGCAAAGTTAAATTTTGTTAGTAACCTGTGTATAAATAATTTCTTAAATTATTCTGTAGGTTAATTTAATAATACATGTTAAATATTTGTTTGTTACAGGTATTAAGTGGTTATACTTTCATTGTTATTTTCTTCTCTGTCCTTATAGGACTGTAATAATGTTTTATAGTTAATGTTTTTAGAAAACTAAATAATCCAAATCTTTGGATTAGTGCTTATCTGATTATATTGTTATTTATTAAGAGAAGGAGGAAAACTGCGTTACGTTAGATTTTATCTCGATGTTTCGAACCACAAAGTAGGGTTCATCATCAGGAGAAAAAATCTCCTGATGATGAACCCTACTTTGTGGTTCGAAACGTCGAGATAAAATCTAACGTAACGCAGTTTTCCTCCTTCTCTTAAAGATACCCACTGCGTAGTAGCATGAACAGCTATATTGTTATTATTCATAAATTACAATGTTTATGCTATAAATTTTAATGTTAAAATGTTAGTACGATAATTTATATTGTTTAATATTATAAGGGTTTCAACCCTGTACATTCTTTTATAATTAATTTTTGTTTAGCTTTTATTTAAATGAATTTTCTCATATATAAATAATATTTATTAAATATTATTTAACATTATAATCAGTCTATTTGATAAGTACCTAAATAGGTTATGTTATTATTCTTTGATACATTTTTATAATTGTTATTCTTAGTTTAATCATAATAAGGACTATACTAGAATTACCCTACTTGAAATATGAACTTTTGTAGAAATAGTTAAACAGTATGTATAATAAAGTAACTCTGTAAAGTGACTTGATTCTTTCTTCACAGAAATAAATGAATATTTGTCTAAGTTTAATATTTTTTCCTATGTGACAAGTTAGTAGTTTCATTTTGCAGAAATTTAGTTCTGAATAAGATAAATAACCTATTTACAATAATCAACATATTAAAGAAATAAACTTGTTGTTTTGAAAAGCATTATGTATACTTCTTTGCTAGCATTCCTAATACATTAGTCGGCTTTTTAAACCATAACTTTATTAAACAAAATAGTATCCTTTCCAGAAAACATCTATATACAGAAATAATTTACTCCATTGTTCTGGAATACAAAATAACTCTACTCAATCCAGGTTTCTATCATATTTTCATCTATCTTAAACACACTACTTGCGTTAGAGTACGATTTGGTTTATCCAGATGGGGAAAAACACGGGTAGGATTATCTCATTCAATTACAGTTTCATCATTCAACAACTAACAAATTACAAATTCTAACAATGCATTACATAACATATAAATATTACATAATTCATTCATTCTCAAAAAATAAACTTTAACACAACAATAAAAGACAGTAAAACCTGTTTTTAAAGCTGGACGACAACAGCGTTGGGAGGTTGTTCCTCCCTACCAACTCCTGGAGAGCACTCAAACAACGTCTTCTCAGGACCCCCGAGCTTGTTCCTGGTCTCCTTGGCTGGGACTGGGTGGAGCAAGCAACAAAATACTGGTCCAATGACTTAGTACAACTCTGCACTCAACAGCAAGATCTTTCAGCTGAATAGCTGTACTAAATCATTCTCTGCAATTTACCTCTCAAACACTTTCCAAATATTTCCTTCCCAATGAAATCCTTGAAGTACATTCACCGGAATGATTCTCTTCTTGGAATGAGCAGCCTCAGCTCTCTTCAATGGGATTTTTTATTAAGATTGCCTAGGTCTTTTTGGGTTAGTTGTCATTAATTGAGCCACCTGCTTTGATCCCACTTTCTTGGGGGATCATGACCCCAAATATAGGGAGGTTTCCACTTGCAACATTGGAAGTGTTTGAGGATGCCGCCACTTGTCCATTTGCTCTCCACCCAGTCTCCTCCACCAACTTGACCAGTAAACACTCTTTTAACAACTCTCCCAAGCTATTGTCTCCACTTTTTATTTATTTATAATTAAAATATTCATAATTACATTCAACATCCTTGACTCTACTGAGTCATCAGTTACAACTTTAACATAAATTTTAACATAATGTCTTGGAATAAAATCAAATATGATAATACTATTTTACAAAATTGGGGCATGTGACATACACACCCCCTTAGAATATAACATCGTCCTCGATGTTATTTATTCTTCATCCTCAGAATTCCCCTAGAACATAATTGGATATGCATCTTGCATTTTACTTTCCAATTCCTAGGTGGCTTCCTCTGGACTAAGATGCTTCCATTGCACCTTTACCTGTCCAATGGTGCGGTTCGGAAGTGTAATCTCCCTCCTCTCGAGGATACAATCCGGTTCCACCAGAAAATCCCCTTCTGGTTCCACCTGTACATCATTCCAGTTAACAACATGAGTAGCATCATAAACATATTTCTTTAAAATGGAAATGTGAAAAACATTATGTACTCTTAAATTTGGTTGTAATGCTAATTGATAAGCTACTTGTCCAATCCTAGACATAATTTCAAATGGGCCACAGTAACGAGGTGCCAATTTTGCACAACTCCCCAATCTTAGAGAGCTCTTTTTGGGCCTTACCTTGATGAATACATGTTCACCTACCTGAAACTCCTTTGGAGTTCTTTTTAAGTCTGCTTGACTTTTCTGCCGATCCTGTGCCACTTTTAGATTTCCCTGCACTTGTTTTACAATTTCTTCCATTTCTTTTAACAGTTCTGGACCTAATACCAATCTGCCTACTGGATTACTCCAAGAGATAGGAATATTACATTTCCGTCCATATAAAATTTCAAAAGGACTAAATTTGGTCGATGTCTGATAATTATTATTATAAGCAAATTCTACTAGATGTAAATAATCCTCCCATTTACCTGGCTGATCTTTCACATACATTCTTAATAGATCTTTCAGTACCTAGTTTACTCTTTCCGTTTGTCCATCTATTTGAGGATGGAAAGAAGTGTTGAAATTTAATGTAGTGTTTAACCCTTTAAACAAGGACTTCCAAAAGTTTCCTATAAACTTAGGATCTCTATCTAAGATTATGACTTTTGGGAATCCATGCAAGCGAAAAATCTGTTTTAGAAAAATATCAACTATGTTGGCAGCTTTATAAGTAGTTTTAACAGGTATAAAGTGAGCTGCTTTGCTTAACTTATCAACTACTACCATGATAGAATCATTTTGATTTTGATTTCTAGGCAGCCCAGTAATAAAATCTAGACTAATTATCTCCCATTTCCAGCTGGGGATGGGTAATGGCTGAAGCAAACCAGCTGGGTGTTGATGTTCAGTTTTTAGCTGTTGACATTCCAAACACCTAGCAATATATTCTACTACTTTAGTTTTCATATTTGGCCAGAAATATTCTTTTCTTAACATGGTGATAGTCTTTTGATAACCTGGATGACCTGAATATGGGGTTTTATAAATTTCATCCAGAATTAACAGCTTGATTTTAGGTACATTAGGTACATACAATCTATCTTTATACAGTAAAAATTCTTTTTCATTTAAACTGTAACCCTTAATTAAGTTTTCTGTTGGATTTTCTTTAACTTTAGCTTGCAAATTCTAGTAAATTTCATCTTGTTCTATTCCTTCTTTAAGCTGTTCATCTAAGTCTAAAACATAGGTACTGATAGTTGCTGCAAAATTCAGCCTTGCATTCCTACTTAATGCATTAACAACTTTATTTTCTTTACCTTTTATATGCTGAATTTTGAAATCATACTTGCTTAAGAAAGCTAACCACCTAGCTTGTGTGGCATTTAGATTAGGCTGATTTAAAAGATACTTCAATCCTTTATTATAAGTCATTAAAACAAATTTTCTGCCAAGTAGGTGATGTTGCCACATCTTTAAGGCGTGTATTACAGCTGCTAGTTCCAGATCATATGTTGCATAATTATTTTCGTGAACTTTTAACTTTCTAGACTCATAGGCAATAACATGCCCTTCTTGAGTCAGAACACCGCCTAAGCCATCATTACAAGCGTCAGTGCACACCACAAATTCTTTATTAGGATCTACTATTCTTAAAATAGGTGCGCTGGTTAATAAATTTTTTAACTTTTTAAAGCTTTCCTCACATTTCTGATTCCAGTCGAACTTTTTCCTTTCTTCTGCAAGGAAGTTATCGGATTTGCTATCCTTGAAAAACCTTCAATGAACCTCCGGTAGTAACCGGTAATGCCCATGAAAGATCGACATCCGTCACATCCTTAGGAATCGGCCAATCTTTGATTGCCCTTATCTTTTCAAGATCTACAGAAATTCCTTCCTTGGTCACTACGTGACCTAAATACTGAATCTTATCCTTGAAAAAATCACATTTACTAAACTTTGCAAAGAGTTGATGTTCTCGCAACTCTTGCAAAACAATTTTTAGATGTTCTTTATGTTCTTCTTCAGTTTTCGAATAGATTAGAATGTCATCGATAAACATGACTACAAACTTATATAAATACTTATGCATAACATTATTCATTAAACACATGAAGACAGCTGGGGCATTAGTAAGCCCGAATGGCATTACAACAAATTCATAATGACCATATCTAGTTCTGAAAGTCGTCTTAAAGATGTCTTCATCTTTAATCCTTATTTGATGATATCCAGACCTTAAATCTATTTTCGAAAACACCGTGGTTCTTTGTAGTTGATCAAACAGATCATCTATGCGGGGCAATGGATATCAATTTTTAATGGTCATCTTGTTTAACTGACGGTAATCTATGTAGAGTCGCATAGTTTCGTCCTTCTTCTTGACGAAGATAACAGGTGCCCCCCAAGGAGACACACTTGGTCGAATATACTTTTTATCAATTAATTCTTTTAATTGAGATTTTCATTCATTAAGTTCGAGTATATTCATTCGATACGGGGCTTTTGAACTAGGTACTGCACCCAATACTAGTTCAATGGTGAAATCCAATTCCCTTTTCGGAGATAATCCCAGAATCTCTTCTGGGAATACATCAACATATTCTCCTAAAACTGGTATGTCTTCCAATTTTAACTTATCTGTTTTAATTAAACTTTCCTCATCAGTTATTGTTACCGCGTAAGCTTTACATCCCTTTCTAACATCTCTCTTAAGTTATAAGGCAGAAATCTGCCTTATGGTAGTTTTTCTAGGAATCCATTTAACACTTACTGGTTTTTCATTGCTGTTTAAGCATATGAAAGTTTTATCATAACAGTTTAAAATTACTCTATATTGTTCTAACCAGTCCATACCAATCAGCAAATCATAAGAACCAAGTGGCAAAACATTAAGTTTAACAATAGCTTCAAATTTATCCATAACTAATGCACATTCTCTCACAAAACAAGTTACTTTTCTTTTAGCACTAGTGGCTAACTGAACTAACCATGAATTCTCAAACTTATCAACAGATAACTTACATTTTTCTACTATCCAAGGTGCAATATAACTGAGACTAGATCCTGGATCAATCAAAATAGTTACAAGGGTCTGATTTATCATACCTTCTACTTCCACCATGGAAGTCTGATATTCAGCTTGTCGATTCTCCAAAGCTGCGTTAATTCTGGGCATGGTCCTCGCTAGTTCCCAACAGTCATCTCCTCTTGTATGGTATGAATGTTGTTACCAGTCTTCTTCAGGTTTGGACAGACTGAAGCATAGTGTGGGCCATTACACTCCCAGGACTTGACATGCTCTTTGCGTTCAAAGCTCTTGGTAAAATTTCCATGATTATTTGCAAAATCTTTACCTTTGGAATTATTCTGGTTGTTAGGTGTAATGTTCTTATTTCCTTGGAAGTTCTTGTTATTAGGATAATTTTTGGCCTTATTGTTCTTGAAAATTCTGTTAGGCACAAAATCCTTCTTCTTTTGTTCAAACTGATTATTATTTTTCTTAGCTTTCCAGTTGGCCAAGCTTTCTTTCTTTCGATTTTGCTCAAAACAAAAGTTAGCTTTTCTCATAGCTTCTTTCAAGGTCTTTGGGTTATCATATTCAATTCTATCTTTAATATGATAAGGCAGACAACTAAGAAATCGTTGTACCTTTGGTTTCTCATCTACAAGCTATGGTACATACCTAAGTAGACTTAAGAATTTGTTGTTCAGATCCTTCATTGTCATTGATCCTAACTTCAGCTCATAAAACTCTTTGGCTCTCGCTTCATAATATTGTTCAGACATAAATTTCTTTTTGAAATACCTCTTATAGGTACTCCAGTTTACATTTTTCTCTTTTATGCCTT
Organism: Pseudotsuga menziesii; assembly: GCA_001517045.1. Lineage (NCBI taxonomy): Eukaryota > Viridiplantae > Streptophyta > Pinopsida > Pinales > Pinaceae > Pseudotsuga > Pseudotsuga menziesii. The sequence continues at coordinate 125,803 of LPNX010899290.1, forward strand.
AACTCTTTTCAAGTCCTGCCACCAAATGTCAGCCTTTCCTGAGAGGTTATAAATAGCCATTCTAGCCTTTAACTAGTTAGAATAGTTATATATTTGGAAGTACTTCTTCATCCCAGATAACTAGGATTCAGCTTCCTCCCCCTTCTCAGTCTCTCCATTAAAGGTTGGTGGTTTTATCTTTTTGAATTCCCCGGAAACTTCCTCATAAGGTTTGTATTTCCTCTTTTTAGTGTACAGATTATCATCACTACTGTCACTAGTAGTATGATAATTTCGTTGTTCACCAAACACTTCAGAAGACGAACTACTTTCAGTTTTTGTATGTTTCATCTTTTTGGATTTACGTTGATGACTGGTATCTTTTGATTCTGTTCTTCTACCCCTACCCTCAGTTTGAAACTTTTCAATTAGGATCTTATTCAGCTCTTCTTGAGCCCTCAGAATCCTTTCATTTTCTCGTTTTACAGACTCCGTTTCAGTTTTGAGGTCCTTTACAGTTTGTAACAATTCTGAAGAATTGGTATTTAAATCCTCTGGTATAGGATCTCTTGGTAGATTTCTTGTCTCAGTAACTGGAGACTCCTCCTCTGCATACTCTTCCAGCCTTTCCATACTTGCCTGTTAAACTTCAGAAAACAATTCTCTGTTGAATAACATTTAAAATAAAATACATCAGCATAATAATTTAATTTACTGTTTTCATGAAAGCTAGTTGGGCTTCATCAAGGTCTAGTGTTTGAACCTTGTGCTCTGATACCACATGTCAAAACCCCAAATTTTCATAAAAAAATAAAATTTTGAAAATATATAAAAATATTGAGAATGCGGTCTGCTAACAACTAATAGTTATCTAAAAGAGAATTGGTTACCAGATTAGTTAATACATAACCTTAATTAAGTAACTTAGCATTCCACTTTGATGCAAAGTTAGGTTTATTTTGTGCAATAATTTATCTTCCAATTTGCTGATGAGTTTTTAATTTGCGACAAGTAAGTGGAACTGTCTTGGATTCCGGGGCTTACTTAGCTTTTAAGCTAACGCAGAAAGCTTACTGTCCTTACAGGTTCACAAGTATGAATGATCGAGTAACGCTCTTCTAATTCCATAAAGCATTCAACTGTAATTCAATATGCAAGATAAAAAGCTCGATAATAAACGGTTACATATCACTCTACTTCTATGAGGTAAAACAAGTAGTTTGTTTCTTCAATTATTTTTGTCAATGATATAAATATAGAAGAGTTTCTTTCTTATATATAAATAGCGACAATATTTATTCTCCTGGTTCACCATTAAGTTAATTTCACCTAGAGTGTATAACCTGTAAAGCTGTAATGATTGTATAAACAGTATTATACATTATCATCTTAAATATTAGTATAAGCAACTACTGGTTACTCATCTTCTGTAATGAAGATTGTTGCCTATAAGGTTCTAAACATTACAGTACAATACCATGTCCTAAGATCTTAGAGTTTAGTGGGATGATTCCGCTCCAGTTTCTTATTTTATTTTATAGTACTTCTTTTGGATTAAGCCTCTGTCAATTCTTCAAGAGAGATTGATTTATTAACTCATGCAAGTACTAGACAATTTTAAAACATTATCTTACTAATTAAACATGGTGCACTAATAGCACTTGACATGGTTAGTAAAATAATCAAATGTCATAAATTCTTGTTGATCTGAGCTATGTACAGGATTCATAGCCATCATCAGAGTAATTGCCACCCACTGATCTATAATTTTTATGATATTCAACGATACCTACACAAATTATCTTGTTTATAATGTATTCAAGTTTACCAGTAATTCTGGTTATAAACAGATAAGATTTATGATGTTCATGATCCTAATTAAAACTACGTTCTATAACATTGTCAAGTCACAACATAAATGTTGGTGACAATATGATTATTTATGCAAAGTTTGTTAGTAATACTTTATTATCATAGTTTAGCTAAGAATGAAAATAGCCTTTTTCTTTGCATCTCCTAAGTATCATAAGATTTACTTTATTTACCAAGTTTCGATAGCTCAAGGCTTATCGACGGTTGTAACTATACTATTTATGCTGTGACTAAAATGGATTTTCCATTAGTGGAGAACTAACTCTTTTATGCTTAAAAATGCTTGTTCAAAAAATAACAATTATGATATTACATCCATTTAATGATTAACAACAAGCTTAATGTGAATAAATATATAATTATATAGTTCATAAACTAAAGTTTTCAAGCCTAAATACTTCGAATAAGTATACACATGACATACTTTGGATATGTGTCAACCTAAAAATACTTTGGCATGAATATGGTTTTTTTTATGAGGTTCGTTGATTTCATGGTCAACCATAAGCTTGATATAAATTAATGTTGATTTGTAAAGTGTATATTATAATTTAATATGGAAGAGAATGACACGTTGGTCCACTCCATCGATTGGTTTATATGTAATGTCTTGTGTATATAAGACTTTGAAATTGCCTCATCCTAGAACCATGCAATGCCTATAACATAAACTTGGCAATGATTTGAGGTTTCATAGTTTTAAACCCATGCAACCGAAGGTTGACCTCCATGAGCATGTAGAACCTTTGTATGATTACCATATTATAAGACTATGCATAAATTGCATTTTAATAATTGAAAATCATTTGCATGCATGGACTATGGAGTCGACCCACTGCATGGTTGAATTATTGTGATACCACGTGGTTCCTTCTCAACCAAGTGTTGGGAGTATAAGGGATTACAAACCCTACTCTTTGTCATTCTTCTCCGTTATTGTCGGCCCTCCGGGCCGCTCTGCAACTGTGTCTTGGCCGCCATGCGAGCTCTGTGTCTTGGTTTGCAACATTCCATCTACCCTCGTCGTCCTTGAATCCTTGCTGCATTGTGAGTTTACCCTGCAAAAGTTTAAAGAGAGTCATGATGTTTTTCATACAGCTTGGACTGTGTGTAGTTTTCTTAGGTCTCTCCTCCATGGCTTGCTTGTTGGGAAAGTTTAGAGGGCTGTGATTTATCCTGGCAATGATTTGTTAAAGACCATGACTAAACTTATGGCCTGGTCTGTCACAAGGTTTGTGAGAGCGTGTTCTTATGCTTCGGTTTCTGACAGTTTTGAGCTCTACTGTCCGCTTCTTGTTTGGTCGTTACTCTATTCTCCTTGTTGCTGCTAGCAGTGGTTTGCACTTGTTAAAACCCGTCTCTGTCACAAGAGAGATGAAGGGTTTGCTTTTCGTCTTGCTGCTGGTGGTGCTCCTGTTAATTGGTGGCTACATTACCCTTGTTCCCAAGTAAGAAAGAGCTCTCTTAACAGTTTTTAAACTTACATTTCACTCAGTTTTTATTATAATGCAAGAATATTAACGTTGTGGTTTCTTATTTACACATGACAGATGACATTTCTCCTTGGTGTTGGTGCAATGATTTGGGTCGGCTTCTTGGTTACGGTAAGCCTTGGTCGACCCATGGCAACCCATACTTGTTCGTTTCTAAATGGAACGTTTTCGGTTGGAAGTCGTAGCTTGCGAATAACCCTTGTGGTTTACTGTTTCTTGGTTAGCTTGTTTAGTTTTATGAAACCCTTGCTGTTAGCAGGGTTTTCCGGCTTATGCCATGACTTGTAAATTTTGTTTTTACTAGCTTTGTGTACAGTTATGTGAAGAAGTATTTACGGCCTGTCAAGCCATTCTCTGTTTAATTTTGAAGTAAAGAGATTCGTCTCTTCTGAGCTCAGACTCGGTTTTTTTGATGCTCTAAATGTAATTTTTGTGCATTAGGGTTTCACCCTATTTCGACTGTGTAAAGATATTTTGACTGTTTCAAGTATCTTCCATTAAAATATAATATTATTGTTTGTTCTGCTATTTCTTTTTATCATAATAATTGTTAATAAGTTCCGTTATTCGAGCAAAGTTAAATTATGTTAGTAACCTGTGTATAAATAATTTCTTAAATTATTCTGTAGATTAATTTAATAATACATGTTAAATAATTGTTTGTTACAGGTATTAAGTGGTTATACTTTCATTGTTATTTTCTTCTCTGTCCTTATAGGAATGTAATAATGTTTTATAGTTAATGTTTTTAGAAAACTAAATAATCCAAATCTTTAAATTAGTGCTTATCTGATTATATTGTTTTTTTTTAACGAAAACGGATAGAATTTTATTGAAAATCTGGCAAAAGGGCTACCTGGGCCTTACAATGCTTGTTCCAGTGATCTTTCCTGGGCTTCCTCTTCATCTTGCTACCTGATACAAGAGTTGTGTTGAACCTCATCAATTTAGCCTCTTTCAAATTTACTGGTCTGCTTCTAACAACCATAGTCAGCTTAATCCTTGGGGGATCATGACGATTGAAATTTCTTCATTGATTATCAGCTGGCATTTATTCAGCTGAGTTCCCCGATTGGCTTCAGCATCTGCCAGGCCATTTAAATGCCTTAGAACATGAAAGGCTTTGACAGTTCTGAAATGAGATAAAAGAAGAAGGATTTTCCTGTAAACTTGGGCGAGATTGATATCTTTTGGCGTTTTCTTAGAGCGAAGAGCTTTAATAATCAGTCTAGAGTCGCCGAAGCCATTGAGCCTTTGAATATTCAGCTTCCTCGCTTGACTGAGTCCCTGCCACAAAGCCAGATACTCAGCTTGGTTATTGGAGGCGAGGCCAAGTCCCCAAGCATAGGACAGATGACGGATGCCGGAAGGTTCAAGGATGATGCCTCCTCCCCCAGCTTGACCGGGATTCCCTTTCGAGGCCCCGTCAAAGAAGAGACACCATTCGTCGAGAGCTCATCTCCACTTAATGAATTCCTGTTCTTCAAGTCTAATTTCCCAATTCGCCTTTTGTAGCGGTTTGCTGGTTTCCTGGCTTTGAGTGTTCAGATGAAACTCCTTCATCCAGCGCTCTTCTTCATCAGAGATGGGTGCCATGTTGCTTAAATCTGGTTTAGAGTTTAGAGCTTCAGCAAGCATTATCTTAGCTTTTACGGCCACTTGGATAGGAAGTCTGCTAGTCTCTTTAAAGACTCTATTATTCCTCTCCAGCCAAACTTTCCAGCAGACAAATTTGGGGATCCACATCCACATGGTCTTGAGAAGATTTTTTTTGCTTAAGTCAAAAGGAGAAAGGGAAGACCAGCAGCTGATGAGATCCATGGTTGAATCTGGTAAATTAACAGCGTTTGGCCAGAGAATGGCTTTCCAGACTTCCTTGGTGAAGTCGCAGCAGAGAAAAAGATGCTCTACGTTCTCCTCAATGCAGCAGCAGAGAGGGCAACGTGAAGGCAGCGCCCAGCCTTTCCTTCTGAGATTATCGGTGGTCAGGATTCCGTTATGGAGCATGGTCGAGATGAATATGTCAATTTTTGGTATGGACTGATAATTCCAGAGACCTTTCCATGGCCCAGGATCTGGAGGCACCCACGGCATTTCCAGAATTGCAACGTAGCCTGCAGCAGCAGTATAAACTCCAGATCGAGAGCCCTAGCCACGTTTGTCTCTTGCTCTGGCATTTAAAGGCGATTTTCCCTGCAGGTGTTCCAGCAATTTGAACGCTTCCTCGTGAAGCTCGATTGGGTAATCACCCAAATTCCACTGATCCCAGGCTTCGTTTTCATCATTTTTCCAGGATGAAATATCCCACAGGGTGCTGCGATTATTGGCAGTGAGCCAATCTTTAATCTTCCCCAGGTCGCTGACTCCATTAAGAGGTTGGTCGCCAAGTATGGAGTCATACCAAATGTGGATTTTTTCACCATTTCCTGGGATCCAGGTGAGCTTAGAGATGAAATGCGGGATAGCCTTTTTGCAGAGCGAGAAGATCGGAGATCCTTTCTGCACTTTCGTGGCTCTTTCCAAGCATCTTTGTTTGTCTCCTGTGAAGTATTTTTTATTGAGAATTTGTTTGCTCCATGTTCTTTTTTCGGTAATCATATTCCAGAGAATTTTGCCACCCATGGCAAGGTTTTGGGTGGACACATCTCGGATTTGAAGACCCCCTTCCATTTTTGACTTGGTTACCTTGTCCCAGCTCACCAGATGCAACTTCCTTTCATTGTTTCTGCCACCCTCCCAGAGAAATCGACGGAGCAGCTCATTTATCTTGTTTGTTATGGATTTGGGAGCTAGAAGAACAAAACACTGGTAGATGGGAAGGCTGGCCAAGACCGAGTTCATAAGGATTACTTTCCCAGCTTTGTTGAGCCATTTTGCTCCCCACACGTGGATTTTGTTCTTCAGCTTGTCCAGCATGGGCATCCAATGAATAACTTTAGGCGAGACTCTAAAAATTGGAATACCCAGATATGTAAAGGTATCCCAAGCTGTAAGGCCATCCATTTCTAGAATTCGGGATATCTCCAGCATTTCCCGGGGAGTACAATTCCACCCATAAATCTTGCTTTTCTGATAATTTATTTCACTTCCGGAACTGTTCTTATAGAAGTCCAGTTCTGCTTTGAAATTGCTCGTTGTACTGAGATTGGAAGCACCCAAAAACAGGGTATCATCCGCGAACTGGGCATGGTTGACATCTTTAACCTTTGGGACTACTCTGATGCCTGAGAAAGCTCTATTTTGAAGTTTCCTGTTCAGTTGGAAGCTTAGAACAACAACTTGGAGAACAAAGAGCACTGGGGAAAGAGGGTAGCCTTGCCTCAGGCCTCTTGAGGCCCTGAAGAAGCTGGTGGGTCGGCCATTGACCAACGGAGCAATCCAAGGAGCTGAAATGCAAGCTTTAACCCAGGCAATAAATTTCTGATTGAACCCAAAATTGCTCATGACTGGAAAAAGGAAATCGTGCCTGACTCTGTCGAAGGCACAAGCCAGATCTAGCTTGGCAACCATGCCCTTTTCCTTTTTTTTATAGCTGGTGTGAATGGCTTCTTGGACTAGAATAATATTGTCCAGGATTTGTCTACCTTTCACAAACCATCCTTGATTTTCCGGGATCAAATGTGGCAGGAATTTTTTGAGCCTGTTAGCCATAATTTTGGTAATGGTTTTATACCCCGTGTTACAGAGGGATATAGGCCTAAATCTGCTGAAGTTCCTGGCGCCTTTTTCTTTTGGGATGAGGGCCAAGAACGAGGAATTGGTGTTGCCCCCCAGCTTGGAGCAATTCTGAGCCTTCTTAACCATTCTGTACAAATCAGATTTGATGATGTCCCAGCAAGATATGAAGAAGCTGGCTGTAAAACCATCCGACCCAGGAGCTTTGTCCGGATCCATTTTAAAGAGGGATTTCTTGATTTCCCGGATGCTTACAGGGCTGTTCAACAGCTGGTTATCCTCATCATTAATTAATTTTGGAATCTCTGATAGAGGGTAGGACTTAGGGTCTACCGGATCCGAATCCGGAGCAGCATAGAGATTTTTGAAATAAAAGTGGGCAGCCTCCTTGATTTCATTAAAATCAGTTAGAACATGATCTTGTATTTGAACTTCATTGATGGAGTTGTAGAGTTGCCTGGCCTGAGCTTGTATATGAAAAAAAGTTGTGTTTTTATCTCCAGCTTGGAGCCATAAAGTTCTTGACTTGGTTCTCCAGTAAATTTCCTCATCTCTGCAAGCTTTGTGATAAGTCCTTTGAAGTTCTGCTTCCTGATTAAGCAAGACAAGGGTGACCGGGGACTCTCCCAAAACTCGTTGATGCCTTTCCAGAGCCTTCTGAGCTCTTTTCCTTTAATCCATAGGGGATCTAAGGCCTTTGGCCCAATCTTTCAGATCGACTTTTAGTCTTCTGAGTTTGCTCTCCCAAACATAGAAGGGGGAGCCGAACACAGGAGATTTCCAGGAGTTGGACACAATATCGTGGAAGCCTTCTAGATTTACCCAGATTGGGCTGAACCGAAAGGGAATGGGACCTAACTTTTTCACTGGGAAGAGGGAAAGCGAGATAGGCTTATGGTCAGAAGTGTAGTGCGGGAGAATCTTGGAGTTCGCCATGAGCCCAAGAGTAAGGAAAGAGGAGTGGATAAGGAAGCGGTCGAGGCGAACAGCAATATGGCCAAGCCCTAATCTTTTGTTGGACCAAGTAAATTTTCCACTGTCTGGGATGATATCTTCAAGATCCCAGTCCAGCATCAAGTCTTCCACCCATTCTCTTGCAAGGTCCCGGACAATCGAGCCCCCTCTTTTCTTGGCCAAAGCAAGAGTAACATTTAGGTCCCCGGCAACTATTAAATTTTCAGGGTTATGTTGGTTGAGATAAATCTTTAAAGAGTCCCAGCACTCTTTTTTCTCAGCATGCAAAACAGGAACATACATATTAAAAATACTTACAGGGTGGCCGGATTCTTTGTGGACCAACTTTGTGAATAACCAGTGAGTGGTTCTTTCTTCTTCTACAAGACCGAGCTTTGTAGAGTCCCAGAACGTTGCCAGTCCTCCCGAAGCTCCTCTTGCACTTACAGCCCTTCCTGGGCCTTTCTTCCAGAACGCGTTACTAGCTTGGAGAAGAGTCTCCTCCTCCAACTTCGTCTCCTGGATTAGGAGGACTTCCAACATCTTTGTTCTTACTAAATTTCTTATGGCTTCTTCTTTTATGGTGCTGCCGAGTCCTCTGCAGTTCCAGGAGACATACTGCATTATTTACCTGGATGAGGAGGGGGACCCCCTTTTGGGGTTTTCCCAATTTTCATCCCGGATCTGGTGTTCATCATTTCTGGGATGGTATGCTGTGAGCCTTGGACCACATCCTTATAGGACTGCTCTTCCCTTCTTTTCTTCTCAGATTTCCGTCCCCGCTTTGGTTGATCTGGGGTGCCTGACGGGCTGCTCATTTCGATATCTCCTTCCTCTGATGATTCGGCTCCTGTCTCTGATCCCAGACTTATGGGTTCTTTGGACGGATTGGGGATAGTAGGGTGGGGGGTCGAGCTGATTGGGCCTTGAGATGCCCTAACTTCTTCCTTTTCTGCTGGTAGGAGTTTGGGCTTCATTGGGGCTTCCTTGAGGGCTGGATTTTGAGTTGTCTCCCTTTGTTGGTTCATGGGTCGCTTTCTCCTTGCTTTTGGTGCTGTTGGGGGTTTTCCCTTTCTTAACTTTCTGCCAGCCTTCCGCATCTTCTTTCTCCTTGGATAGTTTGGGGCAGTGCCTTTGGAAGTGGCCGTGCTCTTGGCAATTTCTGCACTTGAATGGTAGGTGCTCATAGTCCAGTTTCTGGTAATGGGTCCAAGATCCAACTGATAGCTTTACTGCCTCCAAGAGGTCGGCTTCAAGGTCCACTTCCACATAGATTCTGGCGCATGTATATTGTCCTTTGTTGTCTGCTTTGTCAATGAATCGGCCGATTCCGTTCCCTATTCTCTGCAGTGATTCGTAGTCCCAGCAATGCAGCGGGAGAT